>JANAVB010001796.1:2320987-2745987 GCA_029216955.1 Iris pallida | reverse complement strand
TCTGCAGGAACACAAGATCATCAACCTAGAACAAACACAAGGCTTAGAGCTTGATCTAAAACAATCACAATCAGACTCAAATACTAGAAAAATCTAAACTATACCTCAAACTCCAACGGCCTCCGGTGGCTATCGGCCCAATGCCGCTGCCTATCCTGCGCCACCCGAAGTCTATCTCTGATAACCCTGACCTTCTCTGCAGCATCCACCACCATCTCAGGGACAAGCAAAATCCTCTCGCCGACATCATCCCAAGACAAGGGAGTACGGCACCTCCGTCCGTATAGAGCCTCGGAAGGTGATATCTCTATACTGGCTTGGTAGCTGTTGTTGTAAGCAAACTCTACCAAGTAAAGGTGGTCCTCCCAAGATCCTTCGAAGTCCAAGACACAGGTACGAAGCATATCCTCGAGGGTCTGAATCGTCCTCTCCGACTGCCCGTTTGTCTGGGGGTGGTATGCGGTACTGAACTTGAGCGATGTGCCCAAGCTAAGCTGCAAACTCCTCCAGAAGTGGAAAGTGAATCGGCTGTCCCGATCCGAGACTATACTCACTAGAACCCCGTGCAATCGAACTATCTGCCGCACGTACATCTCGGCCAACCTCTCCATAGACAAACCCACCTTGAAAGGCAAAAAGTGGGCCGATTTGGTCAATCGATCAACAATGACCCAAATTGCATCCTTCCCTCATGGAGAGCGCGAAAGCCCAGATACAAAGTCCATAGTGATATGCTCCTACTTCTACTCAGGAATGGGTAGTGGCTGGAGCAATCCACCGGGTCTCTGCCTTCCGGCTTTCATCTGCTGGCACACCAAGCATCTAGAAACGAACTGAGGCACCTCGCGTTTCATGCCATACCACCAAACATGCTGTCTCAAGTCTCTATACATCTTGTTGGCTCCAGGATGCATAGAGTACTGAGAACGATGAGTCTCCTGAAGAACCTCCTCCCGAAGTCCTTCGCTCGGCACGCACAATCTAGTACTATGCCTCAACGACCCATCTCCCGCTATAGAAAACTCATCCAACAGTCATGCCCGGACCTGCTCCCTGATGACTCTCAGAGCCTCATCCTCAAACTGAGCTGCCCTAACTCTGTCCATCAGCTCTGACTGCACCTGGAGACCCCACATCTGCGCCTCGAACCCAGGAACTATCACCTCTATGCCCAAGATCTCCAGATCTGCCAGAAGGTGACGATCCATCGTCAAACACATGGCCACGGAATACCTGCTCAAAGCATCCGCAACCACGTTGACCTTCCTCGGATGGTACTATAAGAATATATCAAAATCCTTCATCACCTCTAACCATCGCCTCTGCCTCATATTCAGCTCCTTCTGGGTAAACACGTACTTCAAGCTCTTGTGATCTGTATAGATCTCAACTCGCTCTTCGTACATATAGTGTTTTCACAACTTCAAAGCAAAGATGACCGTTGCCAGCTCCAGATCGTGGGTAGGGTAGTTCCTCTCATGAGGACGTAACTGCCTAGATGCATAGGCAATCACCTTCCCGTGCTGCTAAAGTACACAACCCAAACCCCGTCCTGAAGCATCACTGTAGATCGTATAACCACCAGATCCAGATGGCAGCGTCAAGATAGGAGTTGTAGTCAACCTCGTCTTCAGCTCCTCAAAGGCAGTCTGGCACTCCTCGGACCAAACAAACTCCTCGTTCTTTCTGGTAAGTCGGGTCATCGACTGGGCAATCCTGAAAAAGTCCTGCACGAACCTCCGTAATAACCTGCTAGACCCAGAAAACTCCGAACCTCTGCTACTAAGCTCGGCGTAGACCAGGACTCCACTGCAGAAATCTTCTTCGGATCTACTGAAATCCCATCGCCAGAGACAACATGGCCTAGGAACTCCACACGATCCAAGAAGAACTCGTACTTGGACAGCTTCCCATACAACTGCTCCCTTCTGAGAGTGTCCAGCACAATCTTCAGGTGCTCCTCGTGCTCCTCTGGCATCTTTGAATAGATGAGAATGTCATCAATGAAGACCACCATGAACTTGTCAAGGTACTGATGAAATACCTTATTCATCAAGTTCATGAATACCGCCGGGGCGTTGGTCAACCTAAACGGCATGACGGTATACTCATACTGGCCATAGCGAGTCCGAAATGCAGTCTTCAGAATGTCATCCCGCTTCACCTTCAGCTGATGGTACCCGGTACGCAAGTCAATCTTCGAGAACACCCTCGCGCCGCTCAACTGGTCGAACAAGTCATCAATCCTTGGCAAAGGATACTTGTTCTTGATGGTAAGGTTGTTGAGCGTCATATAATCAATGCACATACGTACCGTACCATCCTTCTTCGGGACGAAAAAAACTGGCACGCCCCAAGGTGAAGAACTAGATCGAATAAAGTCCTTGTCCTCCAGCTCGTCGACCTGTTTCTTCAGCTCCGCTAACTCATTGTTGTTGATTCTATAGACGTGCTGTGAGATAGGCTCAGCGCCCGACACTAGGTCTATAGAAAACTCAACATCACGATCTGGCGGCATCCCGAGCAACTCCTCGGAAAAGACATCCAAGAACTCAGCAATAAGTGGATGTGGCAACACCGGCCCCGCCAACAACGCTCCGCAGAATCTATCTCCTGGCTCCGCTGCACCCCTGGTGAAATCAAACTCTGGCTCTCCCGGCGGCCTGAGCAGAATCCTGCCCCCTCTGCAGTCTATGCTAGCATGGTGCATGCTCAACCAGTCCATACCGAGTACCACATCGTAACTTGGAAGTGGCATTACGAGCAAACACGCACTCAGCTCCCGGCCTCTCAAAGAAACGCTCTGCCCCTTGTAAACATTATTAACCAGGATGATGCCATTCCCAGTCATAATCTTGCAAGTCCTACCAAGATACTCAGCAATGATATTGTGCCTAAGAGCAAAAGAAACAGACACAAAACTGTGCGTAGCACCAGAATCGAACAAGGCTAAAGCTAGAAAATAATCGAGCAGAACAGAACCTGCGACAACATCTACAATAGGCTCCATCTCCTCGGCTGCAAGAGCAAAGGCTCTATCCTGAACACCCTTCTGCTGGCGGTGCTGGACAAACTGCTGCTGTTGGGTCGGAAGTGGACCCCGCTGCTGAACTACCGGCACACTAGCTGGTGCCCTCGGAACAGGTGCCCTCTGAGCTGCTCCAGCGACACGGGAGTTCTTAGGACACTTCTGCATCTGATGCCCAGCGGCACCGCAAAAGAGACACAAATCCAGCCTCCTCCTGCAGAACTCAAAGAGGTGACCGAGCTTCTTGCAGTAGTGGCACGGAGGATCATCCTGCTTCGGACGCTGCTGAACCCTCTGGACAGGTGCCCTGGCCTGCACCTGCTGCTGATGATGCTGGAACGGCTGATGCTGAAGCTGAGGGCGCTTAGCAGCCCCCGCACTACTACTGGCCCCCGAAAACAACTCACGATCCCTCTTCGGCTTCAAGCCCCACTCTCTCTCTCTCCACCTTCCGAGCCTCCGCATAGACCTCTGCATATGTCGCATAGAAGGAAGGGATCAGGATCTTGATATCCCATGTCAATCCCTCCCGGAAGCGCTCTGCTCGGATCACTGGGTCGCTCACCATGTACTCGGCGTATCGGCTCAGCCGGCCGAACTCTGCCGTATACTTCTCCACAGTCATATTGCCCTGCTGCAGGTTCTGAAATTGCCGTACTAGGCCGATCTTGTCTGTGGGAGAAAAGAACTTCTCTCTGAACAGGGCCCGAAACTCAGCCCAAGTGTGGCCCTCTCCTGCAAGAGCCGGCTCGTTCCGGAACCATGTCCGGGCAATATCTAATAACTGCAAGCTAACCGCCTCGACCTTCAGGTCGTCTGCCAGGCGGGAGGCCCTCATCTGACGTTCGATATCCTCGAGCCAGTCATCAGCATATATAATGCCCTCGATCCCTTTGAAATCCCTCGGACCCATCTTCTTGAAAGCCTGGATGTCTCCGATCTTCTGCTGCTGCACCTCCCTCTGTGGAGCCCCATGCTCTATCGTAGCAGGGCCAGCCTATGGGCATCCTTCATGCCCTGGCGCATGGCCTCAGTCTGTCTCATCTGTGCCTCGTGCTGGGCCCGCTGGGACTCTAGCACCTGCTGAAAGAATGCGAGCATCTGCCCCATGTCTGTAGGCAGAGGAGGCAACGGAAGAATAGCTTCCACCACCGGCGGAGGAGTCCCCTGCTGAGGAGGAAGAACGCTCCTGACAGCTCCCGTCGTAGCCCCCGGCACTGCAGAAAGAGCACCCGCAGTGACCCCAGGGACAGTCATCGAGAGCGCTGGAGGAGTACCCCGAGAGCCCCTACTGAAGTCCCAACTGCAGGGGAAGTGACTGGAGCCTGTCCGCCAGAGGTAGCAGACCTCTCCGTCTCCCCGTGCTCCTCACCGAGAGAATGAGTCATAACCATCCTGGAGACAGATTGAAAAGAAGATATCAATATGGCACAAGATGGACAATATCAAAGGAGGACAACTAGAATGCATTAAATCAATATCAAAGACGGTAAGCAAGATAAGCAAGGAAAGATCCTATTGTGATTGAGTACTCTTAGCCTACTACCTCCTATATGTGACATAGGCTCGTAGTCAACACTCTAAGACGAGTGCTGCTACGACATCGCACTAATTGCGACTTCAGGACCTGTGTGGGCCACCACTAAAAACGTGTCACGACCCGCACCTACTGTAAGGGCACGTGTGCGTAACAACGCCCAGCCCACACCGTAAAAACGGCATGGAACACTGTAGGTTTACTACTCTAACAACAGTTTATATAATATCAAAAACCTGTCTAGAATATGGTCAACTCCGAACGGAGGACAAGCAATGATAATATATGAGTACTCAATCACAACTCTAAGATGATAAAGTAAATACTGAAAGATAAAGACAACACGACGATAAAATATAACCTGTCAAGTCCAAACACAAAGAATATACAAGTCCAAGTCCAAAGTCTCTAATACTAAACAAAACAATAACAGTCCCAAGAGTAACTGGAGACAAGGTCCAGTACAAAAGACCTACTCTATCTACAGGATAGGCGGTGTCTCGCCCTGCGGTACTGCACCCTGCGGATCTAGGGTATCTGTCTCTAAACCCACTACGTCCGTTGGGCCGTAGTAAG
Organism: Iris pallida; assembly: GCA_029216955.1. Lineage (NCBI taxonomy): Eukaryota > Viridiplantae > Streptophyta > Magnoliopsida > Asparagales > Iridaceae > Iris > Iris pallida. The sequence continues at coordinate 2,740,846 of JANAVB010001796.1, read as the reverse complement.
TGCAGCAATAGTCCTCCTCTGCATCTGTAATATTTTCAACATATCCGGTCAGGATGGAACGAGTACATATATCTCATAACAGATCTCAAGATAGAATAAAAGTCATAAGACTGTAAATAGAGCATATACAATAAAATCATGGAGTGTACATATATGTATCATGGCATGGTAAGCTGTAGAGCTAGAGCTAGAACAGGAAAATAGAACTAATCATGGTATGTACATGTCACTCCCCGTTCCCAGAATAAGTATTTATACGTATACAGCTTGAATGTATTTATTCAATATTTATCATGCATTTATTCTGTATTTAAATTCTTTAATTTCGCGCTTATTAATTTTTCTGTATTTTATTTTCTGCTTTTTCTTGGCTCTTGGTTCATTTCGGTTCATGGTAAACCAACTTGGTTCGGTTTGGTTCAACATGGAAAGGAATGGATGGCTTGGATTTGGTGGAGAGAATGAATGGTGGAGATCCACTTGACCTTGATATAAAAGTTCTTCTCTCATTCTCTCTCTTCATTCATTCACATTTACTCCTCCACCAAAACCCTAACCCATTTGGAGAGGCAAGTACATCTTGCACACCATGAGGGATTTCATGCATCCCCATTTATTTTTAGTTTATGTTGTTCATCTTCTCTTCCTCTACAAGTTTAGGTCTTGAAGTTTTTATTTTTCATGGATGGTTGGGTGTAGATCTAAGTTTTAAGTTTTGGGTTTTTCTTATGAATTTTTGGGGTTTTGATCTATCAAATATTGTTGTTTTCGAAAAGAAGTGGTTCCATGTTGTAGAGAATTTAATTCTACTAAAATTTGATTTTTGAAAAGTTAGATTTCGATTTATTTTGTGGAAGTTATGGCCAAAGTATTTTTGGTTCGTTCCTATATTCATCTGCAGCATGAGCAGCATGTCGCAGTAGGCGCATATCATGTCGTAGTTGAGCCGTATGAGGCGCATGTCGCAGTAGGCGCATATCATGTCGCAGTTGAGCCGCATGAGGTGCATGTTGCAGTAGGCGCATATCATGTCGCAGTAGGCGCATATCATGTCGCAGTAGGCGCATGTTGCATGAGGCGTATGTCGCAGTAGCCGCATATGGTGTCGCGAATGAGCCGCATGAGGCGCATGTCGCAGTAGGCGCATGTTACATGAGACGCATGTCGCAGTAGCCGCATATGGTGTCGCGAATGAGCCGCATGAGGCGCATGTCGCAGTAAGCGCATATGATGTCGCAGTTGAGCCGCATGAGGCGTATGTCGCAGTAGCCGCATATGATGTCACAGTTGAGCCGCATGAGGCGTATGTCGCAGTAGGCGCATGTTACATGAGACGTATGTCGCAGTAGGCGCATGTTACATGAGGCGCATGTCGCAGTAGCCGCATATGATGTCGCATATGCCGCATGAGCCGCATATCGCAGTTAGTCCGCATGCATGTCGCAGAATAGGCCGCATATGCCTATTTTGGTTGTTTCTGACTGTCATATGTCCTATTTTGACTGAATTGTGGCTAGAATTTCTTTCAACTCCCAACATAAAATTTGTTGATCTTTTCCTTGGCTTCAAGAATATGTTACCAACTATTTTATACTAGTTATGGACTCGACCATGCTTAATACTAATTTGACTTTTATGCCTTGTCACGAATTGACCCCGACTGTTACTTGACCATGCTTAATACTGGCTAGTCGTCTTATTGAATTGAATGAATGAGACACGTTCATATTAACTATGAACTATTATAATCGATTGGCCGATCCCGAATATCGACATACATGCACACATGCAGGCTTCAATTTATTTATTTATTTTTCTACCAAAGCAGCATGTGTACTTGATGGTCAAGGTATGATTATTCCATGGTTAGTTTTGATTGTTGTATTACGCTATGTGAGACCTACAACCTAACCGCACGGGTATCGTTGTAGAGTTGGACATATCGTACTTGTACGGAAGTACTCATTTGAATGACCATGATCCACGGCATGGGATTTCACTCAACGTAGAGACTATTAAGTTAAATAAAATAATAATTGCATGGAGAGAATGGATTTCCGAGTTCTTACATGGCAGCCTTCTTGGGACTAGTAGTGCCCGACAGGACGGTTGGTCCCCACAGATACTGCAAACCTGCCACACGGGCATGGAGCGGTATCTGATTATGTTATTTATTGTATATTATATATTGATGACGGGCGTCCCGCTGGGACTCGTCTAATTCATGATTGGCACAATTGATTGACTGGGTAAACTAACCTTGCTTGCACATAGTAAGAACTGAGGAATCCTTTATTGCATAATTCCAGGATAACTTGGAACTCACAGTAGCAAGCCGTAGTAGTTGCATGGCCGTTTAAATTGATTTGTTTGTGTGCTGTACCTACTCTGTTACCTAACTGAGATGATCAGAATGTCAGGGCATGACGGACCAACTTCTGTCCTTGTTTGGTTGGGAGGTTGGGTCGAAGTATCGTGATGTTATGTGAATCCCCGTGGCAAGCAGAGATCTACTTATCATATTCTCTTATTACTGGTTTTAATTCCTCATATCGTGCTTCCTTGTGGTACTTGCTATTAGAGGTCTAACCTCTCTGGTTTTGCATGGCCAGATTTAGAGCCGGTCCCCGAGGACTCAGCTTACTTCCATCTCCAAGATGGTCAATACTAGAGGGATGATCGCAGGAGGACTCGAGTGGGTTCCTTACTTCCCCGCTCATTTTGTTATTTACTTAATACCTTGCCGTTTGGCACCGACATGTTAGTCGGGTTGTCTTGCACTTACTTTTGCATAATTGTAATTAAGTCAGACTGCAGCTGACAACAATTGTGTACACTTTGCTACATCATCTGGCTATGTTTTGTAAAGCCAGATATCAAGAACATTTTGACTGAGCGTTTGGGACGCCTTACTGCTTTATCTTACATGTTCTCTATTTCAGTTTCTTATTTGAATGATTGAGACAATAGATGTGAAATGACCATAGTGAGACTTTCATGTATTATGCACCCCCTCGTCTTTTAGACAGCATTGATCATATTATACGGTATTCATCTACCCGTAATACGTAGCTGGCTGAGTCATTCCCCCCGCTCTCCAGTATTCTGGTTCTGGGGCGTGACAGTACACAAATCAGGGTAAGCCATCTATCCAATGTGTGTGAGTAGTAGTTTCAACTTGTGATCGGCTTGGGTACCTGTAAGAACTGGTCTGGCTAGTCATAAGTGCGGTATATGACTAACACTGTTCAAGAATACAAGATAGATTTGATCACAGGTATACGCTACTACTCCCCACCCCCAACTGGTAGAATGGATCCAAACAGGACACGTCACTGCATGGGATTCTATGAGAAGGAGCAAGTCTTCTCTAGAATCAGTGACCACATATTGCGCAAGAACTACAAGGGAGCTTGCACAATACATCCCAAGCTAACAAGGAGTAACATCTCTCGTCGAGATCCAGAAAAACCAATCCGTGAGAACCATGTGTCAGGAACAAGTATATCTACACTAAGTACATGAATCATAACAGTTATCATAAATTGGGAAAAAAGTTATCAGAGAATGTACTCGCCTGTGATATGATATAATATGTCAACTGGATCCAATGCAGCACCTCGAGGACCTATAGAGAACAAGACGTATCAATACTATGTTTAGGAAGTAAAGTCAAATCAATTTAAATCCTATTAAGTCATTCTAGGTCAAGACAAGTCTAGTTAGGTCAACCTTGGTCATAGGAGAATATTGGAAGTCAACCCATATCGAACTAGGTCGAAAGTTGACTTACAGTTGACTTTTGGTCAATAGGTCAACTCTGGTCAACTCTAGGTCAACCCTAGGTCAATAGTGACTAACAGTTGGTCAACTGTTCAAGTCTAATGGAATTTGGGACTAAATTGGGTAAAGTGTTGACCCATAGTTGACTTTTGGTCTAAAAAGTCAACCGTGGTCAACCAAGGTCAAGACTAGGTCTAGGCGACTATTTCTAACCATTACCAACCCTTACAACCCATATACAAGTCCATCTTGAACTCCGAAACCCATATCTTGGCCGTAGGCCAATATCTTAAATTTACCCTTTACAAAGGTAAATTTCTCACCTAGGCAAATACCGAGTTAGCCTACCTACGCTTGGTATTTCGACCCGTGCTTCCTAGGGTAGTAGGATACTAGCATATACATTCATTACCTACCAAGCTTCCTAGGTAGAGTGGACATCCAGTCCATCTTACGGCCTATTATCGATTTACCGTTTATCTTGAGTATCGGTGCGATACCATCGTCCTACTCCCACACGATACTCCGATTTCAACTCGGGAGCCTACCCACAAAATCTAATTCACGTAATCTGGGTCTCCTCCAAGTTTCAACGCGTTCCGACACTCGAGCTCAATTTCATCCCTTCACCAAATCCGATTCACTCAATCTCCTCTAAATTCGATTTCCTACATTCCTACACTACTATCCTTCTTTCTCCTTCTCCTTCTCTTTTTCCCTTCCCTTCTCCTTATTCTTATTTCTTATTATTCTTCTCCTAATTCTCTTCTAATTCTCCTTATAATTCCTCTTCTCATTCCTCTTCTAATTCTTCTTCTCATTCTTCTTCTCATTCCTATTCTAATTTTTCTTCTCTAATCCTTCTTCTTATTCTTCTTCTCATCTAATCCTTCTTCTTATTCTTCTTCTTCTAATCCTTCTTCTTATTCTTCTTCTCATTCTAATCCTTATTCTTATTATTCTTCTTCTAATCATTCTTCTTATTCTTCTTCTCATTCTAATCCTTCTTCTATTCTCTTGCTCCCCTCCTCCTAATGCTACTGCTGCTGCTACCCTTGCTTCTGCTGCTGCTGCTAATGCTAAATGCTGCTGCTGCTTTTGCTGGAGCTGCTGCTGCAGCTACTGCTAATTGCTGCTGCTGCTGTTGGCTTGGGGGGGGGGGGGGGGGGGGCAGCAGCTCCCATTCTCCTCTCCCCCACAGCAGCTGTTGCTGTTGTTTCTTATTCTCTTCATCCCCTACTTCTTCCTCTCCTCTTACTCCTTCCCCTCTCTCTCTATATATATATATATCTATATATTTTTTTTTTCTCCTTCCCCCCCTCTCTCTCTCTATATATATATATATATATATATATATACTAGCTATCTAGTTATCTATCTATATATATATTCATCACATACACATATACAATATATATATATATATATATATATAATAATATATATCTATATATATATAATATATATCATATATATATATATATATATCTATATATAGACACTCACACACATTCTATATATATATAAATACATACACACACACATATCTATATATATATATATATAGAAATACACACATATCTATATATATATATATAAAAATACATACACCACACACACACACACACCACACACATATATATATATATATATATATTATATATATATATATATATATATATATATATATATATATATATATATATATATATATATAATACACCAAACACACACACTCAAAAAAAAAAAATATATATAATATATATATATATCTATATATATATATAATATATATATATATATATATAATATATATATATAGACACACACACTCAAACACCCACACACTCTCACACACCACACACACTCTCCACACACACTCTCATGACACCACCACCACCACCACTCTCCTCTACACACACACACAAATACATATAATTATATATATATATATAATATATATATATATATAATATATATATATATATATATATATAATATATATACTCTCTCTAATTTGGAAACCCCAATAAAATCCCTAACCTAGTTTTTAGGAAACCTATTAAAAGCTATGGTCAAAATATGGAGAATGATCTCCTCTAAATTTATTGTGAAGGAAATAAATGCAAGAGAGGAATTAATGAGGGGTTTAAGAGCTTACCTAGAATTTGTCTTCTTGAAGAAGAAGCTTCAAAAGAAATGAAATGGAGAGAGAGAGGTTACTTAGGTGTGAAGGAAAGAGGAGGGGGGTGTGGCCTATGTGTGGCCGGACAAGGGGGGGGGGGGGGGGGTTCTAATGGGTTTGGGTGGAGACCCATTAGGCCTCCAAACCCAATAGACTTAGTTTGGTTCGGTTTGAGTTTGGTTTGGTTCGATTTGTTTTGGTTTAACTCTAAATTGACTAATTAAGCCTCTAAATGACTAGTTAAGTCATGGGAGTGTGGTTTATGGTTTCTAGCCTAGTTAGGATGGCATGTGGGCCAAGCCCAGCTAGTATGTGGGTCCCACTAGGGTCCAGACTACCGGGTCTCCAACTTAAGTCCAAATTGGATAAAATTCAAACTAAATCAAACAAATCCCTAAAAATCATATAAAATCAAATAAAATTCCCAAAAATTATAAAAATTGAAAAATGACGAAAATACCCCTAATTTGAAAACTGGGGGTGACACTTACTGTGTAGTGTCATGTTTTCGTTGCGGAGTAATGTGAGGGCTAGTGGCTGTAACGGCTAGTTGGAATCAGATAACGGAAAAATCTTGCATGTATCGATTGATCGGAACGAGTGAATTGAGACCATTTCTCTTTATGGATTAGATTATTTAGAATTGTGCCCTATATGCAGTGATCGTGTCTCGGAAAATGAACTCTATATCGGAGTCTCTTCCTCAAACTTTTGCATTGTTCGAATTTTGATGTTGCTTTCGCTATTAGTTTTATAATACATTTTCGTGGATGTTGTCGATGAATGTTTTTTATTGCTTGATTTTACTACCTTCGCATTCATTTCAAATTTTGAGCGAAAAAAAAGTGTTCTAAATCGTTGTTGGTGCAAATACAAGTGAACAAGTATGCGAAGCTTGACCGTCATACGGAAGAGAAAAAAGCGAAGGTTGACCGTTATATGGAAGATTTTTTTCTTCAACAATTCACCAACAAATGAGTGGTTTTGATCATTCGATCCTTTATCTTCGTGCTTAACAAAATAATTACTTTATTATTGCGTATGTTCTGATCAATGATACCTAGCAAGAAATCAAGAAAGCAAGAAATATAATGAAATATAAGTAATCACGTTGATATTAAACTGTTATAATCGAATGATGAATATGTATATTGTTGCAACAATTGTTGGGACCGTTGACTCGACATTTATGGTAAGTCCCTGGATTGAGCAGGTAAGAGCAAAGTCTCCGAAATGGGCAGGTAAAGTCCTGGAATAGGTAGTAAGTATTTTGAGTTACGGCTTGAGCCAATGTGGTAAGACAAATGAGAATTGTGACATGTTTACTATGTCATGCATGTTATGTTCTTTTAGTTAAAGTTGCACATGCATGCATGGTCACAGATAACTTGTGCACAAGGTTGGTTCCTCGAGATGGTACTCTAGGGCCATGGAACCGCTTGTTAATTGACTCTAAGGCAAGACATTAAGATCATTAGCAAGACATCAAGACCACTATCAATAGTTTAAATATAGTTTTAAATATTTTAAGTAAAATTTGATATATGTATGTTTTTAGATTTAGGATATATGTCTAAATAACACCACGTAGTTATTTAAATATAATTTGAATTGAATATATTCTAATTTGAATTTGCTGTAGATATGTTTATAACATTTAGATATATGTTCTAATTTTAGGAATTTTTTTATTTGAGGTATATACATACAGTGGTAATTAAAATAATTTTAGATTTTTTTTTAAAATTAAGTGAGAATATACATTTAACTTAGAGCATCTCCAACCCTATTGTGAGTTTAAGAAAAAATGGTCGCCACATAGGAATGACAAGCTTTCATTTCAGAAATTATTCTCCAATGCAAATGTAGAATCAAGCATGAAGTTGACATGACAATGACATGGCAAGGACAATGTGAAGTTGGTTGTTTAGATCTAGACAATGCACTTCACAATGACTTTGTCTCCACATCATCAATTATGAATAGAAATATTTATAAAAAAATAAAGAAGTTGAGGAGTTGTTTTGGAAGTTGAAAAAAAATACTTTTTATTGTTTCTTAATACTTTGCATTGGAGAAATTTTTTTTATCTCATTGTCTTGTGTGAATATCATTTTGCCACATAGGAAAGACATTATCTTGTGTCTCATGCCACATAGGAATCACAGCACAAAACAAGACAACAGGGTTGGAGATGCTCTTAGACTTAGACTTAGCTTATTTTGAGTCTGTCTTCAATCCTAAGATTATTTAAACTTTTTAAAGGCAGCCCAACATTTGAATCAGCCCATTTAATCATGGGCTGGACCAGACCATGCATTCATCGATCCTCTACAGCATACGGTCCAGATCTTCCGCCCTTTATCATCCGACGGCCTCGGCCTCAACTCACGCTTGCAACCTCCTTCATAAAACCCTAGAATTTTCTTTCTTCTGTATATATAATCGAAGCCGCCGGGTTTTTCTCAAGTGCTGGAGCATCTCAGTCCGCTATGGTGTGCAAACCCTTCTTTCTTCCTCCTCCTCCCCCATAAACGTAACCGTAACCCTAATTTCTTCGTTCTGTTTCTAATGGCAGGGGATCGATCTCGTCGCCGGCGGAAGGAGCAAGAGGACGAAGCGTACAGCGCCGAGGTCAGACGACGTCTACCTCAAACTCCTCGTCAAGGTGAGAACTCTCGATCCCACCTCCCCCCTTCGTTCACCGCCAAAAAGTAGTGATTTTGATTCGTTTTTGTTTTAAAAATGGCAGCTTTATAAGTTTCTGGTTAGGAGGACCCAGAGCAGCTTCAATGCCGTGATATTGAAGAGGCTGTTCATGAGCAGGACCAACAAGCCGCCGATCTCGCTCAAGAGGCTCGTCACCTTCATGAAGGAGAAGGTATCCATTTATATTGTCTATTAGTTCAGAACAAATGAAATTTCTATGCTTCTTTTGCATTTCTTATGTAATATTGTTAGTTGGGAGATTTATATGAATGCTAATGCGACAATGTGAGGGTTCTTATTAAGTTTTGATGTTCGAATCCCAGCGTGGTACAAACTTAATTAAAAGGATTGATCTATTGATTGATGTATTGGATTCTTTTATATTTTGCTGGTTTAGATCAGTTGAAAGTTGGGTGCTTTGATTCCACTTCTTAGGTAATATTGTTAGTTGGTAGATATATTTATCGATGTTAATGTCACAATGCGGCAGTTCTTAGCAACCATCAAATGAATATTGTTGAACTTGCTTGAATCATAATATTTTAGATTGAACTTATTATATTTTGTTCAATTTTAAGCCGACCAAAAGCACAAGTAGTTGATAAGCAAAGTCATACTAGGAAGTGCATATATGGAACTGAAAATACACTAGAACATGCCAAAGTCGATGCTTCATCTTTGTATTGTGTCATGTAGCATTTGTGTCCTATGTTGTGAACCAGAATGTCATCTGAATATTTTGTCGGTTTGCTCTTAGAACAAAAGCCATTTGATCATTACTGCTAAAGTTACTCTTGTTAGCAATTAGTCTATAATACTTAGTTAATCATGTAATTCCTTAGTTAATCATGTTGGGTCGGAAAGTTTTCAACCTGGCAGTAAATTTCATCTGAAAGTTTCTTTTTTGTGGACTTTGACACTGAAATTTGAAACCCCAAGCTCATGGTTATATACTACATACTGTTGCCATATCTGTCTAACCCTATCAAACATTCTATTTCTAATACTTTGTGTTGGTTGTAGGAGGACAAGATTGCGGTCATTGTTGGCACTGTAACTGATGACAAACGGGTTTATGAAGTCCCAGCAATGAAGGTCGCTGCACTGAGGTTCACAGAGACTGCAAGGGCAAGAATCCTGAAATCAGGGGGAGAGTGTTTGACCTTTGACCAGCTTGCACTTAGGGCACCACTTGGGCAGAACACGGTATGAACTAGATCAATGGATTCCACCTGTAAAGCTAACTCCTTATATGATTACAGATCTGTTTTACTGATCACTGTATGTGTATGATGATGCCTACATTGGTTGTATGCCTACATTGGTTGTAGACTTGTAGCTTACTGATTTTAGGAATGTAGGACTATAGTTATTTGAAAATAGTTAGAATTGTAGGATTATAGTTGTGCTTTATGTAATAAGTTTTTTTTTTTGCGCTGTTTGTTTTTTCATCGTCTTGCATATTTAATATAATATGCATGACTGTCATAAAAATAGCTTGAAATGCCAGTTGTTGTTGTTGTTGTATTGAAGACTTGAGCCCTTTGCAACTTTTAATTATAGGATTAAACAGTATAATTACTCTTAACATAAGTCAATTTCTAATTAATATGTATACTCATTTTTATTAGTTCAAGCCAAGGTAGTCAAAGGTGCAACGCACACTCGAGGCACAAAGGGTCCATATTGCACAAGGCGCACTTAAGGCGCCCGTTCGAGCGAAGCGAGACACAAAATAAAAAATAACAAAAATATACATACATAAATAAATAAATTAGTAATGTAAGAAATAAAATCAAATAACATATAAAAACCAATGAAAACATGTTAAAATATAATCAAGTGAACTAGCAAAACAACAATAGTACTCAACAAAACTAACAAAAAATTGTATTCTTCCTACCACGCTTTTAGTAAAATTTAGTTTTCAAGTTCAACTATAGCCAACTTTGTCAACCGTGCAAAATGCTACCTCCCTCATACTTTTACGAGGTAAGGGCTATTTCATGTCTCAAAGTTTTTTGTTAAAAAAATACATAAGGCTCGCCTAGGTGCGCCTTTTCTTGGTTGTGCCTTGCTGAAAGGCGCACCTAAAGGCGCATCTTAGGTGTGCCTGGAGAAAGGTGTTTCGCCTAGTAGTGAGGCGTAGATGTTGCGCCTTGCTACGAGGCGCACCTTTGACTACCATGGTTCAAGCCATAATTTGTTCTTTCAATACAAATAGCAGGATGGCTGAAATGAGTATAAATTGTGTTTTTTATCAATTTAATTATACTTAGGTGGGAATTGGGACAACTGTCACCAGTTGCACTTATTTTGTCTAAGTAATAGAAGGATAAAGGATAATTCAACTAAACAGGGACCATTTTTTGTTCTAGAGTTTCCAATCTGGGAATTGCTTGTGATCAACAAGCAGTGTATGTCTCAGTCCTGGACAAAATCCCACTTCAAGAGCGAACCTCTCACAAATGAATAGCACTAAGTACAACCACCACTTTCTAATCTTTACTAGCTAAATAACAAATTGACATAATGTTTTATTGGCCATATAGTTTTGTATGCTTTCTGCTTCAGTTCACATCTAAGTTAAGTGGCAAAGCAATGATGACACTGTTTTATCCCATCTTGCTTTGAGAGATTCCATTTGTTGGAAGATCGGTGGACTTAAATCATGAAATGTTTGATATAAGTCGACTACTGAGGAACTTCTTCAATTCCTTTTATGCTTTCTTAATGGTATATATGTATTTTTTTATTGTTTTTGTTTTAGTCCATGCCAATTTTAGTGGCAAAGCACTGATGATATTATTCTTAACCCAGCTCATTATGAGAGATTCCATTTGTTGGAAGATCAGGGAATTGAAAACATACATGAAATATCTGAGCCAAGATTAGTATTATACTATTATGTAACTTGAATGTATTATTTTTCTTAATTCATCTTAAGTGGCAAAGTGATGATGATATTTTCTTAACCCAGCTCATTATGAGAGATTCCATTTGTTGGAAGATCAGTGAATTGAAAATTCACATGAAATATCTGAACCAAGATGAGTATTATGTAACTTAAATGTATTTTTTTTCCTTTCATCTTAAGTGGTAAAGCGATGATACTATTTTCTTAACCCATCATTTTGAGAGATTCCATTTATTGCAAGATCAGTACATGAAATATCTGAGAGCTAATACTAGTATAGGGAAACTTTTCTATTTTTTACTTGGCAATGATGATATTATGAACTTGGGAGTTCCTATACTCGTACATTTCTATCATTCTAAAAGGGAAGTTACAAATGTTTGCTATTATATTTCTGCCTCTCCTTTCAGCTTCAAGAAAACCATAGATTCTTGATGCTTTGTTCTTGAGGCATATACAAATTTTGGAATTCAGGGAGTTTCATGTCCTGAGTTATAGAACTTGGGATTTCCTTCTTTCATACACAGTATATTTTTCTAAAAGGGCAGTTACAAATGTTTGCTATTATATTTCTGCCTCTCCTTTCAGCTTCAAGAAAACCATAGATTCTTGATGCTTTGTTCTTGAGGCATATACAAATTTTGGAATTCAGGGAGTTTCATGTCCTGAGTTATAGAACTTGGGATTTCCTTCTTTCATACACAGTATATTTTTCTAAAAGGGAAGTTACAAATGTTTGCTATTATATTTCTGCCTCTCCTTTCAGCTTCAAAAAAACCATAAATTCTTGATGCTTTGTTCTTGAGGCATATACAAATTTTGGAATTCAGGGAGTTTCATGTCCTGAGTTATAGAACTTGGGATTTCCTTCTTTCATACCCAGTATATTTTCTTAAATCTTGCAAAATAAGATACAAATGTTATTGTAATTCTGACTCTCCTTTCTGCTTCAAGAAGAAATGGTAACTCTTGATGCTTTGTTCTAGATTCATATGTAAAAATATGAATTTTATGGAGTTTCATGTCCCTGAGTTTTCTATAAAACTTGGGAATTTCTACTCTTGTACATGTTTTAGAATTTTTGGAATTTAGGGGGATTTATGTCCTGGGGCTCTTATGGACTTTTGAGTTTCCTACTCATACATATTGTATTTTCTTAGGAAAATGTTTTAATACACCTATTGAAAAATACCCAACTAAAAAAAACTATTTCCTTGTATACAAGTAAATTTTGTGCTTGTATACCTAGAAAGAAATCATTGAAAAAGGTGTGACAACAAAAGCTAATATTTGTTTACTTAATTAGATAATCAACTCTGGAATATTTGAACCAAAAGATTACAACGTTTTTGCGTGCTATGATTTGTTTCCAACCCAAGATAGAAATTTGCCTAGTTAGAGTACCATACCCATGCAGGTCTGAAATTTGTCCATCAGTTGAAAATGCTGCCTCGAATGATATGTTTGACACATGAGTAGTCAGGAATGTTTTTCCAATGTCCTGGGTTGCACTAGTTTCCATTTTTTTCTTCTTATTTTCTCCCTTAGTCTTTCATGGGTGCAATGAATAGCTCTTAGCAATGATTTCTAGGGTGACTGAAACTATCTGGGATTATAAATCTCTCCTTTTTAGGTAGACAAGATTAACATGGGTAATTCCCTGCTGCCATCAGTGTATCCTTGTAGTTAAAACATGTATTTATGATTTTACTAGTTGAGCATGCTCTATACTAAAGGGTGTAGTTCCTCTACAATTTTGATGAAAATCTGGACTAGAGCTGCACGTGTTGTATTTTGTAGAAGACCAGAGCATGCCAATTAGCCAATTAGAAATGCAATTTTATTAACTGCAAGGATACTAGTACTCAATATTTAAAGCAAAGGTCAGTATCCACATCTTGTACAAAGTAATATTTTTTACCAAAAGCAGTTTTTGTCTGTAAATTAATCTAACATCTACAGTGCCACTCTCTTGGAGTAATTTGGCAAAGTTCATTTATGTAGTCAACCATTGCCTGTTACTGTTCCCAGGATGTCTACTTAATAGTGAAAAATGTTTGCTTGCCATACTTTATAATTACTAATTTGATGCAACCAGTAACTACATTGCATAATTGCAAAATGATTTGATGTCTGTAGGCTTTTCTAATGCCCCCATGTAATCATTCTTCAGGTTCTCTTGAGGGGCCCAAAGAATGCCAGGGAAGCTGTGAGGCACTTTGGTCCGGCCCCTGGTGTGCCACACAGCCACACAAAGCCTTATGTCCGCGCCAAGGGAAGGAAATTTGAGAAGGCCAGGGGAAGGAGAAACAGCAGGGGTTTTAGAAACTAAGTCCACCTATTTTGTTAATCCAGTGGTAGACTTGAACAGTATTATTAGTAATTGCGACAGTTTGTGGGGATTAATTTATGTTATCTACTTTTGTACACTCAAATTATCTAAGTGGATGCTCATGCTTTAGGAAACTGAAATGGAAGTTTTATATTTAGTGATTGCTGCCTGTTGTTTGTTAATTTTGATCACTGTGTAACTGGTGGTTTTGATAAGTTTATTCTGTTGGTGTGCCTTTGCTTTCTTAAATTATGTGTGAGGGTGAGATATAACAGTGTATTAATTTTTTTCAACATTACACAGGACATTTATGATGCAGAGTTGAGTTCCAAGTGATCGGAGACTTGGGGAGAGAGATTTGTATGGAATGTTGATGAGTTGTAGATATACTGCATAGGCAGATTTAAATCCTAGAGTTGATGCTTGTTGAATTCTATTTATGATTCAACAGTGTCTTTGATGACATTCATCCAATCTTTTGAACTCCCTATTCCATCGATTCTGTAATCTTTTCTACTCCCTATCACATTTATTCTGCAAAGTGCAGACTGGAGAAACCAGTCTGTCAGGTTTGGATTTGGGTTTGGATAGGCTGCTGGATTGTTCATTTAAACAAATAATTTATGAAAACATAGCAAACAAATGTTATGTTAAGAATACTAAGAGCATCTCCAACCCTATTGTCTTGTTTTGTGTTGTTATTTGACAAGAGGCACAAGACAATGTCTTTCCTATATGACAAGATATGTCTTTCATATATGACAAGATGATATTCACACAAGACAATAAAAAAGTGTTCTTCAATGCAAAAGTATTGATAAGACAATAAAAAATATTTTTTCCAATTTCCAAGATAACTCCTACACTTCTTTATTTTTTTATAAATATTTCTTTTCATAATTGATGATGTGGAGACAAAGTCATTGTGAAGCGCAGTCTAGATCTAGACAACCAACTTTACATTGTCCTTGCCATGTCAACTTCATGATTTATTCTACATTTGCATTGGAGAAGGATTTTTGAAATGAAAGCTTGTCATTCCTATGTGGCAACCATTTATTTCTAAACTCACAATAGGGTTGGAGATGCTCTAAATCCTATATAACATCAGTATTAATTATGAAGGTTACCATGCAAATAAAATCTTAATGAACTGTTTTTAAAGTGCTTTGGGGACTGTTTAGTTACGTTTGAAGTGGGCTTGGATTCCCACTTCACATTGGATTTGGACCCAAAATCCAGGAAATTTTGGTTGAGATATAACTTTCACTTGTACATATACTATGTATTTTCTAGTTTTTAGTTAAGGTCTTAGGAAACAATTTAACCCTAATTTATTTTTAAGGAGTATAATTAGTTTATTCAATTGAAATTATAAGTATAGTATAATTTATTCACAATTTTATTTTTTCAAGTAGTATACCTATAACTAAATATGGTGAAAATTATTATTCTACTCAAACTTGATAGTTGTAACTTTTAGTTAAGTATTCATTTAAGATTGATCTAAAGGTCATGGCTTAAAAATTATAATGCAATTTAAATTCGTGAAGAATATATATTATACTAGATAGAAATTATAATTTGATATTTAAAAAAAAGGAAATACGATTAAATTTTCGAATAAATATAGTTTATACCAATAAATAGGGCTTTAGGTTTATAATTTAATTCACTAAGGATTAAGTTGTACTTTTTGTTATATATATATATATATATATATATATATATATATATATATATATATATATATATAAAAATAAATTATGGTTAAATTTCAATTGGTATATATATAAAACCTATTATGCAAATGACCTCTACTGGTTAAAAGAGATGCATGCGGCCCAAGTGGTCGGAGTTCGAGTTCCAGTTGAGACGAGTTCACCACATTTATCCATTGCTTCAATATATATATATATATATATATATATATATATATATATATATATATATATATATATATAGGAAGCGGATCAAAGGCCCCGCCCGCGGAGCCCCGTCGAAGCCCCGCCCTCCCTGCACCATCGGATCGCGCGGGGCCCGCGTGGGGCCCGCGTCCGCCCGCGCGATCCAACGGCTAAGGGGGGGCGGGGCTTCGGCGGGGCTCCGCGGGCGGGGCTCCCGATCCGCTCCCATATATATATATATATATATATATATATATATATATATATATATATATATATATATAACCTATTATTGTTTATTATTTAAATCAATATTACTTTACTAATTTATTTATTTGTTATTACTTACCAATATTGTTACCTTTATTTTGAAGGAAATGATAGTTATCTATTTCTATAATTATCTTATTTACTCATCTATCAGATCAACTTTTGTTGATAATCTCTCTCGGTATACCCATTATTTGATAGACTAAATTTTTTAGTATTTATTTTGATCACTTGTTTACTTTATTTAAATATTCACTCACTCATTCATCGTAAATATGTTACCAACCTAGCTTATTAATACTTCTTAAAATGTAAGGATATTTTCTTTAGAAATTTGGGACATGAGCTTACAGAATCATCTATTTTCGGGTGGAAGTTGCGAAGGAAAGCTTTTATAATATTTGAGGTTTAGACAAGTTGTTGTGCTTTGCAACAAGAGCTTACAAAAAGAATAGCTATAACTTTTTACAGATTTATAGGGAATTGTGTTGTGGCATCAAGATCAGCTTTATAATCACTTTGTTCCATTGACGATATCTCCAAGACTGGAGGTTCTTCTCGACGACGACGAGTTCTTTTTGGGTGCTTCAAAAACACTAAGACATCAAAAGTTTGCAAGCAAACTAGGCGCAAACAAAAGTTGCTTTTATGCTTAACAAGCAAAAGGAAACGCTATGTTTTATACTCTTCTTCAAGTGGAATTGCTCAGATAGCTGTTAGGGCTGGACAAATACTTACTGAAATTAATATTGTCATCATAGATGCAAAACTAAATAATTTCACAGTTGAGGTAATCAAAGATTAAAATAGTATACGAGTTGGATATTCTTTTCGAGTTTATCGAGATACAAATTCGACGGATAGGAACTTTCACCTACCTCAATGAGTCAATCTCTAAGAGGTGGCCGAAGGTCTCTTTTTTTTTAGACGAGAGGGTGGCCCTCTACACATGATCCATTTATATCTTGTTTCTCGAGGCATGTAAAGTGACTACTTTGTCCATGTCCTATATCAAAGACTCTCTTTTAATACTAGAGTTAGGGTTTCTATTCAGTCCAATGATGGGCTATTTATAGATTCCTAGAGAGAAAGCCCTATAGTAGTTGATTTTGACAACCTTCCGTGGGGCTATGTGATAGGTTCAACAGCTCCGTAGGGCTACGTGATATGCTCAACAGCTTCGTGGGGCTATCCAACAAAATTAATTGCTATTAAGTGGGGAAGTGGCCCTCGTCCTTCCCACTTCCTCACGAAAAGCAAGGCCATGATGGCTTGTCAACATGGTGGCAATAATCCACTAAAAACATGGGTTGTTGCACCCTAAGTTCCCGTTTTATGAAAAATAATAATACATAACAACTGTCTAGTGGTTAAGCGCGCAATAACACTATAGAAGGAAGCGTGCAACGACGATGCTTAGTCAAAGTAGCGGCACTGCTACTTCAATCAACCTTTGCATTTAAGGTTTGTACAACTATAGTCTTGGAATGACCATTCTTTATTCATAAGCCATTCTGAATCAAACTGTCCGCAAGTTGACTTTTTTCATGTATCACAAGAGGAGTACATTATCTAACCCTACAAGGATGTGATTCTGATTCTCTCATGTAACTCCAAATATCCAAATAAATTATATCCATCTTTTGGAAACTTGCATTTGTTATTTGTAGTACTAAACTAGACAAAATAAAAATAAAAATAAAAATAAAAATAAAATAATAAATGATGTTTTATTTTGGGGCCTCATAGTAATATGGATTACAATTTATGATAAGTAAAAGCATTTATCAATTTGAGTGTGCATTGGGGGCTAGTTTCGTCTTATTTGCTCAAACGTCAATTTTATAGAATATTTGTTGGATTAACGTTTCAAAAACGTCTTACCTGTTCGTCAATCGAAAATAAAAATTGTTCGACTCAAACACATGTTTAGTACTAAACAAAATCCTAGATGAAATGTACCCACTATCCAAAGATCAATGGTATGCTTACAACTGTCTTGTGACGGTTGATAATTGGTCCTCTCTCCTCAAGTGGGGTAGGAAGGAGAGGGGAACAATTACCAATTATCACGTGACAGCTGTTTATGGAGAACAATTACCAACTGTGACGTGGCAGTTGTTTAGGCCCCGTTTGGTTCGCAGAAAGGAAAGTAAATCAATTCTTTTATATTTTTTTTCTTTGAAACATTATAATTTCTTTGAATCCTTGCCATTTTCTTGTCTATTTTTTTTCCATTGAAAATCAATTTTCTTCCCTCCTCAATTCATTTGATATCCAAATAAAAAAAAATAATGACTTCCCATCCCAACATAAGAGCTTAGAGCACCTCCAACCCTATTGTGTTGTTAAGTGGTGTGAGTCTTAGGTGGCTCCTATGTGGCATGAGCCACAAGACAATATCTTGTTTATGTGGCAAAACTATATCTCAAAAGACATTGAGATAGAAAAACTCTATCCAATGCAAAAGTATTGAGTAGACAATAAAAAGTATTTTTCCAACTTTCAAGGCAACTCCTCCACTTCTTCAATTTTTTTATAAATTTTTCTATTCATAATTGATGATGTGGAGACAAAGTCATTGTGAAGTGCATTTCTAGATCTAGACGACCAACTTCACATTCTCCTTGCCATGTCATTGCCATGTTAACTTCATGTTTTATTCTACATTTGCATTGGAGAAGAATTTTTGGAATGAAAGTTTGTCAATTCCTATGTGGCAACCATTTTTTTCTAAACTCACAATAGGGTTGGAGATGCTCTTAGACCATGTAATCTAATACAAAAACTTTCCGACTGGAATTGAAACTAGCCCAAACTAGTCCGTTACTCTTCCGATTTTCTTCCGTGATCACCGCAATTTAGGATTAGGGTTTCCGTTGGATCTCGAGACCCTCTCGGCCATGGCGAACGTGCTGAAGCTTCTCAACGTCGGCACGAAGATCATCGGCGTCGGAAGGAACTACGCCGCCCATGCAAAAGAGCTCGGCAACGCCGTCCCCAAAGTAACTCTTTTCCTCTTCACATGATCGGCCTCTAATTTCAGCTCAATGTTGTTCTTTCTTTGTTTCAGGAGCCGGTGCTGTTCCTGAAGCCGACCTCTTCCTACCTCTCCAACGGCGGCACCATCGAGATCCCCCACCCGCTCGACTCGCTCCATCACGAGGTCGAGCTCGCCGTTGTCATTGGCAGCAAGGCCCGCGACGTCGCTGAGGCCGCCGCCATGGATTACGTCGGTGGTAATCTTCCGATCCCTTGCTGCTTCAGATTCGGGAGAAGAAAAAAAAGGGTCAATTTTTGGTACTTTAGTGATTGATACGTGTATCCTGACATGGCACAAACACTCCAAAATACCGAGGTATTAAGTACACAAATTTTCATAGGGAGCATCAAAGTTTTGTGAAATTGAGCTGAAAGAACAAAGTTTTGTGATTGCAAAACAAGAACTAAAACGCTCTAAGAGCATCATTAGTAAGGCCCATCCCATTTTCTAGATTCTACATTTAGAATGTAGGAGCTCATTTTGTAGAATAGTAAGTCTCATCCCTAGTTCCAATTTCTACAATTTCGGTCCCATCCCACCCATAGGTGCTAAGGGTTGGGCCTCCCAATTTCTAGAATTAAGATTGTAGGAACTCGTTTTGTATAATAGTAAGTTCCAATTTGGAGCCCAACTTTCTAGATTCTAGACTTTATATTATTTTTTTCCTACATCAATTTTTGACCACACAATTTTTGGGACCAGAGCTCACTTTATCATTTCCTACTATTCTCATACAAATCCAACCCATTATACATTTACCTTTATTTTTGAAATTTTGGGCCCCAAATTGCATTTGAGAGTCCCAACTACTAATGGTGCTCCAAGGTTGGGCAATTTTCTTGATACTGGAAATTAGTCTCTCATTGACTAGCATTAACAACTAACTAATTTACACTAAAAAAAAAAATCAAAGAAAACGCTTTGGAAGGATGTTTTTAACACAAAAACGCCCTACAAATGGGTGTTTTCCTTACATTTTTTTAATATTTTCATATTTTTTAATTTTCCATATATATATATATATATATATATATATATATATATTATGTATTCATAATATTAGAATACATGGGAGATTTGTGGTTAGCTCGTGTAGTACTAAGATTTTATAAGAAGTTGAGGTTTCAAATATTTCCTTTCTCATTTTTTTACACAGTAAATGTGGCATTTTTGGTGTAAAAAATGAGCATAAAAAAAATTTGAGCCCTCAACCTCCTCTAAAATCTTACTACTACACTAGCTAACCACAAATCCCCACTTGTATGGAAAAAATGGTTAGAAAAACGTCCAACGGTTGGGCATTTTTTGTCCCAAAAAACCCAACCAATGGGCGTTTTCATTGATTGTTTGGTTTCGAAAACGCCGAACGAATGGACGTTTTGGTTCTCTTTTGACAAATTGTCAAAACTTTGTGTTGTATGCACAAAAATTCATTAAACTTCACTGATGTGTATGAAAATTTCCATTTTAAGTATAGTCAGAAACATGTAGGTTTTGTTTGCTTCTCATTGGATTAAAAGGTAATAAAACCACTACAACAGCCGCAAATTACCCAAACCGATTGATTAAACCAACAAATCCCTAAAAAATGTTGAAACCCTAATACTTTATAGGAGGGGGTCCAAATCAATATGTAAACCGAGTTTCTGAACCTTGCAAATACGCTAGGACATAACCAAAATCAATGTTGTATTGGTGTCAATGTGTACTTTATAGGTGTAGAAAGTACCTTTCTTTATGCATTTTGCCTTATCCTTGGTAGCTTGTCGAAACCCTAATACTGTATAAGAGGGGATCCAAATCAATACCGAAATCGAGTTTCTGAACCTTGCAAATACGCTAGGACATTACCAAAATCATTGCCGTCTCGGTATCAATGTGTCCTTTATAGGTATAGAAAGTACCTTTATTTTGTCTTATCCTTGGTAGCTTATTAGCCTTAGTTTAGTTCCATCACGAAACATCAAGGAGGGGAGGCCTATTTTCCTATAGATTATACTCACTCTTTCTTTAACAAAATAAGTGCATTATTGTTGAGCCAACTTCTAAACATGGTCTTAGATCATGCTTACTCTCTAGCCTAGCTCTTTTGCCATCCCAAAATCCTAGACGTCATCTCCTTACTCTATCCTGAAAAACCCTAACCCTAGCCATCATCTCCCTCTTCTAGCATAACTCTAATCGAAAACTTGCTACCCGAAATCCTAATCCCAACCAAAGTCAAACCCTAACCGTACCCTATCCTGTCGCCATTGCGGGTATTTGTTATAAACCATAATACCTACTACAGGTGAATGATTCATAAATATCGAATATTAATCCATTAAACGCTAACAAGAAGCAACAAATAATAGGACAAATTATGTCTAAATGTCCCATTGGGAAACTTCAAGGAGGGAGGCGTATTCTCCTATATATTGTACTCACTCTTTCTTTAACAATGTAAGTGCATTACTGTTGAGCCAACTTCTCAACATGTTATCATAACATGCTTACTCCCTAGCCTAGCTCTTTGACCACCTGAAAACCCTAGACGTCATCTCCTTACTCTAGCCTACCAGAACCCCTAACCCTAACATCATCTGCCTCTTCTAGCATAACTGTAATAAAAAACCCGCGACCTGAATCGAAATCCTAACCAAAATCAAACCCCAACACTACCCTGTCTTGTCGCCATTGTCGGGTATACTATTTGTCCTGGTATAATTTGTGGCATAAACCACAGTAGCCAATACAAGTGAATGATTCATAAATATTGAATATTAATCCATTAAAAGCTAACAAGAAGCAACAAATAATAGGAAAAAAATATTTCTATATGTCACATCTGGAAATTTCAAGACATGAAGGCGTATTCTCCTATATATTGTATTTACTCTTTTCTTTAACATTGTAAGTGCATTATTGTTGAGCCAACTTCTCTAACATAGTATTATAGCAGGCTTACTCTCTAGCGTAGCTCTTTGGCTATCCCAAAACCCTAGACCTCATCTCCTTACTCTAGCCTACCAAAAACCGTAATCCTACCATCATCTCCCTCTTCTAGCATAACCGTAATCGACCAGAAATCCTAATCCTAACCAAAATCAATCCCTAACCCTACCCTATCTTGTCGCCATTGTAGGGTATACTATTTGTTCTGCGTATAATTTGTTACATAAACCATAGTAGCCACTACATGTGAATGATTCATCAATTCCGAACATTAATCCATTAAAAACTTAACAAGAAGCAACAAATAATACGTAAAATTATTTCTAAACGTGTCAAATATTTTTCTAGTTTTTTAATAATTTTAATTGCTTGACATTTTGAAACGAAGAACTCCCAAACTTCGATTCGAAACAGTCGAACTGCCAAAACGCGGATAACGATACTTATAAGAAGGGTTCTAAACCTATTTCGAATACGGATACTACGAAACTTGGTTGCAACATTGCTTGCAACGTATTATTTTGTTTAATTGTATTTTTTTTCTTCCGTCAATCACATGTGGACCTAGCAATTTCTTGAATGGCACTGGACAATTGGTGGTACCATCTTCATGGTGTACTACCCGTTATATGATTTTACAGTTCACAGCATTATTATTAAATGATATTCAGGTTATGCGCTTGCATTGGATATGACTGCAAGAGAAATACAAGCTACTGCCAAGGTGCGCTAGTATTCCTTGTTATTCTTCTAGCACAATAAGTAGGTCCTGATACTCTGTCGAAATATTTAGTATGTATTTGTTTTCGTATGATCATAAAGTATGTTCTTTAGAAAAGATCCCACTGCGCTGTCACTATAGAAAGGAATGGACGATGATAAGGGCCTTTCTGGATATCATGAATTGGCTCTTTGGATTTTGAATCCCATGATTTGGGACAATTCACTCCGTTTAGTTCCTCCGCATCGAAATGTTTTACTTCATTTGAAGTGTCAAAAGCAGCGTTCTTATTAAAAAACGAGGACCTGATATCAATCATATAAATGACGCAATAAGCAATTCTTTTAGTCAAAGTACATACCTAGTCTCTTTTGGTAAGTATGTTGATTGATAAGGTATGACATCTCTCTTCCTGTTTTTCGTCTCTTTCCCCCACCCCTCGTACAAATCATCACTGTCTGGCCATATCATTGGCAACTTATATGATATTTTTCTTATGGTGTACCATCTGACTATGCAAAAGACCACCTAACATTGGTGGACTAGGATACAGTCGATGGGTTGCTGATATCTTTGAGAAGTAAACACTGAATATAATATAACAATTATATGATATTACATAAAAAAATCAAGTTACCAAATTATGTGTTATTAATTAGGGGCTAATCCCATCTCTCATAAAAATGATGTTTGTATCAACAATTACATCCAGTCTAATGCCAGAATTGGAAATCCTAAATTGCAATTTGTCAGCTAGATACTTGAAGTGGGACTACAATTTCAATGTCTCAATTTTATTAGTTCCAAACTTCGTATGAAAATTACGTTCTTGCTAGCTAGAAAGATCTTAAATTGGCTGTTTTTGGTTGATTGCTTTCAAAGATCTAATAGTTGTTGTTTGGATGCTCAAAACTTTTTGCAAGCTATGATGTGAAGTACTCAGTTGCAATCTGTGGTAGAATGAAAATCTCTTTAGTTTAATTGCTTCAACATTGTTTGCGTAGTAATTCATATTTGTATGAGAAAGTGAATCTTGTTTTGGAAAATTAATAGCATAACTGTGCATTCCAATCAGGTCAGCTTCCGCAGAAGAAGTTATTTCATATGTTTATGCTTTCAATTTATTTAAGCACATGTTCAGGTGTTGGCTATTTACTATTAGTATAGCTCCATCTATTTCTATATATTTTTATTAATATCATAATTGATAATTACATTCTTCTTGTGTTCCATTGCTTGTTGTGTGTTACTTAATGTGTTTATTATTGAAAATGTTGCAGTAAATTAACAGTTTTGGGTACGATTCTGAGTATTTTTATTACTTATTCCATTTTTTCTTTACACCTGGTATGCTATTTCTGCTTGCTTTTCCTGTACATCAAAAGCAAAGATCATGTGTTCATTCAGATTCATGCTATATTATTGGATTAGAATTGGTTTTCTTATTTCTGTCTTATAGTTGCCTAATTGGTTTCTGCATTCTTTTGTTCTTATGGTCAGTTTTTTTTTTTTAATACAGTTAGTAACTCACATTAATAAAAGGTTGCCTCATTTCAAAAAAAGTAACTTACATACTTAGGTAGTTATGCGACGTATGGTTGTCCAAAGGTGTTTTTTTGCTTTGTGTAGTCGTGTTTCTAATGATTTGTTAGATTCTTGTCTTTCTTTAGTTTGGAAGCTGATTGTAGTTTGATTTTTTAATATATTTTGTATTGCCAGTTATGATCATTTGTAAGCATCTTGTCATTCTTTAGATTAAAAGTGATCAAACTTTTATTTGAATGTAGATATATCGCCATGTATATGTTCAGTTCTGGCCTTCAATATATATAGCTATGCTAGAACTTCAAATTGTGCCAAGATAATACAGACTTTATCAAGGTAAACAGCCTCACACAAATGAAGCACCGTATACAGACCTGCCCTGTTTCGTGCGGGGACTTCTAGAATAGTCGTATTAAGAGAGATACAGCTGGGAACAACCTTTTATTAATGTGTGAAAGGAGATGCACTTAACAAAGCTGAATGGAAATAAAGGATTCATGCAGCCAACACCAAAAAATTGAGACGAAGGCTCTGTTTTTGTTCTAGCTAAGGACTATTTTTCTGTCAAACGTTGCAAAACTGTCTAGTTTTATTATGAGTCTGAAGTATTTTCTTAGAAGCCTTGAAAATATACCTTTCTAAGAAGTTATGTTATTGATAAAGATATAGGGAAGCATGTTTATGTAGAAGGCATACTTCTTCCTGAGCAAGCTTACTGTATGATGCAATGATTTATGTGGTAAACTATACATATAATTGAATGACTTAGCCTTATTCATTAATGGCTCTAATTCCTGGATATTACTTTGAAATAAAATTATAAATTTTGTTATATGTACAGTCTGCAGGTCTCCCGTGGACTGTGGCCAAAGGGCAAGACACTTTCACTCCAATTAGTGCAGTTGTAAGCAATTCCATCAATATTATTTAGGCCAATATATTTCATTTGTTAGCCTATGTTTTTTTTTTTTTGGTAGGAAAAGGGAATTTTACCTTATAATCTATTTTCAAATAGAAATGCTTGAAAAAGGAGATTCCTTTGGACATTTTGCAGGAGAGTTCTAGCTTATCCAATAGTAATATTCCAAGGAAGATGGTCTTTGCATGAAATATAAGTAAATTCTATAGTCTAACCAACCAAGGGCAATGAAGTTCTCTTATATAATTGTCCATCTCTCATTATATGTATGCAGTATGCTATACATATCAAGCTGTCATGTGCCAAAGTTTGCATGTAAGTTGTCTGTGTCACTTGTCAGACATTCCAAGTAGGGAACATTAGATTAGTTGCTCATATGTTGAAGAGGATACTGATGGTAGTATGATCTCGAGAAAAACAGAAGTTACTCCTCTAAGATATGTGCTGTGATTTCTTCGCAGAAGTTTAATTTCCTTTGATATATAAAAACTGCAGCTGCCGAAGTCAGCAATACAGGATCCTGACAATCTGGAGTTATGGTTAAAGGTGCTTACATAAGCTTTTGTTAGTACATAGCTACTGCAATATATTCTCTTCCTTATGTTATCCTGGGATCTGTAAAGAAATTTGTCTCTTCTACAGGTAGACAATGAAATCAGGCAGAAAGGTTCAACTAGCGATATGATCTTCAAGCTCCCTTTCCTTATCAGTCATATAAGTTCGTTTATGACACTAATGGAAGGAGATGTCATTTTAACTGGTACAACATCTGCATTACTCTTTTCTGCTTAATTTCTTTGTTACTTTTGATGGAAGCACTTCTCCACAAATTTCAATGATATGGTCAATTGACTCTTAAGTGGGTAAAACTACGGAGTTTGACAGTGGCATAGTATAAACTTGAGCCTGGGAAATATGTCAATCAAGGTTGTCGAGTTCTATGCTAGGATGTTGTAAAATCTTATTCAAGCAATAGTAGCAAAACAAAATATGTGATGGCTAGATTAAATGCATACCGTGATTGTATTTTTTTATTTTTTTTATTTAATCCATTTGTTTACTGAGGCACACTCTTCACTCAAGTATTTGGCTAGATAAGATTCGTAAATGTGAGTTTTCCTTATTTCATCGTTAATACGGAAGTACTGCTAGAATACCCCAGAAATAGATGACGTGGTAACAAATCTCAGATTAATTTGCAAAACAATACTGTTTCAAAAGTAGCCTTCACCAAGTCTGGTTTGTAAAAAATAGGGAAAACAAAGAGAGAAGGAACATGAAAAAGAAAGAAAAAGGAATATTTTTGTTTTGCTTGTTTGGTTGATAAGAAATTTTGAAAGAAAATGAGATGAAAATTGTGAGAGGGAGAATGGGGATTGGGAGCGGAGAGGAATAGGATTAAAGGGAGAAAATGGAATACCTCTATATTAGGAGGGAAATGATAAAAGAAAATTTACATTAGTTGTTATTCCTCTTTTTCTATCACTTTCCCTTTTTATTTTCTCCCCATAACTAAACATGGCAAACACTTTTTTCCCCCTTTCTTCCATTATCCTTTAAATCAAACCCAATCTAAATCATGTCTTTCTTTCTTCCTTTGATAAAAGATGAGCTTCATGGCTAGTTTGGTTCCGTTTGAAATGCGGAGAGGAATAGATTAGAGAGAGAATGGAATCCCTTTGTTTTCGGAGGGAAATGATAAGAAAATTTTACATTAGTTGTTATTCCTCTTTTTCTCCCTTTCCTTTTCTTTTTCATTTTATCCCCGTAACGAAAAAGAGCAAACTCATTTTCTTTTCCTTTCTTCCATTTTCCCTCAAACAACCTAAATCATGTGTTTCTTCCTTTGATAAAACGATGAGCTTCATGGCTAGCATGGTTTCCCTTTGAAATAAAGCATTTACGGTATTCTTCGACGTTTTACCCAAAATGGAAAATGAATTTTTTTGGCTCAGAGTTCACCGTTTCCACCATATGAAAATAATCGAAAACGCAAATGCAAAATGCTCGTGGGAGCACCATTTGGCAATGGCCATTTGAAATGGAGCTTGTGCTATTTCAAGTGGGAACCAAACTAGCCTAGCAATCCACGCCCAAAACATACCAATTGAGTAGAATAAAAAGGTGCCATCAAAATGGCTCTTTAATTTCTTTTTATCGACAAACAATTAACATGTTATGTTGCAAAAATTAATACCATTTAGATCTTGATTTAGCATTTAAATACAACCTTAATACCGTAATTTGCGGTTACGACCGATACGTATTGTTTCGGCATGTCCTGATTCGATACCGATGGATACCGATGTTGGGGGTATATTCCCAGTCAATTCGACAAAGAAAAATTAAATAAAAAAGAAAAAGAAAAAATAGTATCAACATAATGATCTAGTTGTCTCGAAGTTGACAATGTTACATGGTGTTGATAAGAATCCTTATCAATAAATTGTAAACATTACCATTTATCGAAGTTGTATATCTATAAATTCATAACACTCATCCATATTATATTATTCTATCCAAATTTTTTAATTATGGTTGCAATGTTGAAAGACAAGTAAATAAACAATAGTACATTTTGCAAGTGAAATATTCTTCCATTAAGCTAACGAGAAACAATATATGATATATAAAATTATGTATAAATGCGAGGTTGTGAAAAACGCTAGGCTCTAGTCGGACGGGCACCCCCGCCTAGAGCCTAGCCCGTCTAGGCGACCGCCTAGATCTAGGTGGTTCAAAAATAAATAAATAAATAAAATCTAAAAAGCCTATTGACATAAAACCCCAAAACATGCATAATCGGACGTCGGGGGGTGAGGGTGGTGGTGGGGAAGGGTCTAGGCAGGCGCCTAGACGGACATCAGGCGGGCACCAGGCGCCACCTAGACCGCTCCCTAGAACAGTGTATAAATGTATCCACATTTTTTCTAGATTTTTAAAATATTATTTTTTGCTTTCCAAAACGAGGAACCGAACCGATCCAAAAACGGTCGAGACTGCTGATCCGATTCCATAAGAAGGATCCGAAACTTGATTCCAATACTGTGAACCTTGCGTAAATACACCGTTAATACAATTTATGGCATCAATCTCCTTATTGTGCAGGTACTCCTGAGGGTGTTGGCCCTGTGAAGGCAGGGCAAAAGATTACAGCAGGCATTACAGGTTTCATAGATGTCCAATTTGATGTTCAGAAGCGCCAAAGACGAACAACCATTTGAGAGGGTCTGGGAAGACTGAGATACTTGTACTGATAACAATACCCATCAGTCTAGTGTCTGGGAAAATGACTTGTACCAGTTCAAATATCCGGCCAGCCATCACTCATCTGCTGTATTGTTTTGTTCGGGTTCTATGTTAAATCTTGCACAAAAAAGAAGCAAAATAAAACAACTTCTGAAATCTCGGTTGCAGCTGGGACAGCAAAATTTTATGGGTTGCTTTTACTGGTTCACCTGCACTTTCATTTTGGATGGGCAGAATTCAAGTGATCTATGTATTTTCCTAAGTTGTTCTTATATAAATGGACCCCAATTTTGTGTTTATGGACACATTTTAAATCTCTCTTTCCATTATTGATAAAAGTCGAGATAAAATGGCACAGTGTGTTGACAACAATAGAACTTTCCAGAAGCATATAACATGGAAAGGATCGATAAGTTCTGGGTGAAGTTGGAGATGTGATCGCTTTCAGGTCGCCGGTGATGAACTTGCTCGGTGCTTTGATCTTCGTTCCATCCTATGGTTCAGTCACCTCCCAGTTTCTGCAGCGAGAAAACATAGAGGATTTGTTCAGTCATTGTGCTTTGTTTCTTCCATCATTGATATTCCAAAATCAAAGTTTGGCATGCAACTTACGAGTCTAAATATCGCTAGTAGTTGATTGGACAGGTAAAGCCGGTCTTCGCAGAAATGCTTGCATAGTACTTGGCTGAAGTCTGGTCATCAGTTGAACCTGGCACGGCCGACTTAGGAATAAATTCGACAGGACTTCGAATTTGGACAACCCCTTATGCTCAAGGATAACCCTGCAGACCCATCGTGACTTGCAAGAGGTCGGGGTCACCGTTGACCTCCAAGAACATAAAGAAGGGCCCTACAAGAAGCTGTATCAAGGGCTAATCAAAATCAACTCCGACTTGGACAACCCAACCTCCCAGGCCGGCCTTGGAACTCGAACAGAAGAACCTGCGGATTGATAGCCGCGAAAGCCACTTTGTGGAACGAGTTTGCTATCCAGAAGAGCGAATTCTGCTTCCACAACTCTGCAGGAATGTTTAATAAAGATATTTTGGTAACTATTGTATTTTTATTGGTCTTCCTCACATTCAAAACTTTCAATTCAAACAAGAGTTATTAAACACACCACACTTAGCTATCATTCCAATCCAACTGTTATATGTATTTGACTCCCCCTTTCCCTCAATTAACTTTCCTTCACTTAATCCCACTTAACTGACTTTACTGCAGACAACAGTAGTGCCAAAGTCATCTCGATTAACTTAATTAATCATGTTCTATCTACCTATATATAATATTCCTAATCAAACGCTGATGATGCAGTATGCATAACTACTGTGCACTCGCTGATTGCACCAACGTACGATTTTGTTGTTTACAGGTGTGCAAGTATACCAGCAAAGGAATCCGAGAAAGGAGTTGCAACTTTAGTTAAGAATTTAAGAGGACAGATTACCAGCTGATGTCTCTAACTAACCACTTCTCTACAATAATAAATTTACTGGTTAATTCATATACAGTTCGTGTTGCTCTTTCTTTCCACCGGGTCTTGGTGCAGTGTCAGCATAAAAATTATTTTATTGGTTGTTTAGTATTTGTGCGTTATATTCAACTAGAAGATACACGTTCGTTTCACGTTTAATCATTTTTTTAATCTTTCTAATTTTATCAAAAAATAATTTAAATATTAAAATTTAATTTTAAATTTATTGTATACATATTTATATTTTAATTAAAATTTGTAAAAGTTTAATTTAATTTTAATTATAATTTGTTACGAATAATTTTTTTGTATGATATTGTTGAAAAATAGTTCAAATATTTAAATATATTTGAATTAAGATTTGTTAAACAATTTAAATTTTTTTAGATTTTTTCTTTAAATTATTTTAAATTTAGTTTAAAATAGATATTTGTACAGATTAAGAGAGAGAGAGAGAGAAAGAGAGTTACTGGATAATTTTTTTGTATGATATTGTTGAAAAATAGTTCAAATATTTAAATATATTTAAATTAAGATTTATTAAACAATTTAAATATTTTTAGATTTTTTTCTTTAAATTATTTTAAATTTAGTTTAAAATAGATATTTGTACGTATTAAAAGAGAGAGAGAGAGAGAGAGAGAGAGAGAGAGAGTTACTTTTATTCGTAGTTTTTTAAGAAATCGTTAATGAGGAAGTTAATTTTTATCTTCTGTAATTAAAAAAATTAAAATAGTTTATAATATTCATACGACTTAGACGGCTTACTTTTGAGCCGTTTTGAAGCATGTTTATATAATAGAAGATATTCTCATGTAATGAACATAATCAGAATATCTACATGATGTGTATAGTTTGACTTCCATTTTCTAATGGCTTTATAATGCATGTTTTTTTGCCACGTTAAGAAGTCACTATCTTGATATCACCTTAAAATAGCTGCAATTTCAAAGGTTGAATTCACACCCATTTGTGTATCCATTGTTTTTCCTACAAATTAAATAGTTACTAGTTACGTACATGAATTTTCTTTCATGATATTGTGAAAAATTAAGATTAAAATTTAAATCATATTAAAATATTTTAAATATGACTGAATATATTTTAATTAAGATTTGTTATAGTAAAATTTTGAATAGATAATATTATGTACTTAGTTTAAGTATAATTTGATTATTACATATATTTTAGAATTATATGTTCAGGCAGTGGTAGTTAAGAATTTTATTTTTTTTGCTAATTATATGAGGAGATACATACGGGATAGTTATATTTTTTAATTATATAACAGAGGATATACATATGACTTGGATGACTCATTTTGAACCGTTTTCAAGTTGTATTATAATACCAGAGAAGTAAACATACATGTTAGTTATAAAGATTTTTAATTTTTTTTCATATGGCTTGAACGACTCAATTCTGAGTCTTTCCAAGCCATATTATAATAGTAGAGATGGAACAATTAATCAGGTCCTTAACAATTCTTCGTTAATGTCTCGTTTGGTTTGCAGAATTATCGGATTGGAAAAAAAAAAGTGATTACTTTCCTATGTTTAGGTGCCAAAGGAATTGACGAAGAAAATAAAGTGATTCCCAATGGAAGAAAAATTATGGAGGAAGTGATTTCATCCATCCAAGTAAGAAATCACTTTTCTACATTGAAGTATTCATTTTCCTTTTCAAATTTTTTAGCATTTTCAAATATCGGAAAGAAAAATTAATAAAAATTATAAATTTTCAAAGGAAAAAAATGATAAGGAATTGATTTTCTTTTCTTTCCATTCCGGGAACCAAACTATGCCTAATAACAAGTATGAATTTTGAATGAATAAAAGTTTTGGCATTTTTGATATGATATATATAGCTGAACTAAACTAGAAGATTTCTTGATACAGCTGCAAGCTGCATGGATGCTTTCAAGAGTTTTCTTTCTTTGTTTAGATTGCTCAACTCTGGACGTCCCAAAGCAAGCTTGGACATGTGTAAAAGTTAGGTGGTTTGCTGGCTTCTAATGATGGACGGAAAGAAATAATTCATAACTACAAATTAATTCAGTAGCTTCACTTATTTTGTTTTTCTTCCTCCACTGTTGCTGTCTCCTTTATAAAAAGTGTCAAAATCATTTTGGCAAACATCATACTCAACTTTTTATCTTTCGTCCAAGTTCCTGCTGGTTGGTGAGGAAATCCATTTCCAATCTTATTCGTTTTATTAGAAAGGCAAATCACGATAGACACCACACAAACTCAACATTATCAAGAGGATAGCCGCACTCTAGAATTTTATTTTATTTTATTTTTAATTTTCGTGAAATATACTTAAAAGATGGTGGGATGCGAATAGCCGTACTCTAGAATTAAATCAGCATTAGACTCACTGAAAAATAATGTGACCTTATCTACAATATCATAGCGCGGCTTGTGTAGTTTTTTTTTTTTTGACATCTCTAGTAAAGACTTGCGGATCCGACCAACCCCACTTCGAGCAACTCTTCACAAGAGAAAACTATGCTTCCTAGCGAGGGATAACCAAAGCCATAATAGTCGAGGAATATAATGGCCGGACGGTCCGGAATCCAGTCCGGTCAACGTCGATCTGGACCGGGCCGGACTTGGTCAACGGACCGGCCGGCGAGGCCCACATACTTAATGGGAGCATTTTTTGCACAAAAGCCCGGCCCGATCCGGTACTAAAACAAATCAGTTCGAACCGGTTTAGCCCCATAATCCAGTCGATTGTCCGGACCGATCCGGTTCGCTGACCTGGTCAAAGTCCGATCCGGTCCGGACCGACCCGGTTTGCTGACCTGGTCGAAGTCCGATCCATGTACGATCAGAACCCAAAATTTTTCAAATTTTTTTGACCGTTTGGAGGTACGACCAAAATACTCCCATTTTAGTGGCTGTTTTCTATTCGTTTGAGGAATATCTTGGTCATTTTGCTGAAAATACCAAAATATTTTTATAACAACTATATTTTAGAGGTATTAGAAATTTGTACCCGAAAATTCATATAAATATGACATAAATCATCAAAATTAACCACAACACATTTTCTTCCATCTATTACAATATTTACAAGCAATTTAATGTTAATAGCCTATTTAATATCATGGAAAATGATCAACCACCACAGCAACCGCAAGATTAGCAACCTCAACCACCCTTCAACAAAAGTTTGAATAAAAAGTTCGGCATTATTAATTTAGCAAAGTTTACAATAAAGCGCAATACGGAAAGAAGATACTAGAATAGAGTTCTTGTTGAGTGTTTGCATTGTAAAAATTACTTAAATGAGATCATATATGTGATACAAGAAAAGCTATGTAGGCATCTGAAAATGTGCATGGATATCTATTAATTTTGTTAGAGGTTGTGATACCTACAATTGTTAGAGTACAATTCTAGGTATCATAATCTCATTCATGAATCACACAGTTAGGCCTACGAAACAATTGTCATTAAAATGTGTGTGTTTATATATATGTCGAGGACCTCTAGTTCAAGTGGTTAGAATGAGGCATATTAGGCCCCCCCCCCCCCCCCCCCCCCCCCCCCCCCCCCCCCCCCCCCCCCTTCTCTTAAAGTGAGGTGTGTGCAATGCGATCCAGGTGCGAATCGACCATGGGTAAGAATTATAGTAAACTGATTTGTAATCGTTTCATAATTTTCATATTATTAATTGTTAACAAGACCTAGAAAAAGTAGAATGATCAGTTAATAAAAATTCATGTTTCATATATTGATTGTTTTGTTTTTAGGTGAGTTGGTTTGGAACCACTAACTAGACTAGTGCATTACCTAATGTACTAACCCTTGTCGTCGCATGTGCTAGGAATTAAGTGGGCATTTCGAGGTTGTAGAAGTCTTTTCATCTTTTGGAAGCTTAGAATTTTCAAGGTGTTTTATTTTCTTTAAATAAAGAGACTGTATATGATGTATGGAACAAAAATATTGTGTTTCTGTTTCAAAAGTTGTAAGTTTCACATTTTTAGTTGGCTATTAAAAGCATTTGCATCCGCTTCAAGTTCATGAATAAAAAAATATTTTCATCTCTCTGTTGTCATTTTTTTTTGCTTAAATTCCAGTGCATCTATCATATTTTGAAATAGATTATTCAATGTTCACATTCATATCTTACAGAAGTACAACTTAGTCTTGTACGATATTATGCCTAATGATGACTTTTTGGTCTGCTGGACCGGGACATGATACTACCATACACTGCAAGTTTGCATGTTGACACAGTTCTTGATAACTCAAAATATAATTTTGTTATATAAGAATTTGTTGGAAACTAGAGTATCACGTAGGCTGTGTTTGATTGGGCTTTTTTTCCATGAAAAATATTTCCATCACAAAATTTCCACCAATTGTAGTGTTTGATAGTTTATATTTTCCATGGAATTATTTTCCAACAACTATCATTTTCCATATTTTCTTCTAAAATGGAGGAAAATAAAATTGTCCAACCCATAGAAAAATATTATTTTTCATGGAAAATACTATTTTCCGTAGAAAATAATAACAATCAAATACCCAAATTAAGTTTTCCGTAGAATTTTTTTCAAATTCCATGGAATTTTTTTCTTAGGAAAATAATTCCATGAAATTAATTTCTTTTTCACATATTTTCCATCTTGCAATCAAACACGCTAGTAGTTTAGTAATGTCTGTTTCAATATTATTACATTAGTCATACTGTTTCACTATTATTACATTAGTCATACAATCTTTTACATGGATAACACGTAGTTTCTTGATGTCTGTTTTAATGGATGAAATTTTAAAAATTGTAATTGGAGAGTGTTAGATGGGCAATTAAGAACTCAAAATAATAACTTACAATATGAATGCTACATGTGGATTTTACTAACACTATGTATTTAGTTTACCCTTTAGTTTTCGAAAAAAATCAAATATATATAATCCAACGGTTGTTAATGATCACATTTTTTAATGTGTTTACTTTGTACACATTGCGTTGTATGTCATTTGAGTTTAATTTTTATACACATCCATACATCTTTTCCGTAATTTTATTTCAAGACCGTCTGCGTAGTCAAGGTTATACCTCTCCTCGCCTAGCCAAGTAAATAGAACTCGCGAGTTCTTCTAGTATTTTTGTTAGGTAATTTCTAAAGACGCTCTACATTTTATCCAGGACAGTCCATTAAAACTGCCAACAAAGTTAGCAGTCTTAACATTAAAGATGACTGTCAATTTCGTTTATAATCTATCTTAATATTTAAATTCTTTAGGACTGTCAATTTTATTATCAGTCATATTTTTATTAGAATTGTCAACAAATTAACAATTATAGGACTTAATTGTTTTGGGGTAAGATGTGAAGTGCCTAAATTCTCTTTTGTTATATGGAGCAACCAACCTTTATTCTGTTAGCACCTCATGTGACTGTCTATTTGCTTGCACATTCATATGCCCAACTCAAGCAAGTGCCCACATGATCACTCCCACCCTCTCCTCCCAACCCGAATCCGAAATGTCCTTTCGGAGCTCCGACACCAACTCCGACAACCTGTTCTCCCTCCCTAACGGATCATCCACCTCCGACACCCCGGACAAGATCCGCATCTCTCTCGACCTCGTCACCGCCGCCCGCCGCCACCTCTCCTTCCTCCGCTCCTCCTCCCCTCCTGCCTCCCCCCGCCGCTCCATCCGACGGTCAGCGCCACCTCCCCTCCCCTCCCCTAAAATCAACGCCTGAGATTTAATTTAACCCCCCATTCCCTCTCTCTCTCTCTATCTCTCTTCTTTCAGGTACAAGCAGCTCTGGCTGCCGCTGATAGCCGACCTCGTCGAATCCTCGCCGTCGGCCATCCTCCTCCCGCCGCCGGACGTCCGCTGGGTCTGGCACTGCCACTGCCTCCACAGCCCGGTAAAATCCCCAAGCTGCCCCCGTTGTTTCCCCCGAAATTACTCAAAAAAGCTGCCACCTTTATTTGTTTAGGTTGGATATCGGGAGTACTGCGCGTCGAGATTCGGGACGGCGATCGAGCGGCCGGCGATCCTCGACGAGGAGAACGAGGACTACGCGCTCGGCCGCTGCAGGGACGCGTGGGATGAGAGGTACCCGTCGGAGCCGTTCGATCTGGAGGCCGACGGCGGAGATGGCGGCGGCGGCGGGGAGGAGGAGGAGGAGGAAGGAGAGATCGGCGTGGCGGTGGAGAAGTATATGGCGCTTCGCTTGTACTTCGCCGATGGTTTTGTGTCGGAAACCGTCTATTTGGTGGCGGCGCGGCGAAGGTACCTTGATTTTCTATACTTGGTGAGGAAATTTGGGGATGGCAGTTTTAGAATGGTGCCGGCTTCGGATGTCCTGCTCATTTGGCTTACACACAAGGTGAATTTTAGTTTTCTTTTTCTTTTTTCTTTTTAGTCTCTGTTGCACGGACACGGGACACCGGTACGACACGGACACAACACTTGTTTTTGTGTGTCCTAGTTTAGTTCGGATTGTCTGGTACGTGTCCGACATGACATGGGAAATTGATTTTTTTTAAGGATACCAGCAATGGAAAAAGAATCTGGGTTTATATTTAATTTCTGTATGTCTGGGAAATTCTTATGATTTTCCCTCCAAAATCCAAAGTTTTAGTAGCCACTCCTTTTTGCAGTAGTTTCATTTTGTGTAATGGGAAAATCGAAAGTTTTATGTATTTTCCATTGAAGTCTAGAATATCAAGAAATGGGGTTCTGAGAAATTCTTGTGATTTTCCTTCCAAAATCCAACTTTTTAACATCCACACTATTATTGGCAATACTGGTGACATGTGTAAGGGGTGATTTCAGAGCTTTCCGCTGTGCTATGCGAAAGACCTGGAGGAAATCGGTGATCTGGAGGGAAAAGTCGTTGGATTCGGTATGGGAGCTAGTGAGGAAGAAATGGAGGAGACTAGGAGGGTTTGGGAAGAGGCATTCGATGAACCATACGAGAGGGCTGGATGCTTGTTCAATCCATTGGCCTCGCCTTCCAGAGTTTTATTCAATTGGGAAACCTCCGATACAGACGTCAACAGGGCTTACAAGGGTTTGCAGCCTAGATTCCTCATGGAGGTGAGTTCCGTCACTGTGTCTTTCTTACCGTGCTACTTAAGGATTTTACTTATTAAGTAATTTTACTCTGCTGATAGTACCTGTCCATATCCGGAATATAATACTCCACTAAGAAAAACTGTTACTACATGCGCTTGATTTACATGACACTGTCAATATTTTCTTTTTCGATGGGAGGCAATAGGCATCATTAGAATCTGATGTGCTTGATGGTGCAATAAAATGAAATGAAGTGTGTTATTCGCAAAATGTCCTTCCGCTTTCCTTCCAGCCCCTCTCTACTACTCTTGGTCTTCTAGGTTGCTGCAGTGACAAAGAGTCGTTTGAATTGAAGATAAAACAAAATGAAGGCAACTGACATAGACATGGAAAAAGTTGGTGAGAACTAATATTCGAGATTTTGATTGCATTAATGCAGCTGGTAGTGACTGGTGAGAGGATTCTTACTGTCGTGGGTTCAAAGATCTTTTCTGATAATGAAAAAAGTGGTAATTTATGGTTATAAACATAGTGGATAGAGTTGTTACCATACTATATTTGTTTTAAATTAATGAATACAAATATGGATGTTGAAACAGATGTCAAATTCATATCCATATTTGGCTAAAAAAACAGATACAAAAAATGGCAGATATATTGGGATACACTTAAATAGGAAATCAAATTTGTGAATTAGTACATCACTTCATTGTTTGTATTATATTAGGTGTAATGAAAGAAAACTAATCCCTATAATGAAATATTATACTACAATAACATAATGAAACCACAACGTGTAACCGTATCATCCACCTATGATGGATTAGCTAGCTATTTTAGTTACAACAACAAGAAAGCCTGTATCCCATATTTTTGGGTATAGTTATTCTAATTACTTATTAAGAAGATTAATGAAAATATATAGAGAAATCAAGATAGATTCTTTATTGAGCTAGAGAGAGTCTAGGGAGATAATATGGTGGGCATTGGGGAGAAACAAGTTCCTAGTAGCTATACCGAAACTATTAAGGATTTACATGATGGGGCCATGACGACCATGCGAATTAGAGAGAGTACATTTCCTATTACTGTTGGCTTACATCAAGGATCAAAATTAAGTCTTACTTTTTTGCTCTAGTTATGGATAAATTACTAGGTATATCCAAGAGGAGGTTCCATGGTGTATGATGTTTGTTGATGATATTGTATTGATTGATGAGAGTGGAGAAGGTTTAAAATCTAGAAAAGTACAAAGTAAAAAAGTAATACACACTGACATTAATGTTCTTGTCCATGTCCTATCTATCCATTATCTTATAAGTTCTCTTTGAATTATACACAGTTCTTGCCAAATTATTGTTAGAAAATGACGAGAAATTTATATCAGTAACAATATTTCTGTAACAATTGACATAATATACTATATTACCTACTATCCATTTGGTTCTTTTTACTCCAACCATAGATATAGATGGACATATATTAGGTTGATTTGCATGAAATACTTTCGACTTTATCTCTTTTGCGGGTTGCTACCCGTACTAATTTTATTAGCAAAACACTACTATGAACTTTTGAGCGTATACAATTAAATACGTTAACCTTCATTCACATTTGACGATCACAACACATAATTAATCTAGAACAGTTTTGTACCTGAAAAAAAAAATACCATCTCCATTATTTCTCCCTCCCATCTCCTAAAACAAAAAGGTTCATGCTAGCCAACTGCTAATTAAAATATTCGAGGTAGCAACTTGCAAATTCGTGAAAGTGAAGGTATATAAATGCAAATTAGCCAATATGTCTAGTAGTGAGATCTCTAACAATTTTTTTGTCTTTTGACACACAACAATTTTGCCTCATCAGATCATTATAGGCTCAAAATGCTCTCTTTGCTGGCATCAAGCATTTTCTTATACTGTGCTATTGTTGATAACACCAGAAACTTGCATGATAACACTTTCTTTATCTGGCATCTTCATGTGTACTATAACTTATGCATATGATCATTTATAGGCTAGTACACAATCCATTTTAAGACGATGGTTTTACCATTACATATATTTGGTGTTGATTTGTGATTTAGGAGCTTAGATCTTCCCATTTCGTCTTAAAGCTTTTGGTTGCCGTCTCTTATAAGAGTACTCGTAGGAATATACTCCACATTAACAACATCTGCGGCTACTTAATTGATGCAGCAGTATTTGTGTTTAAAACTTGTATACAGTGATGGTCAACTCTCTTGTTTTGAGCTGTTGTCTTGTCTTATGCTTCAAAACATATTAGGCTTCCCAAATCCTTGGGGTGGTCAACATGGCCACTAGTGTTATATGGTGACATTTGTGTATCATGTGTATCCAAGAAGTCATTTTCAAGAACCCAGGTGTCGTGAAAGAATAGGTATACATGGTCGGTGTCTATTTTCTTGTTGATGTGTCCCAATGCAACCATCTTAGGGGCCGTTTGGTTCAAGTTTTTGAGGCTTGGGAATGGGTTTTGAATTCCTTACCCATGTTTGGTATGTTTAGGATTGGGAATGAGGAGGGAATAGGAGGGGCTTATGTGGGAAAGCTATTCCCATTGACTTGGGAAAGCTATTCCCAAGTCCCCCCTTGGGAATAGATTTGCTTTCCTAGGAATGATGTTTGGATATTTGGTTTGGACGGTTATACCCTCTCTTTATTTTCAAAATTTCAACTTCTATCTCAAGCATGTGAATCATCATGAAATTAATGAAAGGATATTAAAGGAAAACTAAATAAATTAAGATTTCTATCCCTTTGTAAACTAAACATGAAGATGAAATTTTTTAAAATTTTGAACTACCTATTCCCAACCTAACCAAACATGGGTATGAGAATGTTGGATTCCTTTCCCGTGGGAAAGGAATTGAAAATCTATTCCTAGGAATACAAAAACTTGATCCAAACGAGCCCTTAGAGCCATCTGACAACCAAGAAACTCTAACAGAGATACATGTCCACAGATGATAGACAAATAAGACTTACTAATACATCCTTAAAGCTAATATTGTTCTCATCATTAGTATTACACTATTACTAGTTGTTGTCTTCTCTGCATGAGTGGTTTTACTCATGAAAATCTCGTCTAATTGCTTTCTCAGTTCATGATTTCCTTATTATAGTGAGCTTCATCCTTAATTATGGTCTTTCCA
This sequence comes from Iris pallida, assembly GCA_029216955.1. Classification (NCBI taxonomy): domain Eukaryota; kingdom Viridiplantae; phylum Streptophyta; class Magnoliopsida; order Asparagales; family Iridaceae; genus Iris; species Iris pallida. The sequence goes on along the minus strand of JANAVB010001796.1, from coordinate 2,700,619 downwards.
CGCCTTGTTCAATCTGACAAAGTTCTGGCGTTGAGTTCAGTCATGATTTAAGTTTAACTTGCACCCGTCCTTTTTCTTGGCATAGGTCTATGTGTTCCTCAAAGGGAATTGGCAAGATAGAGAAACAAAGAATGCAACCAAGACATTCCTGCGGCTAAGAACTGTTAGATGCCATAGAGAGCTAAAGTTAGACAAACCTGTCTCCACTTTATCATCTGAAACATGGAGGAAGACATGGCACCTCTACTGTGAATTCAGCACCAGAGGCATTTTAATAGAGGTTCGACAACTTGGCAGCACTTGTCTTGGAAATAGCAAACTGATGAAGAGATCTTCCTTGCTTTGGAATGACATATTGCGCTCTACTTCTCTCACCCTAACAACGGAATTGGATATGCAAATGAGAGCCATGGTTTCCATAACACCGCCTATTCAGGCTCCATATTTACTGAAGTGTGTCCCAGATAGAGTGACTGATGACAAAGGTGCAATGATCTCAGACGTGATACTGAGGTTGAACCTGTATCGGCCTCAAGAGGGTCGATGGTTATCTCGCACTGTGCTTGATCATACCGGAAGGGAGTGCTTTGTGATTCGAACGAGGTAAATATGTTTCTTTTTGTCATATTCTGATGCATGTCTGTGGTCAAGTTTTTGTTTCCTGTATATGTGAAATTTGGAAATGTTGTTATAATCCTATCTACTTTTAAAGCCGTTATTTGTCATCTGCATTTATGTGCTTGTAAATCATAAATGTGCACTTATATCCCTAATATATCCTTATATATTTTGACCTTTCAAAATACAATTGCTAAAATATTGAATTGATAGTAAATGGAGAATTTTACCATCTTGGACGGGGTATGAGGACACTTGATAAGGTTAAGCCAACAAAATTCCTGCTAAGCTTAGTTTATTTGGCTTTGGTAGGTTTCATTTGCAAATAGTAACTCTTAAGAGGAGAATTTCTTTTGACTATTTAAGGGGATGAATATATGATTTGTACATGACTTGCTAACTAATGTCTGATGGATTTATGTAGAGTAGCTAGAGGTATTTGGAGGAGAGGAGCTGAAACTCTATCTGCGTTGAAATGGGAGGACAGAATAACAGAAATACGGGAAGGCTCGTGGTCCTATGTAGCCAACTCCGTTGGCTCAGCTCCTGGTAAGAATTTAGGACAATGCTAGGAGCCTAGGATTACAACCCAAAGCCTTACAACCTTCTTACAAACCGTCTAGGTGGCAGTTGTCAATTAGGTCCCCTCTCTCCATATGGGGTGTTGGGGGGTGGGGGGGGGGGACCCATTTCTCAACTGCCACCTAGGCGGTTGTAAGGCTTTTGGTTGTAATCCTAGGATCATTGAAGAACTTATGCATTTTGAGTAATTATCGGATCATATTTTTGTAAGAAGGTTTCCTAATTGATGAAATGAAGTAATATCCAGATGATTTCCCCAAAAGTTTTTGCTTATCTGCTTCTAGGTTAGATACATTCAGCGTAAAATTTTCGGTTTATTAAGAGAAATCAAGCTGTCCATGTAATTGCAGAGAAGGTAATAGGGACAGCAACACCTAAGAGGGAGGATTCACAAGAGAAGAAAGTGCTTTGGTGCCTATCAACAGGAGATATCCTGACTATACAATGGGAACATGGACTAAACTTTCAGCTTGAAAATGAGATTTCTACTGAGCCGGTAAATGAACGTTCATCCTTTGTACATTTTTCTTCTTCAATTCTTTTAAATGACAAAAATACTTGCGAGTCGTAATATAATTTTCTAAACTAAAATCACTCCTTATATATGATGTTTATCTGGATCTATTTGTTTGGGTTCATAATTTAATTTTTCATTTTCATATCCTATTTAGCTGATGTCTGGTCGATATTGTGTAGGTGAAATTGTTGCGAGGAAGACAATTACAGTACAAACTAACGAAGGATAGCTCGGCCAACAGAAAAGAAGACGAAGAAGATCAGTTCGTAACCCTGGTTAGATTCTCCCCGGAGTATCCAGACGGGAAAGCTACAGCTCTGCTGAACTGGAAGCTACTCGCCGTCGAATTTCTTCCAGAAGAAGATGCCTTGCTGGTTCTACTCTTGTGTACGGCCATAGCCCGTACGATCTCGGAGATCTCGAAGGAGGATGTTTCCGGCCTGCTCATCCGCAGGAGAGTGCGGGAAGTGAAGGCGGGGCTCAGGGACTGGGGCTCCGTGATGCTTCCCTCTCCGCCGCCGCCATCTTCTTCCCTTCCTAGCCAACTGCAGCCGTGGTACTGGAACGCCGCGGAGGTGCTGGCGGCGGCAGAGGTTGCGGACCAAAGGGACCTTACCCACAGGTATTCTCCTGCCGACGGTAAGGATGTATTGTACAAACATAGCATCATAACTTGAGAACTTTGACATTCTTATGTGCTTCATGTTTCATATGTGTATATATTTGTTGTGTCATGAACTAATTTATGAACTCCAGAAATGTGTTTTAATAAAGAATTACGTTAGAGGATGAGACATATTCTTTTATTTTAATACTAAACTACAAATACAATTCATGAAGAGAACATAAATATCAGAAAAAGAACTGAACCTAAACTAGTCTCGAAAGGACTCGCAACAATAAGCATACAAAATATTGAGTTCATTGTGGAAGAAACAAAATATCATCGAAATTCCAAAGACATTCTGTAGCAGAAACCACGGAGGCCTCCTGGCCACCGGCATTACTGCAGCACTCTTCGGGGTCTGCCTCTGCCGACAGAGAGACGTTGCCGTCGACGAACGGGATCTGGAAGAGATCCATGTAGGACTCGTAAGCCATCAGCTCCTCCTTGAGTTTCTCTACCTCCCCGGTCTGGTGGACCACCGGCTTAGGCTTGGGCTTAAGTTGGGGCAGCTCGAAGTCTTCGTTGGGGAAGTTGACCTTGGCCTTCCTGCCGCGAATCCTGCGGGCTTCGCGGTCGTAGGCCCTGGCTGCCTCCTCGGCGGTGCCGAACGTCCCGAGCCAGACCCTGACGCCCTTGGCGGGGTCGCGGATCTCTGCGGCCCATTTGCCCCACGGGCGGCGCCGGATGCCCCGGTACAGGTTCTTCCGCTCCCGCTTTCTTATCCCTGTTACATTATTCATTTTCAAGATTGGTAAGTACAAAGACAGACGGTTACACTTTCGCATACGCTGCTATTTGGGAAGGGCCAAACTGCGGATAAAATATTATTTTCCTTTGTATACATAACTACGTGGATAAAATATAACGATGGTACATTACTTTTCTCCGGCGGGATCGGGTTGGAAACGGAGGAGGCGGATGGGGAGGCAGGCCAGAAGTCGGAGGCCGAGGTCAAATGGTTAGCGACGGCGTTGCGACGACGAGGAAGGATGAAGTCGGAAAGAATGGCACCACCACACATGTTTGCTGTAAGTATGCTGGAATGGTCGGGTTGGAAGTAGAACGTTTTGTGGGTTTTGTATGAAGTGTGTGTTTAGCTTTTATATAGGAGGTTTCGGGAAGTACTAGATGGTGGCTTTAGTTAGGAAGCTTCTTTGCTTGGTGCACAAGATTAAGCTAAATATTTGAGCTTATCCAGATTCTGGATGGATTCCAGAAGGGATTATTTTTGAGTATATGTTCCAACCACAGTGTAGCCAGCCAAATTCAACTTTCGAGTTTTGACCAACATATGTATGTTGACCCAATTGCTATTTTTCGATGCATGGTCAACATTCAGCCGCAAAAAGAATCTATAGTCGGATTCAAAATACATTTTTCGTAATGTCAATACAAATAAAATAAATCGTATTAGATATAGTCGTTTTTAATATTATAAGAATCATGTACAAATATAAAAAAAATAGGTATTTTTAATCACTCTAAAAAAAAGTCATTTTATGACATTGGAAGAGCCATGCTGGTTATTTAAACAAAAAAAAAAGAAAAAAAAAGACATAAATATAAAAATAGAAATATTACATTAGTAACATATACGAAGGTTAAATTTTTTGGAACCTTCAGATTTTTGGAGCCTTGTACAATTGCACATGAACAGTCCTAATATTAGATATTTCTACAATTTTAATGGCCAATATATCTTGTTGTTATTGTATTATGTCATGATTACACTACACTACAAAATATTAGTATTAGGGGATCGAAATCGCTATGATGTCATGTTTGTCTTTATTGTTTTACTGCAAATATATATATATATATATATATATATATATATATATATATATATATATATATATATATATATTTTAAATATACATATATATTTGAAAAAAAGGTAATTGTGACGAACGCTTCCACCGAAAATCGATCTCCTGACCACTCAGACCGTATGCATTTCTCTTAACCACTAGGCTAGAGATCATTTGTTATATATATATATATATATATATATATTGCAAATGATCTCTAATCTAGTGGTTAAGAGAGATACATGTGGCCCAAGTGGTCAGGAGTTCGAGCTCCAATGGAGACGAGTTTAAAAAAAAAAAAAAAAAAGAAGAAGTATTTTATGCTGTTTTTTTGTTAATTTAATAATAAATGAAGTCAAAGATGAGACAAGCTAGTCTTGAGTTGATTTGGTTGTCGACCGTCAAAACGACTTATTTCCCTCGTGGTCATGTGTTAGGAGTTGGTGAAGCATTTTGTTTATATTTTGAAATATTGTTAGTTTCTTAAGAAGCGTTTGAGCGATGCGCTATATGGGACCCAAACTAAAAACCAGGGAGCGGCCGCAGTCCCACTCCCACCAATATGGGCACATAGCATTTCCTGCTGCCCCCCGTTTCTTCAAGGCTCGTGGTGGCAAGTACAGTTTGTACTAACTTTTGTTTTTGGAGTACAGTCTGTACAGAACCATATAAAGCGTTCAGGTCCACCATGGACCAGCTAAGGTTACTCGGTCAATCTCAAGGCGTCTAATGGGTAGGACGGTCCAAAATCTGGTTCATATTTTGTTCGGTCAAATCTGGACTGGATCGGCCTGGACCGGTCAACAGACCGACTCTGTTCCGGTCCATAGTATACTCATGTTCGGGGCGGGTTTGGAATTGGGATCCGAGAGTCCAGTCCGGCCCAGTCAATGATGTGGGCTGAACCAAATTTTTCACAGTCGACCCGGTCAATACAGCCTGGACAGATCCGGTCGGTGACCAGGCCCAATGGTAAACCGGTTCCCCCATCCTCACGGGTCCCACACTTTACATATGTGTCTCTCTCTGTATAAGGAGGCTGAAAAACGGTTCAAAATAAGCCATTTAAGTCGTATCCTCATCAAATTAAACAATAAAATATAAATACTTTTAACTCATTTGGTTGATGTGAGACACATTCTTTTTTGTTGGATGAGTTCGATTCCACGTGACGGTAAATTGTTTTCAACAAATTTTTTTTGTGGGTTCAATCCCATGACAACGTTATCTAACAAATTATCATTTAATTTATTTTAAATATATATATATATATATATATATATATATATATATATATATATATATATATATATATAAAACGTTGGAGGGATATTTTTGATAAATTATCCCTTCCAACAACCTTATTAGACTAAGAGAATTTTTTTACTAAAATACCCCTAGTATATATTTTAAAAAATTTTTTTAAAGGTTATTTTGCTAAAAAATGACTAGAATACCATTACAACAACTATATTTTAAGCGTACTAGAGGTAATTTAGCACCAAAATTTTCTATAAATAGAACATAATTATTCCAAACTTATCACAACAAGTTTTCTTCCCTCTTGAAGTACTTACAAGCAATCTTCGTAAAGTGACTACCTTTTTGCTGTCATAAAAAATGAACAACCATCAAATTAACCGCAAGATTATCAGTCTCAATCCGCACCGCAAACTCATGGTGTACAAGAGCCTCAACTCGAAAGAAGATAAGAAATTTGACATCACATTAGCATAATTTATTACCGAAAGAAGAATCTCGCATGAAATTCTTGTTGAATACTTGCATTGTGAAAAATGACTCCAATGGAAAGAAAATCAGGAGCAGATCTGCTGTCCCATTTAATTCTGTATAATTCTGTTCCCTTCATATTTATATGTGGGCCACCACCCACATATCCACTCCCATGGTCCACATGTAATAGGGAGGGTACATAAATGAACATGATTAAATGGGACAGCATATCTGCTCCCAATAAAATCTATGTAGACATTTAGACAAGTGTATCTAGTATCTTGCATATTTTTGAAAAAATATATTATTATTATTATTATATAGATATATTTAAATCATGTGATTATGTTTGAGTTTTTGCTTCACCATCTCTACAAAGATTTATTTGTGGTATTACAAAAAAAATCTTTAAAAGAGCTAAAAACAAAAACTCAAACAAAATATTTTTTTAGTCCGACTTATGTTTGAGTTTCTGTCTTGAACCTTTCTCCAAAATTTCTTTGGAGTATTACAATTATTTTTTAAGAGAGGCTAAAAGCGAAAAACCCAAACATAAGTTGTGTGACTTAAGTAACAAGAATAATATATATTAAAAATTATTAAAATATGTACATTATTTTATAGGGTGCTGCTATTAACACTCTTAAAATATCATTCGACACTCCTCTTTAATTTTTTAAGATTCGAATTCCAAATCTACGCCTGCATTAAATATGACATTAATTTGTGTATGCATAGAGGGAGGAGTGTATGATGATATTTTAGGAGTGTCAATAATGTTATTGCAGGGACAAATATGAAATTTGAATGTTAAAAAATTAAAAAAGAGTGTCGAATGACATTTTAGGAGTGCTAATAGCAGCACCCATTTTATAATATTGGCGTAAATTTATATTTAATATTGTAGCTCATGTTTTTTTTTTTCAAGTCCATTTTTAATGCCAGAGCAAAGGTCATTTATTTTATTTATTTTTCCACGAGCCAATCCAGACCCGGCCCGAACCCGGTCTGGTCAGACCCGACCCACTGTCCATCATGGTTTGTGTCACTTTCCGTTCCCAGAATGCACATTTTTATACATGTACAACTCATATATATTTATTTAATATTTATCATGTATTATCCTGTATTTAAATTCCTTTAATTTCATGTTAATTAATTATCTGTATTTTATTTCCTGCAATTTTATTCCTGCATTTTATTTCTGCATTTTATTTTCTGCTTTTAACCTCTCTGCCTTGCTTTCGGGTTGGCCTTGGATGGATCCGATCAAACCCGACCCATCAAACCCCACCTACCACCACCCTTCCTATTTAAAGCCCCATCCCCTTCTCTCTCCTCATAACTCTCCTTCACCATTACTTCTTCTTCTTCTTCTTCCTCACCACTCTCTCCACCTACCAACAGTAGGCAAGTACATCTTGCTTCTTGCTTCCCACTTGGAGAACCATTTTTATGGTTCATTTGTCTTCCTCTCATGATCCTGAGAGAGTTTAGTACTTAGCATTTTTGATTTCTTTGGCTTGTTTCTTCTAGATCTAAGTTGTTGTATTCTCGGTTGTTCATGGGTTTTGATCTCCCAACCTGGCGTGTATTCTCAGTTGTCCATGGGTTCTGAACCATGGGAACTTCATTTCTGGCTTGGAACGAAGGTTCAGTCACGCACACGTTCTTACGTGCCAGCGTAAATTTTTAGTCACGCACACGTTCTTACGTGTCTGCGTGAATTTTTAGTCACGCACACGTTCTTACGTGTCTGCGTGAATTTTCAGTCACGCACACGTCTTTACGTGTTAGCGTGAATTTTGAGTCACGCACACGTCTTTACGTGTTAGCGTGAATTTTCAGTCACGCACACGTCTTGACTTGTTAGCGTGAATTTTTAGTCACGCTCACGTCTTTACGTGAGTGCGTGAATTTTTAGTCACGCACACGTCTTTACGTGTTAGCGTGAATTTTCAGTCACGCACACGTCTTGACTTGTTAGCGTGAATTTTTAGTCACGCTCACGTCTTTGCGTGCGTGCGTGAGTTACTTTTCACGCTCACGTTATGAGTACGTGAACCACTTTTCACGCTCACGCTGTTTATACGCTCACTCCTACCTACTAGACTTGTTGGCGTGACTTCCTGACCTGGGTGTTTCTATTTGTTCTATAAGTTATTCATTTAATGGTGGCATGATAGTTCTCCTATTATATCCTTATGCTTTTGCATGAACTCGATAATCTTAGCATGTTAATATTTTTGATACATATGGTTGTATAGAACGTGCCTTGTGTCTTGATTGGTTTATGGATACCCAGTAAGACTGGAACTTAACCTTGAGAATTATAGACTCGACCCCATTTAATACTAATTGACTTTCATGCCTTGTCACCATTGATAATAATGGTTATCTTGACTAAAATTGATCATACGTTCCTAGTTGAAACTAAGAGACTGGCTAGTCGTCTTATTGAATTAAATGAATGCGACACGTTCATGTAATGAACTATTGTAATCGACTGGCTGATCCCGAATATTGACGTACAGGCACATGCAGGCTTCAATTTATTTATTTATTTATTTATTTATTTTATAAAAGCAGCATGTGTACTTTATCGTCAAGGCATGATTACTCCGTGGTTAGATTTGATTGTTGCATTACGCTATATAAGACCTACAACCTAGCCGCACGAGTATCGTTGTAGAGTTGCACATATCGTACCCCGTACGAAAGTACTCATTTGAATAAGCATGATCCACGGCATGGAACTTCACTCAACGTAGAGACTATTAAGTTGAATAAAATAATGATTGCATGGAGAGAATGGATCCCCGAGTTCTTACATGGCAGTCCTCTTGGAACTAGTAGTGCCCGACAGGCCGGCTGGTTCCCACAGATACTGTAAACCTGCCACACGGACAGGGAGCGGTATCTGCTTATATTATTATTGTATATTGTATATTGATGACGGACGTCCCGCTGGGACTCGTCTAATTCATGATTGGCGCAATTGATTGACTGGATAGACTAGCCTTGCTCGCACATAGTAAGAACTGAGGAATCTCTATTTGCATAATTTTAGGATAACTTGGGACTCACAATAGCAAGCCGTAGGAGTTGATTGGCCGTTCAAGATGATTTGTTTGTGTACTGTACCTACTCTGTTGCCTAACTGAGATGATCAGAATGTCAGGACATGACGGACCAACTTCTGTCCTTGTTTGGTTGGGAGGTTGGTTCGAAGTGTCGTGATGTTATGTGAATCATAGTGGAAAGCAGAGATCTATTATTATATTCTCTTACTTACTGGTTTAATCCTTCATATCGTGCTTCCTTGTGGTACTTGCTATTAGAGGTCTAACCTCTCTGGTTTTGCATGGCCAGATTTAGAGCCGGTTCCCGAGGACTCAGCTTACTTCCACCTCCAAGATGGTCAATACTAGGGGAATGATCGCAGGAGGACTCGAGTGGGTTCCTTACTCCACCGCTCGTTTTGTTATTTACTTTATACCTAGCCGTTTGGCACCGACATGTTAGTCGGATTGTCTTGCACTTACTTTTACATAATTGTAACTAAGTCAGACTGCAGCTGATAACAATTGTGTATATGTTACTATACCATCTGGCTATGTTTTGTAAAGCCAGATCTCAAGAACATTTTGACTAAGCGTTTGGGACGCCTTACTGCTTTATCTTACATGTTCTCTATTTTTGCTTCTTGTTTGAATGATTGAGACAATAGATGTGAAGTGACCATAGTAAGACTTTTATGAAGTATGCACCCCCTCGTCTGGTTAGACAGCATTGATCGTATTATACGGTATTCATCTACCCGTAATACGTAGCTGGCTGAGTCATTCCCCCGCTCTCCAGTATTCTGGTTCTGGGGCGTGACAGTTTGGGTCCGGACTGGATTTGGATTTCCAAAACTTCGGCTCGATACGGACATGGCCGACCTGCCTCCTCCTTGGGCTAAGTCCGGCCCGATCCAGAATAGGTCAAGTGCGGTCAACATTGGGTCCGGACCAGACCGACCTGACCTGAAACACACCCTGAGGTCAATTCCAAGCTACCCTTTTCATTGTTGTCATATATGTTACCTAGGCTAGGGGTGAATATGTTCATGTTTTGAACCAAGAATTGAACAGAACCGAATCAAATAGGACATTCCGCCCGGATTGAAAAAAATTCAGTTGGGTTTTAATTTTAAAAATACTAAAGAAATTATTTGGTTTCGTGCGGTTTTTGGTTTCGGTCCAAAATTAAATAAAACTCACGCAGTTATGTAAATACCTTCTATGTAAGTGTTGTAAAGTCCAATTAAATACCTTCAATGTATTTTGTACATATTTTACCATTAAAAATGTGTATATTTTGAAAAATAATAATTCTATGTATGTGTTGTAAAGCCTAATTTTATAATTTTACAACTAGTTATACCATGAATCCAACTTTGAAGTACAACGAACCTATATATAAAATTATATTTTTGTCTAGTATAGTTTAACTAAAATTCCCAATAAACAATAAAATCGGCTTTCGTTATGGTAATTTGATTTGTTTTAATTTTTTATTTTTAAAAGTTCGGTTTCGGTTTTAAAAAAATTCAAATAAACGGAACGTGGACCCCCATAATACCTCACTCTCGGAACTCATTATGCTCCCTTGTGCCTTCAAAGTCCCCAACAACAACCCCTGACATAGGGGTGCAACTTGGTAGGCTAAATCCGAGTCCGATCGGATAAATTCGTTAGTTGGATTAGGATTGAATATATTCGAGTTCGTGTTCGGATTTAGGTTAAAATATTGGGTTATTTTGTAACGAGGTCTCAAATAATAGTGGATACTAGAGTTTGGATTTCGAAAATGATCGGCGTTAGGATTTGGGTCTTCTAACGCCGAAACTCTTCAACTCTTTATCCTAAATTTTATTTCAGTTTGTATTTTGTAATGATCAAGACTTGATTGCTATTTGATTAACTTTTGTTTAAAATTATTTTATATATTATATTATAGTTCGATAAATCCGATGGATCCGACCCAACCCGAGTCTAACCCGATCATCCGGACTTGGTCTTCAGCTTCATATGTAATATGTTGAACCTGAGACAGGGTCGGACTTGGGCTAGAACTAGTCTTATAATTCATCGAGTTGGGTTCGGATTAATCTCAAGCCCATCCAAGCTAACCAAGTTCCATCCCTAGTGACACATACTCTGCCTGGGATTTTAAAGCCCTTTCTTTAACAGAGACACAACAATAAAAAGAAATTGATTCGGTTTACACATAATTGGATGTACAGCCAGGTTTATATTTGTTAAAATGAGACATACATGCATACTATGGGTTAGTTTGTGACAGCGATGTTGATCCATACATATATATTAAGTTGTCATTGAGGACCTATTATTGTTCTAAATGTGTCAAGTTTATATGTAGGAAGGAAATTGAATGTTGGCGAGTGATTGGCTACCTTACCTATATGAATGATATGACTATCGTTCCCAGGTTCTTCCTCTTCCTCCTATGGCTATGGGGAGGCTGTGTATACGAGTGTTGGCGATTGGAGGGAGACATACATAAATAATGATGTATAAATAAATAATGATTGTTTCTGTTGTGTGGCTTTGCTGATCTACAAAGGGAGAAACAATTGAAAAGAAGACTAACGAGGCACAAAAGCATTGCTCTCTCTCTCTCTTTAGTCCCACATCGGATGGGCGCAGAGGATGAGGGAAGAGCTGCTCATAAATAGAGGCCATTGTCCAACATTAAAACATACTTACCTGGACGGGGTCCTTGGGTGATCAAGAATGCCCAGGCCTAGGACAGTGGCCTCCATTGCACTCTGGAGGGGTGCTAGCCTATCATCTCCCCAAGTGGGAGAGTGAACGTCATAATTTGTTGCACTGGGGGCCTGCGTTCGCGCGGCCCCTGCCAAACTCTTTAAATCAATATTTTTGTTTGATTTTGGTTTTGAAAAGATTAAAATTTCTCAATCGATTTTGTATTTTGGATTTCTCTAATGAATTATATAATTGTCCTCAGTTTTATGCACATTTCATGATTAAATATATGTATATTTAAAAAACTTTTTTTATGTAGGTGTATTAAAGCCCAACTTTGGTAATTCAATAACTAGTATACAACAAATGTATGCATAAAAATTGTATATTTAAATTAACCACAACCTCTAACTTTGTGTTCGGCCCATTAATCAATAAAAATTGCCCTTATCGGTTCATTCGGTTTTGGTTTTTTTTATTTGCGCTTCGGTTTCAATTTTTAGAAGTTCGACTTATTCCTTTTTGACTATTTCGTCTCCGTTGAAACCAAATAAGCCAAACGCACGCTCAACCATACGTACTCTGACGTGAAGTTCCTTCGTTAGTCTTACATGGTATGCTTGTGATAGTCTGCCTAACCTTATGGAGACTTGTACGTCTCTAACACACACTTCCTGTAGGATAATATAATGGAGGTATCGAGGGCTCTTGTCCTGCTCCCAGATGATCCACAAGTTCTTGTATAATCGATCTAATCATATTACTACCTGGGTTATGGATTGTGTGTTGAACTCTAGGACGCTAAAAATTTAATAAATCGTATAAATATCTAATAAAATCTATTATTGATTAAAATAATAAATGAAAAACACGTACCATCCCAGTGTCACATGCATAAAACTCACACAAGCTAGAATCAAATATAGCTCGATGTTGAAACCGGTAGTCCTCAAATCCATAACCTCGGTTGCTTATTTGGTGGGGTTTCTACAAAATCATGTAAGTGTTATTCTCCAATGTTGTATAATTTCAACAAAATATGAACATAACACATTCGTACTTAATTAAATTTTATAACTAATTATTCCATAACTTACCCTCGGTCATGTGACATCAGTTGAGACAAGTGTGCCACGTCGTATTTTTCGAATTTGAAATTTCATCCAGGAATCAGAGAGCTGCATTGGCTCTACCACGACTCAAACATGGTGGCACCTCAGAAATTTTCTGTCTCATCCCGAACTTTTGCATCACAAGATTAGCTGAAAGAAGCATTGTGTGTCCATGGTATGTAATACTTATATGAAGACTAAAATTGTAGGATGTTCTGTATCTCAGAAGCATCCACATGAATAATATAGGGTAATATATTAGTGGTGTGTCCAGTATCGAAATACGGCGAATAGAGGTATAACTCGACCAACTACACACTTTGGTATATATCAATATTCCGCAATACGGCTACGGCTGTACCTGAACAAGGGGTATGTATTACAATACAATTATCCTGTGGTCTTACAGAATATGTTATGTCTCAAACATTCAAGCAATAAGCAGGAATATAGAACATATAAAATAAAGCTATAAGGGGCCCCCGACGCTTTATCAAAATGAACATAAAGTTAACTATACAAAGCAAAATCTAGCACAGTGTCAAATAATACATGATCACATCGTCATCTGCAGTCTGAATAAGGATACAATCATGCTACCAAAATGGTTGGAGAATAGGCTCCCAGAATAGACAGGCTAAACAGGTGCTCGACGGATAAATTCCTCAAAAATAAAAATAAAAAATCATGAGTGGTGCAGAAGAAATCCACTCAGGATCCACGACGACCATCCATTTAGGGAGCGGCATCGGACTGGAAAAAAGGTAGATTCTCCGGCTATGCTACTAGATTTAGCCAAACAAAATAAGATATGTCAACCCCAATAGCAAATACCACAAGAAAGTATGAGTAAAATATGATAAAAATCCCAAATACTATTCAATACATAGTAATCAGTGCCATATCATCGACCTATATATTCTATCATTAAGGCAGTAAACCATAGTATCTATAAATTGAAAGGAGTTTGGCAGAAGCTTCCTAATCATACTCTTTTATATTCCCTTCTCCGTACATTTTTCTTCTTCTTCTTCTCCACAGCTTCTCTAGTAGCTCATCTCTAATAGCTCTCAAGAAGCTCTACAATATCTATTTGCAATTGGTCAAACAATAATAACATTATGCTTAAGTGGTGGTACACTAAATGAGTTATTTTATGAATGAGGTTAACCCGACTTATTTTAGTTTATCGAAATACTATGTTAGATAAATTATGCAACCTTATTATCGATCATGTTTTATCCAATATGAATTTATATTAAAGTATTTTTTTCTCTGCTTGTTTATTATTAGAGGGTAAAGAAACATGGGATTTTGTCCTTGAAAGTAATTTACATTCACTGAAAATAAATACATATATGTTACTCCACCATTACAAAAATTTGATATAAGTAATCAACATTTTTCTAATAACCAAACTGTTAATATTGGTCATATTTTTTCTCACCAAATTGTTTTATTTTTGAAAAAAATGCATATTAAATAAAAGAGGGGTGACGATGAAGAAAATAATAGTGATTTAATTGATCATTTAGATGATGATGCCAATGATGTTCGCACTCCCAGAATATTTTTGGAAAAATATTTAAATCTCGTTCTAAATTTGAAAGTTTTATAAGTGATGTAGTAATTGAACATAATTTTACTTGTTTAGCTTGTTTGAACAATGTTTGAAAATTATATATAAGTGTGATGAACCAAGTTGTTGATGGATACTTGTTGAGAACTAATAAGGGATTTAGTCCCACATTGGAAAATGTAATATGAAAAGGAGCTAGACTCCCTATAAGTAGTGGAGTAGCCAATCAATAAAATACATAACAATTATTCTCTACATGGTATAAGAGCCATAACCACAAAAAAAAAAAAATTCTCACCCCCCCTGCCGACCCCCCCTTGCTGTCCCCTGCTGCTAACCCTAACCCCCCCTGCCAACCACCCCCTGCCGACTTTAACCCTAACCCTAACCCCCTTGCCGACCACCCCCTGCCGATTACCCCCCCTGCCGACCCTAACCCTAACCCCCTGCCGACCACCCCCTGCCGACCCCCCCTGCTGCCCGCCTTCACCCTACCGACCACCTCCTGCCGACCCCTCCTGCCCCGTCCGACGCCCCCCTGCCGATCCCCACCCCCTGCCGACCCCCCCCACACTTGCTGCTGCCCCCCTCCCCCCCGCCGCCCCCCTCTTCCGACCCACCTGCTGCTGTAACCCCCCTTTTTTCCCATAAAAAAAACCCTACTTTGCGAGAGAGATTATGTGGGCAGTTATTCGACGACGGATGGATGTCAAATGCTTTATTTGTACATTCTGTTCCTAGATTACATCCTCCGGAATTACAAATGCTTTATTTGTTTTCTGTTCTCGATCTGCAAATTAGGTTTTTCATGCACGCGCCGGTGTTGGCCATGTTAACAGCGCATTCGTACGGTCTCTGTTGAAGACTTTACATAACGACGACGACGATGAAGCCGACGAAGACGACGACGACGATGAAGCCGACGAAGACGACGACGACGACGAAGCCGCCGCCGCCGTCGACGACGACGAATCTCCGTTGAAGACGCCATGGATTCGATCAGTGGTAAACTGACAGCAGATGAGATGAAGGCCTTGGTTGATGATATTTTATCAAAGAGATTAACCGAGGCGACCCCACGTGTGATCCATACTGATGTGGATCCGTCATCCTACAAAATGGGAAAGCTGGACAAGCTGGAGACGAAGTTGGAAGGAACGTCCAATTACTTGAAATGGTCACGGCAGGCCATGCGGACGCTGAAGGGACGTGGCTTGGTTGGCTACGTCAATGGCCAAACCAAGGCGCCAGATGATCCCTCCTCAAAGGAGTTTGCTGTTTGGAAAATTGTCAACAATGTTGTGGCTGGATGGTTGACAGCCTCCTTGTCCGACCAGGTGTCGGGCAATGTAGAGGCGATGGAGGCTGCTGCTGATATATGGCGGACTTTGAAGGATATATACTCAGGCTCGGGCAATCCTATGCGGGTCTTCCAACTGCAGGATGAACTTGATAGGGTGGCCCAGGACGACCGTACCATCTCTGAGTATGCAGCACTGTTGAAGAAGTTCTGGTCTGATCTGGATCACTATGATCCTCTTGGAATGGAAGATGCTCAAGTCGAACCCGCATTTGCGAAATATTTCCAAAAGTTCTTGGATTATATTTCGCATCAACGGATGATGAAGTTCTTGAAGGGTCTTAACCCTGTGTTTGAGCATAGAAGGAATGTACTCCTGGCACAGCCCATGCTTCCCACCTTAGAAGAAGCCATAGCTGCCATGGCACAAGAAGAGGCTCGCTTGAAGTTGATGCCCAACAAGGGCTCTTTCCAGGGGGAGCAAGCCACTGTTGACAAGTCTGCCCTTGTCGCCTTCAATCAGCCTCCCTCTGTGGCCGGTATTTGCCACAACTGTGGTGACTCAGGACATTACATCAGATTTTGTCCAAAATCCCCGTACTGTCAGTCGAGTGATCGTAGATGGGGCCGCAGAGGACGTCGTGGTGGTAGAGGCGATTATGCTGGTAGAAGGGGAAATTATTCTGGAGGACACAAAGCTAATCTGGCGGAGGAAGGGGGCAAAAATCACCTGGCTGAGTTAACCCCTCTTGAGAAGGAGTTCCTCACGAAGTTACGTGGCACGAAGCTGGATTCGGACGGCAGTAATGGGGCATCATCTACCTCGGGGGACCACATCACTTGCTTTACCCAAACCGGCACAGGTATACCTGCGCGTGCTCTTGCAGTAGCTGTCCACCAACCAGGTTGGATTATGGACCCTGGGGCATCTCGCCATGTCACGGGATCCTGCGGTGAGTTCCAGGACTATACTCACCTACCGACGCCGGAGAGCATTCAGACTGCTGATGGTAACTCCAGCCCTGTCATGGGTAAAGGCACTGTCGCATGCACCCCTTCTCTCACTCTCACCAATGTCTTACATGCTCCGTCTTTTTCTGTCAATCTTCTTTCTATTAGTGCCATTATTCTTGATCTTAACTGTACTGTTTCCTTTGACAATATTCCTACGATGACTTTTCAGGAAAAGGGGACAGGACGACGACTAGGGACTGACACATGGCATAAGGGGATGTGGTACTTGGACATGACTGGACTGGACAAAGCTTTGGCATCTCTGGTAGCAGACACACCACCGGAAGATTCAAGGCGCAGTGTAGAAGATGAATTGCTACTCCACCACCAGCGTATCGGTCATTCTTTTTTTAAAATTATTAGTCGAATGTATCCGTCCTTATACCAAAGGGCTAATAAAGAGAAGTTATTTTGTCATGCTTGTGAGTTGGGTAAACATACCAGAAGCACGTATGTGAGTTCAGGTAGTAGAAGTTCGGCTGATTTTGATATGATACATTCGGACGTATGGGGCCCTTGTCCTACAACCGGTATTAACGGTTTTCGATGGTTCGTCACTTTTATTGATTGTTATACTCGCGTGACATGGGTGTACCTTATGAAGAATAAAAGTGACGTCTTTGAAGTGTTTCGAGACTTTCATCGCCGGGTAGAAACTCAATATGGAACTAAAATTAAGTGCTTACGGTCTGACAATGGGACGAAGTATACAAATAAGAAGGTTGTTGAGTATTTATCCACTCATGGCATACTACACCAAACTTCTTGTGCCTATACACCGACACAAAATGGTGTGGCCAAACGGAAGAACAGATACCTGCTGGAGGTCGCACGGACGATGATGCTGGCTATGAATGTTCCGAAACACTTATGGGGACAGGCGGTGTTAACGGCATCTTATCTCATCAACAGAATGTCATCTCAGGTATTGGACTGGAAGACACCGTTGGAGATGCTTACTGGTGCAACCACGTACACTGTTCCACCGAAAGTATTTGTGTATGTATGTTTTGTCCAAGATAATAGGCCAAGAGTTGGCAAACTGGATCCTAGAGCGGTTAAATGTGTCTTTGTCGGGTATACGGCAACTCAGAAGGGATACGCATATTGGAGCCCAGTTGAGCGGAAGATATTTGTAAGCATGGACGTTACATTCAGAGAACTGGAACCATATTATGGTTCGGATGACGGTTCGGCGTTTGGTGACACACCTAACATAGAGGGTGTTAGATGTGAGGGGGAGAAATTAAGCCCATCTGTGGTAATCGGATCGGTCCCATGCCCGATCGTAGAAAACTGGACGAAAGAGGGAGAAAGCAGTGACTCTGATACAGAAGATGAAGAAGATACATATGTTAAACAGGGGGAGCAGCAGACAATAGAAAAGGAACAGGGGGAGCAGCAGACAATGGAAAAGGAGCTCCAAGTCTACAGAAGGAGACAACAGAAGTCCAGTATTGTGCCTGTACCGTGCCCCGTGCCTTCTGTACCAAGTCCCTCGTCTACTCCTGCTCCAACTCTTGAAGATGTTGCCCCCGCACAAAATTAATCTGATTCTGATGCGGATCTCTCTGACTCTGATGGTATGATCTCTCCACCACCTATTGCTCCCTTAAGGAGATCTTCTCGCATCAATGCGGGTAAAGCTCCTAGTCGTTTTGATGATTATGAACATGATATTGCCAACTACCTGTCTTATTCTAACATTTCTTCGAATTATCGAGCCTTCATTGCATCATTGACTCTACTTCGTTGCCCAAAAGTTGGCAGGAAGCAAAGAAAGATCCAAGTTGGAAAGCTGCAATGATGGAAGAACTTGGGACACTGGAAAAAAATAAGACGTGGGAGCTGGTTCCATTATCCAAAGGGAAGAAAACTATGGGATGCAAATGGGTGTACACAGTAAAGGAGACGTCAGAAGGAAAGGTAGAACGATACAAGGCGAGGTTGGTTGCAAAGGGATACACACAATCATATGGCATTGACTATGATGAGACATTTTCTCCAGTAGCGAAAATGAGCACCGTAAGAACTCTGGTCTCCATTGCAGCAAACTATGGGTGGAAGCTATACTAATTAGATGTGAAAAATACCTTTCTCCATGGAGACCTACAAGAAGAAGTGTACATGGAACTCCGGCCAGGGTGCTACGCTACAGAATCAGACGGAGGGACGTCACATAGAAAAGTGTGCAAACTAAAGAAGTCGCTATATGGGCTCAAGCAATCTCCTCGAGCCTGGTTTGACAGATTCAGAAAGGCTGTTACAGGTATGGGATACTATCAAGCAAATGCAGATCATACAATCTTTCTTCAGCATGCAAGAGGCCACATCACTATACTTGCTGTATACGTGGATGATATAGTAATCACAGGTAATGATGAAGCCGAGATCGCTAAGCTAAAGTCAAAACTCGCGAAGGAGTTTAAAGTGAAGGATCTAGGAGCGATGAGGTACTTTCTAGGTATCGAGGTGTGTGAAGGCGAACAAGAAATTGTTCTCTCACAGAGAAAATACACACTAAATCTGCTGAAGGAGACAGGAATACTGGGATGCAAAGCAGCAGTCACTCCAATTGACCAGAAGTGTAAGTTGGGAGCAGAAGCAGGAGAGCCAGTTGATCGTGAAAGATATCAACGACTTGTAGGAAGATTGATTTATCTGGGGCACACTCGCCCTGATATCTCATTTGCGGTGAGTGTAGTAAGTCGCTACATGCATGATCCAAGAACGGGTCATATGGATGCAGTATTTCAGATCTTGAGATATCTGAAAGGGACGCCGGAAAAAGGGCTATGGTTCAAGAAGAATGGATGTATAGAAGTTGAGGGATACTGCGATGCAGACTGGGCAAGCTGCATAGACGATAGAAGGTCTACCACGGGATATTGTGTCTTTGTAGGAGGAAACTTGGTCTCATGGAGAAGCAAAAAACAGTCTGTGGTAGCACGGTCTACAGCTGAAGCAGAATACAGAGCAATGGATTTAGGAGTGTCGGAGTTGCTGTGGGTGAAAGTGTTGCTGACAGAGTTGAAGCTGAACAAGTGAGCACCGTTACGTCTTCTGAGCGATAGTCAAGCTGTAATAAGTATAGCTAACAATCCAGTGCAGCACGACAGAACGAAGCACATCGAGATCGATCGATTCTTCATAAAAGAGAAGCTGGAACAAGGGATACTGAAGATTGATCATGTTCGCTCAGAAGAACAATTGGCAGACTGTCTGACTAAGGATCTTAGTTCATTAAGTCTATCTAAGCTATGTAACAAGATGGGAATGATTAATATCTATCGCCCATCTTGAGGGAGAGTGTTGAGAACTAATAAGAGATTTAGTCCCACATTGGAAAATATAATATGAAGAGGAGCTAGACTCCCTATAAGTAGTGGAGTAGCCAATCAATAAAATACATAACAATTATTCTCTACAATACTATATGTTAAAGTCATTGGTGAAGGAGGAAGATTTGTTATTTGTATATTAAAAAGTCGACATTTTTGTTTAGGTGCACTTACAACATGATGTCATCTATCAGTTACTATTGTATGTGTTAAAAATGGTAATTAATAAAATTAAAGATAACAAGTCATATAGTTCATCACACATTGTAAATAATATATAGAGGTCATCAAATATATATTAAATATTTCAAACCTTGGAAAGCCCAAAAAATTGTATTTTGAAATTAATGGTAGTTATGTCATATGGTAATCTTAAAGAATATGCTGGTACAATTATTGAAACAAATTCCAGGAGAAAATGTCTATAAAGGCTACAAAGAATAATAAGTTTTAAAGAATAATTATTTATTTTAAGACATGTATGGATAGTTTTTTAAGCGGTTGTTTATTTGTGATTAGTGTTGATGCTATTTTTCTTATATCTAGATATCAAGGTAATTTATTTTTTACTTGTGATCATGATCCTAACTATCATTTATCCAATTGTTTATGTCGTTGCTAAAAATAAAAATACTAATTCATGGACATGATTTTTAGCTAATTTAAAATATCTTTTGAAAGAATTATTTATCAATGGATAATATGTCATTTATATCAGATAACAAAAACAATTAGTAAATGGTATGCGTGAAACTTTTTCTGACTCACCACATTTTTTTGTATTCAACATCTTAAAAAAAATTAAAAATTAAAGTACCCGGAGTAAGAAAATATCAAGTATGGTTAGATAAGATTGCAATACAATGAGTTGGATGCGAAAAATATGAGAGTTTTAAAATGGATTATTGGTGTAGATGAGGAAACCCGTGATTTTGCGCAATAGATAACATCTTATGCTTTGTCCTAGATTTGATATTAACACTTCGAACCTTACTGAATGTTCTAACACGTGAATTAAAAATTTATGTGATAAACCAAAAACAATATTATTTGGTTGTATTAGCTAAGATTATATCATTTCATGGCAAAAAACAGACAAACCACTTAAAATTTTAGAATAAACTATTGTCTGAAAATGCTAAAAACTATGGTCCGCATCAAAAGATAACAGCACCATTTTAAATGTTGCATATTGATAATTTTAATCTTAAAATATTAGATCCTGAAACAAATAACATATGTGGTCCAATGATATTGTTCATTTTTTTAGGTTGTATCATACTTTACTTTCATGTGTACATATACCCTTTACGTGTAACTTTTGTAATATACAAAATTGAAAGTTTTTATCATGCTCATTTTTTATTTAAAAAAATAGAAATGCATATCAGCCATGTATGGAATTAATTTCAGTTCTTTACACTCCTCAAATTGCATTAGTTAGAGGTCAAATTGGAGTACCAAGTATTGGACGCAAAGCTGGTAGACCCAAAATGAACCGCATCAAGACCAAAGATTTATCGACAAGAGATTATATTTGAAGTAATTGTTGTGGGCTAGGAAACAATAAAGGGAATATTATTAACCAACTTAGATATTCAATTTTATCTTTGATGTTATAATTAAACTTGAAAATTAATAAAAAGTTGTATGTTTGTTTTTTTTATCTTTGATGTTGTAATTTTTTGATGCTTTGTTTTTTCACCTTTCAAGAGATGTCCAAATGGTGCATAAATTAATGTTCTGAGAACCGGAGTCTTGTCAATTCCAAAAATAATTGTTCAGTTCTCAAACGGAGCAAAGTAGGGATAACTTTCTCCAGCATATATAGTTGTCTTCTTAAATTGGATACGAATGGATAAAATGAATCATACTAACCATTCGAGAAAGTAAATTTTTATCATTGATGTTATAACTAAATTCCAAAATGAATAAAAGTTTTATGCATAAAGGCATCTCAAACGTCTACTTTTTCAACGTACAAATAAAATGAAACTTGTCTGAAGTCTGATAAATAAAATGTCACGTGCATGCACTCTTGACATAGATATCCAATAAATCAGCTACCACTCTTGACAAGTCGTCTGAAATCCCTACGAACACCAAGTCTGAGACTTAGTTGCTCTCTCCTTTCCGCCGTATCCTCTGCAAGCGCATCTGAACCATCCTTCTCCAGCGAGTTCTCCTCCTAAGTAGGTTATAACCCTGATGGAGTCATTAATATCTGCGTATAATACTCCATATCAAAATTTTCATACAGTGAAGTGCCTGCATCACCGAGAAGTGCACGAACGACCCAAATAAACGGAATCGATTAATAGTTCGATTTCGGTTATGAGTAATTTTGAGTCGCTATTGGTTTTTAGAAGTTCGTTTATTCGGTTTTGACTGTTTTAAATCGATTGAAAAATATTCGGTTCAGTTTCGATTTTGAAAATACTAAAAGAAATATTCGGCTGTGGATTTCTGTTTCAGTTTAAAACTAAATAAGACTTACTCAATTATGTAAATAATCTCAATAATAAAAGTTCGGTTTTCGGTTGAAAAATGGAATACTAATTTTGTAGAAAGGAATTGATTCGGTTTACACATAATTGGATGTACAGGACAGCCAGGTTTATATTTGTTAAAATGAGACGTACATACATACTATGGGTTAGTTTGTGACAGCGATGTTGATAGCAAGAGGATGAAAATTGAAGAGGTTATATTGTGTGGAAGATGATCCATACATATTAAGTTGTCATTGAGGACCTATTATTCTTCTGATTGTGTCAAGTTCATATGTAGGAAGGAAATTGAATGTTGGCGATTGATTGGCTACCTTACCTATATGAATGATATGACTATCGTTCCCAGGTTCTTCCTCCTATGGCTATGGGGAGGCTGCCTGTGTATACGAGTGTTGGCGATTGGAGACATACATAAATAATGATTGTTTCTGTTGTGTGGCTTTGCTGATCTACAAAGGGAGAAACAATTGAAAAGAAGACTAACGAGGCACAAAAGCATTGCTCTCTCTCTCTCTTTAGTCCCACATCGGATGGGCGCAGAGGATGAGGGAAGAGCTGCTCATAAATAGAGGCCATTGTCCAACATTAAAACATACTTACCTGGACGGGGTCCTTGGGTGATCAAGAATGCCCAGGCCTAGGACAGTGGCCTCCATTGCACTTTGGAGGGGTGCTGGCCTATCATCTCCCCAAGTGGGAGAGTGAACGTCATAATTTGTTGCACTGGGGGCCTGCGTTCGCGCGGCCCCTGCCAAACTCTTTAAATCAATATTTTTGTTTGGTTTTATTTGAAATATTTTTGTTTGATTTTGGTTTTGAAAAGATTAAAATTTCTCAATCAATTTTGGATTTCTCTAATGAATTATATTATTATCCTCAGTTTAATGCACATTTCATGATTAAATATATGTATATTTAAAAAAGTTTTTTTTATGTATGTGTATTAAAGCCCAACTTTGGTAATTCAGTAACTAGTATACAACAAATGTATGCATAAAAATTATATATTTTTTAGTATAAATTAACCACAACCTCTAACTTTGTGTTCGGCCCATTAATCAATAAAAATTGTCCAACCGAACAAATGGAATTGATTATCGGTTCATTCGGTTTCGATTTTTTTTATTTGCGCTTCGGTTTCAATTTTTAGAAGTTCGGTTTATTCCTTTTTGACTATTTCGTCTCCGTTGAAACCGCATAAGACGAATGCTCACCCATACGTACTCTGATGTGAAATTCCTTCGCTAGTCTGACATGGTGTGCTTGTGATAGTCTGCCTAACCTTATGGAGGCTTGTACGTCTCTAACTAACACTGCATGTAGGATAATATAATGGAGGTATCGAGGACGCTTGTCCTGCTCCCAGATGATCCACAAGTTCTTGTATAATCGCTCGAATCATATTACTATCTGGATTTTGGAGCGTGTGTTGAACTCTAGGACGCTGAAAATTTAATAAATCGTATAAACATCTAATAAAATCTATTATTGATTAAAATAATAAATGAAAAACACGTACCATCCCAGTGTCACATGCATAAAACTCACAAGCTAGAATCAAATATAGCTCGATGTTTGAACCGGTTGTCACGACCCGCACCCTGTATAGGGGCACGAGAAGTGGGTACGTCCAGCCTACGCCGCAGTGTCGGCGGTAGAAAGCTGTCCTAGGTTGCTAACTAATCTCATGCAGTGTATATAATGTACTTGTCCAGATATCAGCTCCGAATGGAGGACAAGTAAAGGATATGATATACTCAATCACAGTCTAAAGCACGATAAGATAACACAGAAGTTATACCTAAGGAGTTAAAGACAACAACAACTAACTACAAAAATAATACAACATTATCTCAAACAAACTTAATACAAACTCAATATCTTAACTTTAATACAACAAGTCAAAACATGAAAGCTAAAGTAGTCTACTAGCTAATCTCCTGAATCACTCCTGAGAGTCGTGACCAAAGGTAGCTAATCCCTCGCCAGGTCCATGGTAAGTAGGGCATGTGTCCTCAGGATTATCATCTGTAATATTTTCAACAGGTCCAATCAGGACAGGAACGAGTACAACTCATCTAGAAAACCCAAGTAAATGACAAAGAACTATAAAGCAGTTATAGACAGTTTTATTGATGAGCTGGCCCTTCTGTCCTCTGCATCATAGGACAAGTGGAAATACGGTGGTCTGAACTACCACACCTCAAGCATAAGCTATTCGCTGACCGACACACCTCCCTCGTGTGCCATGCCTTCCCACAGAATGTACAGCCCTGGGGTGCTCCCTGACGCTGCTGTTGGTTCCTCGGCTGCTGATGCCGAACTGGCGCTGTATTAGTTGACACGGCCGTCCTCCGCGGTGCTCCTGCCTCATGAATACGTACACCGGGTGCTGGTGCCGATGTTCGCTGCATTACTCCTCCTCCAACCTGGGAATGAGATCTCTTCTGACCCCCTGTCCTCGATGCCAATCTCTGCTGGGTAAGCTCGTGCCTCTGAGCGGCCGTCAAAATAGCGTCAAACGTATGGTAGTCGTGTCCCTCCACAAGCTGCAATAGTTCCAAATGAAGTCCCTGCTGGAACCTCATAGCTTTCTCTGGCTCCGTTGCCACCATTGCTGGTACGAAACGGCACAATCTGCAGAATTCTGCTGCATGCCCATCTACGGTCTTGCCTGCTTGCTTAAGACTAATAAACTTCTGCTGGAGCTCATATCGAGCTACTACGCCAAAATACTTGACCTTGAATCTTTCACTGAAGGTGGTCCAACGAACAGGGCATCTTATACCAACTTCTTCTGATG
Organism: Iris pallida; assembly: GCA_029216955.1. Taxonomy (NCBI): domain Eukaryota; kingdom Viridiplantae; phylum Streptophyta; class Magnoliopsida; order Asparagales; family Iridaceae; genus Iris; species Iris pallida. The sequence goes on along the minus strand of JANAVB010001796.1, from coordinate 2,675,254 downwards.
CCCACCAGTCGCGAGCAAGATCCTGAAGTACTAATTTGACCTGATCAACCTTCTCATCATTTGGAACCTTGGCTGCCACAAGAATGGCTTCGATGTCTTGAATCCATGCATCCGCAGTGATGGCATCCTCAGTGCCATCAAAATACCTCGGGTTCAAGCGACGGAACCTTCCTGATGCTCCCGAGTCAGCCCCGGCACTCCTCTCAAGAGCTAACTGAATCCCTTGGTTCAACAACATGTTCTGCTCCTGCTGCTGAGTCTGTTGCTGTTGGTGAGTGACAAGAAACCCCCGGATGATCTCCAGGAGTGCTACGACATCTGGTACTGTCGTCGCTGCTGGTGCCGCAGGAGTTTCAATAACCTGCGGCTCCACTGCCTCTAGTTCCACTTCTGCTCGTGTCTGCCCTGGAAAAGGTTCTCTCCCCTGTTGGTGCCCAGTCGAGCCATGCTCTTGCTGCTCTTCCTCATGGGCCTCATCCGCTTCTGAGAATGAAGCACCCCTATAGAGAAAGATATAAGATTATCAAGTCCGAATGAGGAAGATTTCGAGGATACAAGTCAGGTTAGAGATCAAGGCAAGGACAGAGAATTCGAAACCGAATTTCAAGGGGAACAAGTTTTGATTGAGACTCCTAATAATTTGCAATACCCTACAAGTCTGAAAAACCGACCTGCATGGACCACCACTAAAATCTTGTCACGCCCCAGTACCGAAATATGGAGACGGACTAGGCCAGCTACTCCATATGAGGTACGTAACGTCATACGACGATCGTGGCTGTCGAGAGACTAGGGGGTACAAGCTACAATCAAGTCTCCTATGGTCCCACAGAGTTCTATGTCTCAATCAATCAAGTCACATCAGCAATTAAATGAACATTAAAGATAAAACAGTAAGGCGTCCCCGATGCTTCATCAAAATGGTCATGAGAGACTAGCTTTATAATTTAGCTATCTCAGAGAGTCAGGAGTACAAAATTATACACAGCTGCAGTCTGTTTATTTACAATTCTGTACTGACATAAAATATCAAGTAATCCGGCTAACAGGTGCCGGTGGCTAAACGCCGCACAAAGTATAAGCAGGAGTGGTGGAGAAGAAACCCACTCGAGTCCCCGAACCGCCATGCTCCTAGTATGCACCATGGATGTCAGGAAGGAAGATCGTGTCCTCCGGCTCTGCTACGAGATCTGGCCAAACAAAACCAGCGGGGTCAGCCCCGAATAGCAAGTACAGCCAAAGGGGCACAAGAGTTAATATTAAAAATCCAGTTAATAGAATGATTGATAATAGTAATACTTATGCTACTATTATAGGGTAGCGCAACATCCTCGAACCCATATGACACCCTTACAACCAAACAAGGACAAAAGGTGCCGCATGGAGTCGGGACGTGTCGTACTCTATAACTTTCACATAAGTTAAAAGGTATAAACAAGAAAATCTCCTGATCGTGACTTCGGTCGATAGCCTATCGCAGCACAATAACCAACCCAACAATCAAACAAGAACATGGGTTGGATCATGTACCATGATAGACCATGTTCCTCAGTCATTCACAGAAGTAGCACTTCACAACCAGAATAAGTCTTCCGTTCATAACTTCGGTCCACAGCCTGTCATAGTACGATAACCAACCCAACAATCAAACAAGAACATGGGTTGGATCACGTACCATAACAGTCCGCTTCCCTCAGTTATTTGCGGAAGGTAATAGGATACAAGCAAGTCGTTTTCCACGGCCAATCAAGTCTACGAGTTTCTAGTGGGACGAGGTTATCCTCACGTCATGTTATTAGAAATCCTCAGATCGTATCTTTCCAATAAGGCTAGCCAACCCAGGGGTTCGCGTAGACAGATATTATTGAGCACAGGTCCCTCGTAAGGCTACCTTGCCAATACATATAATATATAGCAGGAATTAATCGGATACAGTCATCCACTCGTTGCAGATGATACAGTATCCGTGGAGACCAGCCGGCGCGTCAAGACAATATCTCAAGGCGGCTGGTGTAACATGATCTCGGGATTCTGCCCTCCCCATGCATCTAGTATATTTAGTTGCCTAGTTTAACCCTAGGTGAAATCTTGGACTCGCATGCTGTGGCCTGCATGATTATTCTCCTAAAAGTTGTACTCAAGTACGAGTACCCCAAGAGAGGATCCATGTCAATCAGTATGTCAACATGTTCTACCCTCCTTAGTGTAATGCATCATTGCAAGTACGCCACGTGGAGTTACGAGTCATTTGTCGAGCATGAACAAGAACTGGGACATTCAGGTACATGTATCGGGTAGGAACACTTTGTTCACCGGGGTCACATTAGTGCTCATATCATGCTCAGGACAAAAGGCGTAATGATATATAGCATACACAAACATTTACATATATATATGCAATATAATATATATAAAAATATAAAATATAGGGGAGTCCAGGTCAGAGCGCGCTGGGTCAGAGCGCGCAGGGGTCAAGCGCGCTGGGTCAGGACGCGCAGGGGACAAAGCGCGCAGGGGTCAAGCGCGCTGGGTCAGGGCTCCTAGCGCCAAGAGGCACTGGGCCACGAGAGAGCTGCACCTATCACTAAAAAGCGCTGGGCCAGGGGCTGCGCGCGCCAACTGCTACAGGGTCATCTTCTTCCTCTTGGCTGAGAGCAAGAACACCATGAGCCCTATAACTTCTAAGGACCATAAAATCCTCATCCTAAGCCCAAATTGGGACTTCTATAGGTTAAAATGGGGTAGTACAAAATTCTCTACAACATGGAACAATCAAAACTTAAAAATAATAAAGTTTGCTAGATCAAAACCAAGGAAATCCGAAATTGGTTAAAACTTAGATCTACAAAAATTAAAGCTTCAAAATGGAAAATTTCAAGTTCTAAACTAGTATAGATTGAGGAGAAGAACATATTTTGACAAATAATTTTGTAAGAAAATATTAACAAAAATTTATGGATCTATCTCTTGAGCAAGTTGGCACTTGCCTTGGTTGGTGGAGGAAATAAATGAGAGGAGAGAGAATGAGATGAGTTATATATAGAATCTTGAACCCAAGGGTTCATGATGAACCATGGGTGAACCAAAAATAGGTTACCCAAATGAGCCAAAACTGTAGGCCCAAATACAGAAAATAAATTACGAAATAATATTTTGTCGAATATTTTGGGAAATGCATGAAGAAATACAGTATAATAAATATCGTATAAATACAAGGTAAATATAATTTATCGGTTTACGTATTAAAATACGTATTCCAGGATCGGGGAGTGACATCTCTACCCTTCTTAGAAAAATTCCGTCCTCGAAATTCCAGCCAAGACAGGATAGTAAAATCAGGGCAAGTAAGGCACAATCATATGCAAGTTAACTATCATAATAGTTATTATCATACATCACAAAGTACAAAACAAGCAGGTACAGATAAGCATGGAATCGTGTCAATAAGGCATAAAATATACCTCATTAGTCAAACAAATACGGATACCGTGATCTGATCTCGTCCTCGCGCTCCCAGGTTGACTCTTCCGGAGAGTAATGGTTCCAAGAAACACGGACAAGGCTTATCGTCCGATTCTTGAGTATCTTCTCTCGCCGGTCCAAAGTAGACACGAGTTGTTCCTCGTAAGTTAGGTCGGTACCAACGACTAACTCAGAATGATCGAGGACATGACTCGGATCCGGGACATACCCACGTAATTGGGACACATGAAACACATCATGTATGCCAGTTAATGAAGGCGGAAGGGCAAGTCGATAAGCCACATCGCTTACCCGAGCGAGAATCTTAAAAGGACCAACGTATCTTGGACTAAGCTTTCCTCGGGTTCCAAATCTGATGATACCCCGAGTAGGCAAAATCCGCAGAAATACTTGGTCGCCAACTCTGAAATCTAGAGACCTACGATGCTGATCTGCCCAATGACGATGTCGGTCCTGTGCAACTCGAAGGCGCTCTCTGACGAACTTAACTATCTCCACAGTTTGCGTGATCATCTCTGGCCCCAACAACTTTCGTTCTTCGACGTCATCCCATGCCAAAGGGGACCTGCACTTTCTTCCGTACAATGCTTCGAACGGGGCCATCTGAATGCTAGCCTGATAGCTGTTGTTATAGGAGAACTCCACTAGATGAAGGTGATCCTCCCAAGATCCGCCAAAATCTAAGGTACACGCCCGTAGCATATCTTCTAACGTCTGAATGGTTCTTTCTGATTGTCCGTCGGTTTATGGATGATAAGCAGTACTGAATCTTAACTTGGTTCCCAAACTTTGGTGTAAGCTCCACCAAAAATGGGAAGTAAACCGCGTATCCCGATCTGACACTATACTAACTGGAACACCGTGCTGCCTTACTATCTGCTTCATGTACATTTTTGCTAACTGCTCAGTAGTCTGTCCAACTCGAAAGGGAAGGAAATGAGCGACCTTCGTGAGTCAATCTACTATTACCCAGACTGCATTCTTACCAGTCGGGGATCTAGGTAAACCGGTCACAAAATCCATCGTGATGTGCTCCTATTTCCATTCTGGGATAGGAAGCGGCTGTAGCAATCCTGCTGGTCTCTGCTGCTCGGCTTTCACCTGCTGACATACCAGACACTTGGATACAAATCTCGCTATCTCTTTTTTTATGCCATTCTACCAAAAGAACTGCCTGATATCTCGATACATCTTCGTTCCTCCTAGATGAATGAAGTAAATAGAACTATGAGCTTCGGACATAACTTCTTGCCGAAGGTCTCCACTCGATATACAGAGTCTGTTTCCAAACCTGAGCGTACCATCTTCATGAATCACTAACTCCTTCCTACGGTCTGATTCACACTCCGACCGTAACTTCTGAATCTGTGGATCTCCTGCTTGTGCTGCCCTTATCCTCTCTACTAAGGTTGACTGAATCTGTATACTGGCCATTCTTCCTATATCCCTTGGCAAAACTACTTCGATTCCCATACTCTGAAGGTCTTCTAAAATATGCTTCTGCGAGGTCAAGATAAAGGTACTGTCTCTCCTACTTAGTGCATCTGCAACTATATTCGCCTTGCCTGGATGATACTGAAGATCTAAATCAAAATCCTTAAGCAGTTCTAACCATCTTCTTTGCCACATGTTCAAATCTCGCTACGTGAATACGTATTTCAAACTCTTATGATCAGTATAGATCTCTACTCGATCCCCGTATAAATAATGCCTCCACAACTTGAGTGAAAACACCACAGCTGCTAACTCCAAATCGTGAGTCGGGTAATTCTTCTCATGGTCTCGAAGCTGCCGAGACGCATATGCTATCACCTTTCCGTGCTGCATCAATACACATCCAAGACCCTTCCCTGATGCGTCACAATATACTGTAAAGCCTCCCGCTCCTACTGGAAGCGTCAAGATCGGGGCTGAGATCAATCTCTTCTTCAATTCTTCAAATGATGCCTGACAGCTAGCTGACCAAACAAACTCTACGTCCTTGTGCGTCAAACGCATTAAGGATGCAGAGATCCTGGCAAAGTTTGCCACGAACCTTCTGTAGTAACCAGCTAGTCCTAAGAAACTTCACACTTCTGCAACCGTTCTTGGGATCGGCCAATGTTCTACAGCCTCAATCTTCTTCGGATCTACTGACACTCCTGCCCCAGAAATTACATGTCCCAGGAACGAAATGTGGTCTAACCAGAATTCACACTTGTCGAGCTTCGCATAAAGTTGATGCTCCCTCAATGTCTGCAAGACAGTCCTAAGATGTTTCTTATGCTCCTCTTCACTGCTGGAATAGACAAGGATGTTATCTATGAACACCACCACAAATTTATCCAAATACGGCAGAAAGATGCGGTTTATTAAATCCATGAATACTGCGGAGACGTTGGTTAGTCCAAAGGGCATTACTAAAAACTCATAATGCCCATATCTAGATCTGAATGCTGTCTTTAGTATGTCTGTTTGCCATTAAAATTCTTTTAAAATTTCAATACAAACAGAACAGTATTATAATATAGGACTTAGATGTAGTCCTAGGAGTAAACTTTTGTTTATCTGGGTCCCTTGTGCCGATGGAGTGAGTGGTAATACATTGACTCCGTTGACGATCTGACGGCGGTTATCGGTTCTCTGAAGGTTTGGATGGCTCTGGGTGCTGGAGCTTGCCGAGAGGAGAAAGACGTTGAGTGTCTGTATCTGTCTCTCTGGTGGTGTATTCCTTTATTTTTTTGTACGTAGGATCGTTCTGTGTGTGTGTGTGTGAAGAAAATGATCCTTCTATTTATAGCTTTACAGGCCGACTACTCATGCGCGTACATAGGATGCGCATGTACGCGGGGACGCCACGTGGTGATTGTTGATGGGGGCGCATGGACGATACGCCCTGATCGAGGGGTTGAATTCTTCATACTGCTGTTATGAGCTGGCACGTAGCAGAGGAGAAGATATTTCTGTTGCTGAAATCTTGGGTGAGTTGAGTCAAAGGACATGTGTCGTCGACTCATGGCTCGGAGATCTCGGATTTGATGGGGGGAATGATTTGGCAGGATGCGCCTAGGACTGGGCGCATGAGGAGACTTTGGCTCGTAACCTTTAGGAGTCACGAACCATTCGGGGCGCATGGCTTTTGAGGCGCATGCGAGGCTTCAGTAGTGACTTTACTCTTATCTTTTGAGATCAAAGAGAAGTCTGGGGCGCATGGCTTTTGAGGTGCATGCAGATTTGGGCGCATGGCTGCGGAGGCACATACGAATGGTTGGGTGGCCACGTGGCAGTAGCCGTCGGAGTAAAGGTAATGATGATGCTGACGTTGCCGATGCTTCATCTTCTGAAAAAGCTGTCAACTGTTCAGACTTTGGGAGGTGTGCGGCCAACTCTGTCAGTTCAGCATTTAATGCTTCTGACATTCGATGAACAGCTGAGTGGGCGCGTCGATTGGTGTTCCACTAGGCGTATGGGGACGCATGGGGGGCGCATCCTCTGTGATGCGCTTGGTACTGAAGGGCGCGTCTGTGCTGATGCGCTTAATGTTGAAGGATGCGTCTGTGTGATGCGCGGGCTGGCCGGCGCATCTGCTTCGTGATACGTTCTTTAATGCAGCGGCTGTTACGTTCTTCGAGTGCTTTAAATGGCCCTTTTTTTGGCTAAATTCGAAGCGTCCGGTTCATCCATTAAATACAAATTCATTGCACAGAATTCGGAGAGCCATCCACTTGGCGCATGGGTTTGATTTGCCCGGCCTATAAATAGTGGCATGGAGAGAGGGTTTGCTTCTCGTTCTCTTCCGTACTTCCGACATGAACTTGTGTACTCGAGTGCATTCTGTTGACGAAGTGCTCCCGAGGGTGAAGATGCGACGCCATGTCTTCATTGATGCACTTAAAGGTGACTGTTACATCCAAAAGTCGGAGTCGAGGGCTTCCGAGGCAGGCGGAAGGTGCCTGTTGCATCCAAAGATAGGGATACTCGAGCCTCGTCTTCGTTGTGCAGGAAGAGCCGTAGATCGAAATGGCGGTGCTGTGGCTTTGGGGGCTCTCTCTTCCTTCAAAGTGGGTGTTGCCCACTCTGGTGGGTTTGAAAGCTGCTCCTTTAGCCGCAGTTTCGATTACGGTCTTCCTCCGCCTTTGGAGGCTCTTTCGAAGCCTTCCCTGGCCACAGGTTGGCTTGTGGTTCTTTTCCCTTCCTTGGCTAGAGGGTTGATTGCCACCCTCGTTCTGCTCAATAAATGCTTCATTAGTCGAAGCATTTTGACGGCGATGAGCCTGGTTGGAAGAGTGGCACATAACTGGGCTGCTGAAGGGATGCACATAACTGAGCTGCTGAAAAGGATACGCCTTGCTGAGGGTGCATGGTGATTGCTGCGCCTACTTGAGGGCGCATGGTGATTGTTGGCTGTAGACTTAGGATCTTTTCTTTGTAGAAATTTCCCTTTGTACAATCTTTTTTTAGACACGTAATAGACTTTTATATGTTAAATAAAAAGTCCTCTTTCAATGTCTATATTTGTTGTTTTTGCTGTGAAGTACTTTGTCCGAGTTCTGGCGCATATAGTCTGGCGCATAGACTTTCTGGTTCTGAAATTCCATGCTTCTACAAGATCCCATTCAATGTTTTCAAAACTTTTGGATAAGTTTTGGAATACTTTGAATAAGAAGCATGGTAGTGGAGTTCGTCGTCTTCGGATGACGCTGCTCCAGAGTTGCAAGAGCCTGTTGCGGGGGCAACAGAGATGGTTGGAACAGAGGAGAGGGTTGATTCCCCTCCTTGTCATGATGATGGAAGGTCGGCTGCAGCATTGTCGAGCCCTACCCCAGACTCAGCGACGGAAGCTGAGGTGGCTACCGATCAGGAGGTAGCGAGAGATCCTGTCCCTGTAGAGGGATTCGATGAAGAGGATGAGACTCGTCTGACAGTCCTGACTTTAGGGGCGAGTCAGGAGACAAGTGTTGATCCCTCCGTTCTGCCAGGGGAGGTACTGGCTGCTGATAGGACGTTGGGGGTTGAAGAGGTGGCCACTGACGTCGGTGGTACTTCCAAGTTCGGGAAGGGTAAGGGTGTGATAGAACCCTCGATTGCTCCTTCCACTTGGGGTACTATCTCGATGCCTGTTCCGGCTTGTTCTGTTCCCTTGGCTCCTCGGGCTAGCAGCCCGGCCCCTGTTGATGAAGAGCCTATTGATGCTGAGGTTCCAGCCTCACAGGTTGAGGTCGACGGGTCTTCCTCCGGTCTGCTGACTACAGTAGCTCCTCCAACTCCTGCTATGACGTCGCAGGTGCTGGCGGATGCAGATGAATATGTGAAATTTATCGTCTAGGCGGTATATAAAATGCTGCAGAGGGGTGTATCTGTGGTGATGGACGCCAATAGAAGCTTTGCGACGGCAAGAACTTTGGCACTGCCTTATATCAACCTGATCCGTCTTCACCAGGGCCATGATCATATGGCCGAGATCCTGGAGGCTTCGGTGGTTGAGCTGGACCAGCGACTTTCCGAACTTCAGCGTATCCAGCGAAATGACCTCTCAGTCTTGATAGATGCGGAGAAGTAGAAGCTGATCGCCGAGATTGAGTCTTCTTACCAGGCCACTGTGAGTGTCTGGAAACGCGAAGTAGCTGAGACTGAAGCTGCAGTGGAGCGGTTATCTCAGTCTACACGAGAGACAGTGGAAACACGAGCTGCGTTGGACGCTAATATCGCGGAGATTGACGCCCAGATCTGCCACCTTGAGGACCAGCAGGCCCGACTCCTATTAGACGTCGAACGTGTCCAGGCTAAGCACGTAGCATTCCAGAAGGAGGATGCAACTTTTACTCACCGGGCTCTTGCCCTGGCTCAGCAGCGACAACAGCTTGATGAGCAGCATGAGAACGATACTTCTGCTGAGGCTGTTGAAGCGATGCGTCAAAAAGCTGAGCGTCGAGTCCTGGCGACTGTGGAGACTCGTGCGGCAGACTTGAGACGCCGAATTAGAGAGCTTTCAGCCAACCCTGGGGATGTTTAGGGATTGTAGCCTCTTCTTTTTGTACTTTTGCAACTCTTGCTGGGGATAGTATAGTCCTTTACTCTCTCTTTTTAGAAATAAAGAAGTACACAATTTCCTGTGATGTATTTATTTTTGTTGTCATGAACTTGATGATTTGTGTGGACCTATTATCTTTTGCGCACCTTGGTTTTTAGGTACAGATAATAAGTTTGAAAGAACCAACATGTTTGCTCAGAGGTAATGTGGACGTGGCAAATATGGGGTTCAAGTGGTGGAATCACCCTACTCAGAGGTGTTATGGACGTGGTAGGAATGATCCTGGGGGATACGCGGAACTACTCAGAGGTGATGTGGAAGTTCTGCGATCAATGTACGGCAACGCAGGGGTTGTCTGTACGAGATGTTTACTCAGAGGTAATGTGGACGTGGTAAACATGGTAGATAGCGTAGTCTTATGGGATGTAAGATTCCGCTTTATAGGGTATAGGGGGGACAACTCAGAGGTGATATAGATGTGGTTGTCCTTCTACTGGAGGATGCTACGGAACAGCTGGGTTCCAGAAGCGTATGATTTTGTGAAAGAGAATTGTCTGTGAGTCCTGATGATTGGGTCCACAGATCCCCGGGTGGAAGCACATATCTGAGAGATGTCAAGAGTAGTACTTCTTTAGGAACTTGCCGTTGATGGGCATCATGAACAAGTCCCCATTGGATTTGGCGAGGCGGTAAGCACCGTTTGAGTATACCGTCTCTATGATAAAAGGTCCTTCCCACTTGGGCTCGAACTTTCCTGGTGTCTTGTGAGTCAACACCATCGGCCTCCTGACTGCCAGAACCAGGTCACCTACTTGAAAAGTCCTCTGCTTGACCTTTTTGTTGAATGCCTGTGATACACGGGCTTGGTAAAGTTCGATGTGTTGTTGAGCTAGGAGACGCTTTTCGTCAAGTGCCTCCAGTTCCCGCAGACGACGACGTTGATTGTCCTCTTCTGTGAGTTGGTTTGTGACTGCTACGCGGTACCACGAGAGGAGCCGATGTTTGAGACGGCTTTCCCTTGAGCCGTATATTCAGGAGAGCTTCAGGAGCAGCTGGTGCTTTCCCGGGCAGTTTAATGCTCATGGGAGGCAACTTCTGAGGCGGTTTGCCTTTGAGTCAGATCTTCAAAGGAGCATCGGGAGTGACCTCAGGCTCTATGTCCTGCTCTGCTGTCGTTTTTGCTTCGTCGTCAGCATCATTGGCTTCCTCCTCGTCAGGTGACTTGTATAAGTCGGCATCGGTGAAGTAGGCTTCAATCCCTTTGAAAGGGTCGTGTTTGCCATTAAAATTGTTTGATTGCAAATCTTAATACAAACAGAACAGTGTTACAATATAGGACTTAGATGTAGTCCTAGGAGTACACTTTTGTTTAATCTGGGTCCTTAGTGCCAATGGAGCGAGTGGTAATGCGTTGACTCCGTTGACGGGCTGACGACGGTTATCGGTTCTCTGAAGGTGTAGATTGCTCTGGGTGCTGGAGCTTGCTGAGAGGAGGAAGACGTTGAGTATCTGTATCTGCCTCTCTAGTGGTACGTTCCTTTGTAACTGTCTGTGTGTTGTCCGTATGTATGTCTGTGGAAGAAGGAAATGATCCCTCTATTTATAGCTGGACAGGTTGGCTGCTCATGTGCGCATTCATAGGATGCGCCGGTACGTGGGAACGCCACGTGGGGATTGCTGATAGGGGCGCATGGATGATGCGCCCTACTCGAGGGGTTGAATTCTTCATACTGCTGTTGTGAGCCGGCACGTAGCAGAGGAGAAGATCTTTCTGTTGCTGAAATCTTGGATGAGTTGAGTCAAAGGACATATGTCGTCGACTCATGGCTCGGAGATCTCGAATCTGATGGGGGGATGATTTGGTGGGATGCGCCTTGGATTGGGCGCATGATGAGATTTTGGCTCGTGACCTTTAGGAGTCACGAGCGGTTCTAGGCGCATGGCTTTTGGGGCGCATGCAAGCGACTTTCCTTCTGTCTTTCGGGATCAGAGATCAGTCTGGGGCGCATGGCTTTTGAGGCGCATGCAAAGCTTCAATTGGAGACTCTTCTTCTGTCTTTAGGGATCAGTGAAGGGTCTGAGGCACATGGCTTTTGAGGCGCATGCGGATGGTTGGGTGGCCACGTGGCAGTAGCCGTCGGGGTAAGGTCATGATGATGCTGACGTTGTGGACGCTTCATTTTCTGCAAACTGTTCAGACTTGGGAAGGCGTGCTGCCAACTCTGTCAGTTCAGCATTTAATATTGGTGACATTCGATGGACAGCTGAGTGGGCACGTCGGTTGACGTTCCACTAGGCGTATGGGGACGTATGGGGGCGCATCTCCTGTGATGCGCTCGGTACAGGGCGCATCTGTTTGGTGTTTGATGGAGTATGATGCGCTGTCCAGCCGGCGCATCCGATACGTCTTTAATGATGCGGCTGTTTCGCTTCTCGAGTGCCTTTAAATAGCCGTTTGGATGAAGTCGAGGCGTCCGGTTCATCCATTTAATGTGAGTTCATTGCTCAGAACTCGAAGAGCCATCCACTTGGCGCGTGGGTTTGATTTGCCCGGCCCATAAATAGTGGCATGGAGAGAAGGTTTTCTTCTCATTCCCTCACGTACTTCCGACATGAACTTGAGTATTCGGGTGCACTCTGTTGACGAAGTGCTTCCGAGGGTGAAGATGAGATGCCATGTCGTCGTTGATACTCTTGAAGGTGACTGTTACATCCAAAAGACGGAGTCGAGGGCTTCTGAGGCAGGCGGAAGGTGCCTGTTGCATCCAAAGATAGGGATGCTCGGGCCTCGTCTTCGTTGTTCCGGAAGAGCCATAGATCGGAATGACGGTGCTCTGACCGTCTTCCTCTGGCTTTGGCGGCTCTTTCTCTGGATAGAGTGTTAACTGCCACTCTCATCCTGCTCGGCCAGGTGAGCCTGGTTGGAAGAGTGGCACATAACTGGGCTGCTGAAGGGATGCACATAACTGAGCTGGATGCACATAACTGAGCTGCTGAAGAGATGGTGGGATGCGCCTGGTTGGAGGCGCATGACATCTGCTGCGCCTAACTGGCAGCGCATGGTGACTGCTGCGCCTATCTGGAGGCGCATGGTGGCTGCTGGCTGTAGCCTTAGGATCCTTCCTTTGTAGAATTCTCTTTTGTACAACCTTTTCTAGACATGTAATAGACTTTTGTATATAAATAAAAAGTCCTTCTTCAAATGTCTATAGTTACTGACTTTGCTGTTTGAGTTCTGGCGCATGTAGTGTCTGGCGCATAGACTTTCTGGTTCTGAAATTCTATGCTTCTACAAGACCCCCTTCAAAGTTTTCAAAACTTTTGGATAAGTTTTGGAATACTTTGAATAAGAAGCATGGTAGTAGAGGCGCATGACCATCGGGGCGCATAGATACTCCGTGCATCAGTGATGGGGCGCATGCTCCACTCAGTTAATACAAATGATGACGCCTCGGTAACCGAAAAGATTAATGATGATCTTTTGGGTTTTATTTGCGGTTATCTCTTCACAGAACCCGAGGCGACGACTGAGATCACACGTCATCGGTTCACGCGTACGACCAAGCCCTATAAATAGGCGAGAGATGGAGAGAGAGCCCGACTCCTATTAGACGCCGAATGTATCCAGGCTAAGTACGTAGCATTCAAGAAGGAGGAAGCAACTTTTACTTACCGGGCTCTTGCCCTGGCTCAGCAGCGACAACAGCTTGATGAGCAGCATGAGAATGATACTTCTGCTGAGACTGTTGAAGCGATACGTCAAGAAGCTGAGCGTCGAGTCCTGGCGACTGTGGAGACTCGTGCGGTAGACTTGAGATGTCAAATTAGAGAGCTTTCAGCCTACCCTGGGGATGTTTAGGGATTGTAGCCTCTTCTTTTTGTACTTTTGCAACTCTTGCTGGGGATAGTGTAGTCCTTTACTCTCTCTTTTTAGAAATAAAGAAGTACACAATTTTCTGTGATGTATTCATTTTTGTTGTCATGAACTTGATGATTTGTGTGGACCTATTATCTTTTGCGCACCTTGGTTTTTAGGTACAGATAATAAGTTTGAAAGAACCAACATGTTTGCTCAGAGGTAATATGGACATGGCAAATATGGGGTTCAAGTGGTGGAATCACCCTACTCAGAGGTGTTATGGACGTGGTAGGAATGATCCTGGAGGATACGCAGAACTACTCAGAGGTGATGTGGACGTGGAAGTTCTGCGATCAATGTACGGCAACGCAGGGGTTGTCTGTACGAGATGTTTACTCAGAGGTAATGTGGACGTGGTAAACATGGTGGGTAGCGTCGACTTACGTAGCGTAAGATTCCGCTTTGTAGGGTGTAGAGGAACAACTCAGAGGTGATGTGGACGTGGTTATCTTTCTACTGAAGGATGCCGCGGAACAGCTGGGTTCCGATAGCGTATGAGTTTTGTGGAAGGAGATTGTGTGTGAGCCCGATGATTGGGCCCATAGATCCCCTTTGGGGAAGCACATGTCTGAAGGATGTCAAGAATAGTACTTCTTTAGGAACTTGCCTTTGATGGGCATCATAAACAAGTCCCCATTGGGTTTGGCGAGACGGTAAGCACCATTTGAGTATACCGTCTCAATGATGAAAGGTCCTTCCCACTTGGGCTCGAACTTTCCTGGGGTCTTGTGAGTTAACACCATTGGCCGTCTGACTGCTAAAACCAGGTCGCCAACTTGGAAAGTCCTCTGTTTGACCTTTTTGTTGAAAGCCTGCAATATACGGGCTTGGTAGAGTTCGATGCGTTGTTTAGCCAGGAGACGCTTCTCATCGAGTGCCTCCAGTTCTCGCAGACGACGACGTTGATTGTCTTTTTCTGTGAGTTTGTTCGTTATTGCTATGCGGAGTGAGGGTATCTGGATCTCGAGAGGCAGTACTGCTTCACTCCCGTAGACCAGGGAGAATGGTGTGTTGCCTGTTGGGGTCCGTACCGTTGTACGGTAGGCCCAAAGGCATTCGCCAAGCTTTTCGTCCCAGTCGCGTTTGTTGGATGACACGACTTTTTTGAGCAGCCTAACGATGGTCTTATTGAACGCCTCTGCTAACACGTTTGCAGCCGGATTATAGGCGGTGGATGCCACATTTTGAATGCGATTCTTGTCACAGAACCTTCTAAAAATGTGGCTGATAAACTGAGGACCATTGTCATGAATGATCCGCCAGGGTACTCCGAAACGGTAAATAACATGGTGCTTGATAAAGCTGACCACCCTGGAGCTCTTTACTTCCGCCAGTGGGACTGCTTCTGCCCATTTGGAGAAGTAATCGGTGATGGCCAGGATGAAGCGGTGTCCTCTTGATGAAGGAGGGGTGATTGGTCCCACAATATCCATGCCCCAGGCTTCGAAGGACCAGGAGGCAACTGTAGGATGTAGCGGTTCAGACGGTGTATGTATGAAGTCTGCATGAAGTTGGCATGCGTGACACTTCTTAGCATATTCAACAGCGTCGGCGGCCATGGTTGGCCAGTAGTAGCCCATACGTCGCAGTCGATCCTGCAACTTAGGACCGGGTTGATGAGCTCCGCAAGTTCCGTCATGAGCTTCTCGAAGAGCTTCGGCTGCTTCTTTGTTGGACAGGCATCGAAGGAGGAGCCCATCGAAGAAGCGTCGGTACAGCATTTTGGTAGCTGTATCGTAGTAGAATCGAAGAGAGCGTCTTCTGACTGAGGCAGCTTCCTTCGGGTCCTCTGGAAGGATTTCGTAGACAGCAAAGTCGATGAACGGGAACCTCCAGTCTCGGACATTAACACCAGTGTTCGTCGGCATGGTGTGAGCCACTCGCAAGCATAGGTTGTCTCTGGGATAAACCAAGTCTCGGCCAGTTACCGTGACATAGTGTTGAGTCCCAAGGGGCGCTGCCAATGAGGCCGCGAGGCCAGCCAGAGCGTCGGCCTCCAAGTTTTGTAGACGGGGTACATGTTCGATGAAGAACCCGGTGAAGGTTGAAATGATGTTCAATGCAACTTCATGGTAACGGATCAGATCTTCATGGCGAACCTCGTATTGTCCCCGAATCTGGTTCACGACAAGTTTTGAGTCACCGTAGGCTTCCAGATGGTCCACCCCCAGCTGTTGTGCGAGTTGGAGTCCCATGATGAGTGCGTTGTACTCGGCAACATTGTTGGAGCACGACTTCGAAAGGGAGTAAGCACACTGGATGACCAACTGATCGGGGGAGACTAAGACTACCCCCACTCCTGTGATGATTTGGCCTTTGGGACCTGTTCTTGAAGCGCCATCGAAGAACATTCGCCAAACGGAGCTCCCTTCGGTGACGTTGGATTCTTGGACCTCATCCGGGATGTCTTCATAGAGTCTTGAGGATTCTGGGATGGGGTGTGCAGCTAAAAAGTCAGCCAGAGCTTGACCTTTAACAGCTTTTTGCGGGACAAACACCATATTATATGGTGTTAGCAAGATCGCCCATGTGGCTAGTCAGGAGTTCAATGATCCCGGCTTCGTCATGAGGACTCTGAGTGGATTGACTCGGAAAATGACATGAATTGTCTGGCCCGAGACATAATAACGAGTTTTCTGGATGGCAAACACCAAAGCCAAGCACTCCTTTTCAACGGGGTTGTACCGGTGTTCGGCCCCGATGAGCGTTCGACTGAGGTAGTAGATTGCTTGTTCATAGCCTGTATCGCTGTTTTGAGCCAGCAGAGCGCCAAGAGAATGATCTATGGCACGGACGTAGAGGAGAAATGGTTTACCGGCGACAGGTGCCACAAGGACTGGTGGGCTCGTTAAGTAGGCTTTGATGTCGTCGAAAGCCTTTTGGCACTCCTCTGTCCAGACATAAGAGACTCCCTTTTTCATGAGCTGAGTAAAGGGTTGACATTTACCGGAGAGGTTTGCTATGAACCTCCGGATGTATGCCAGACGTCTCTGTAGGCCCCGAAGTTCTCGAAGATTCTTCGGAGGGTCCATGTTGAGGATGGCTTTGGTCTTCTCGGGATCAACATGAATGCCTTTCGCCGTGATGACAAAGCCCAAGAATTTGTCGCTAGAAACCCCCAGGAAGGATTTAGCGGGGTTCATTTTGAGTTGATGTGCCCGCATGAGATCGAAGATTGTCTTCAGATCTTGTATGTGATCTCCTTTGAGGCGGCTCTTGACTGCGATGTCGTCAACATAGCATTCGACTGTCTTGCGAAGATGTTGACGGAAGATGGTGCTCATAGCTCGTTGGTATGTTGCACCAGCGTTCTTCAAGCTGAAAGGCATCACTGTGTAGCAGAAAACACCTTTCGGAGTCCTGAATGGCGTGTGTTTTGCGTCATCGGGGAACATCTTGATTTGATTGTAGCCTGAATACCCGTCCATGAAGGACATGTGTTCAAAGCCACATGTGTTGTCAATCATCACATCGGTGATTGGAAGCGGGAATTCGTCCTTCGGGCAAGCAGAGTTGAGGTCCCTGAAGTCGATACAGACTCGTATCTTTCCATTTTTCTTGGTGACAGGTACAACGTTGGCCACCCAATCTGGGTGTTGTTCCTCACGGATGAAGCCGCTGGTCAAGAGTTTATCCACCTCCTGATCGATGGCATTCATGATGTCCGGACGGAAACATCGCTGTTGTTGTTTGATAGGTTTGGCATCAGGTAAGATGTTCAACCTATACATTGCGACCTGTGGATCGAGTCCAGGCATGTCTTCGTAGCTCCAGGCAAAGACATCGATATACTCTTTAGCCAGCTGGATTAGAGACTCTCGGTCTTCTCCTTCTGGGCTTTTGCTGATGAAGATGGGTTTGGAAGAAGATCCGTCCCCAAGGTCGATCTGCTCGACTTCATCTTCGGTGGGAGGTTCACGTAACTCAAAACGAGACTCCCATTGTTCTCCTAGGCATTGAGCCCAGGGTTCTTCTTCGAAGGGTTCCGGCGCTTGGTCTTCGCTTTCACCTTTTTGAGGTTTTGCTGACGTCATGTTAGCTGACAGCACTTTCCTGAAGACTGATCCGATACTGGTATCGGAATCCCATCTACGTCTTCTGCGTCTGAACTCTCTGGAGTTGTTGGCGGCGTGACATAGCCTACCCTCCTTCGAGTCTGATTGTAGTAGTCCTGCGGCTTTCCTTTAGGTGTCAGAAGCCGGAGAGGGAGATGTCGACCTTTGCCGTTGTTTAGGCCTTTGTTGCTTTTTAGGTCATAGCCCATCTTTTGGATGATGTGCTTTGCCGTATCCGTGTATCGGTAGACTTGTACTCTGCCTGTATCAGGTTCTGGCTCGAGTGGCGGGAGGTCTTGATGACGCTCGACCTTGCCCAAAATTATGGATCCTTCGTCTCGACTTCGTGGAGGGGTTATGAAACAGACTTCTTGAGACGGGACTACTCGATTTACATGGACGGTCGTTATTTGTATTTGCAACGACCGTCGAGCGTTATCTAATGTATACATAGCATTCCAGTGTGGAAGACAAGAATAATTAAAAGATACTCTATTATTGATAAAATACGAGATCTTATCCCGTGGGATTACATTGTCTAAGGAGGGTGCATCTATATCAGCAGAGATATATTCGTCGAGCTCCTCATCTGTAAGCACTGGGGTCGGATCAGGAGAATCCACCACAGCTTTGACTTTGGGATCTGAGAGGGTTATGTGAGCCCTCTCTGGCATCTTGGATGACTGCGGGGGCTTGCCCTTAAGACGCACCTTCAGAGGTGCCTCAACTGTGCCTCCTGTGAGTGGTACCTTCCCCTGTAATTTTGCCACCAGGGGAGCCGATGTTTGAGGCGGCTTTCCCTTAAGACGTATCTTCAGGGGAGCCTCAGGAGTCGGTGCTTTTCCTGATAGTTTGATGTTCATTGGAGGTGCCTTCTGGGGTGGTTTACCCTTCAGTCGGATCTTCAAAGGGGCGTCTGGATTCATCTCAGGCTCCGTGTCCGGCTCGATTGCCGTCTCTGCCTCATCATCAGCATCGTTGGCTTCCTCCTCGTCAAGTGGCTTGTACAAGTCAGAATCGGTGAAGTAAGCTTCGATCCCTTTGAAGGGATCGATGTCTGCGAACTCCGTCCGGATGACGCCGTTGGTGGATACATATTTCATGCATTGGTGGAGCGTGGAAGGTACCACCATGTACTCATGTAGCCATGGTCGGCCGAGCAGGATGTTGTAGTTGACCTCGGCATCCACCACATAACAAGTCACCTCAGTTTTGAGGTTGCCGATGTGACACTTCAGTCGGATCTTGCCCAGTAGCTCGCTTTTGCTAGCGTTGAAGCCACTGATGGTTGTGTTGGAGGGCGCCAGCCGGTACATTGGGATCCCCAATTTTGATAGCAGCGCCTTCGGGATGATGCTGAAGGAAGACCCCGGATCGATCTGAATCCGGCTCACCTTGACTGAACCGACGTACCCTGTGTAATACAGCGGTCGGTTATGTCGGTGGTGCTTGAGCAGCATGTCTTGTTGGTGAAAGTTATGTTTGGGATAACTTCCTCCGCACAACGACAGTTCGCACAAGTAGTTGGGAGGTCTTCAGGCTGCTTGACCTGACTGAGAAAGGATTCAGCATCCTTCAGAGCTTCGCAGAGAGCTTTTCGGGAGTCTTTGGAAAGACGCAGGAGCTCGAACAAAGACAGGCGTGCAGGAGTACTGGCCAGTTGTGCCAGAATGTCAAAGTTGTGGGGCTTGGCTAGCCCCGAAGCATTCTCCTTCCGTAGAGGTCTGTCGAAACGAGCCTCCACCTGCTTCTGCTTATTGGCTACTGAGGGCTTAGACGGGCCCTCCTCAGGGATGGTGCCAGGAGGCACCACCTCGGCGGCAGCTTCGCCGGGCTGGGCGTTCTGTTGTGCACGCGTCTGCACTGGAAGTGCCTCCTCCGTTGAAGAAGAGACCGTGCGACAAGACTTGATCTTCCTGCCTTTTGGTTTGGAGGTAGAACGTACCTCCGTTTGAGTCACCTCGGAGACGAGGTCGGGGTGAACCCAGAGGACCTCTCCTCGAGATGTGGTGAGTGGGATGAGTCCACTCGCATTGTCACGGGTAGGTGGTAAGTTCACCACCTCCATTGTCGCCTTAGGGATAGGGACGACGCCATCTTGTGTGGTAGTCGACGGCAAGGTGCCGAACTGAAGTGACACCACATTGGCTGACACCGTCTTCTCTTCGTAGTCGACGGAGATTACATCCGCATTGATCATGCGCTGGATATAATTTTTGAGGACATAGCAGTCCTTGGTCGGGTGTCCGACAAACCGATGGTAGTGACAGTACCTCGGGTTGTCCACTTTCCCGACTTCATCGGGCCGTTTTGGGTCCGAGAGCTTGATTTTGTCACCCTACTTTAGTATTTCAAAGAGTTACAGGGTGTCTTCGTCATTAAATGAATACACCTCCTTGGGTCTCGGTGCCAGTGGAGGCTTCTGAGTAGGCACAGATGCGCCTTTCGAGGCATTAACAGTCAATGCCTGTTTCCCCTTTGCTTCTCGTCCAGAATTGTTGGCTGCTGACCTTTTCCCCTTATCATCAAAGGCAGGGAAGCTGACACCCAGAAGACGTGCATTGGCCGCCTTCTTTTCTGCGGCTTCAGCTTCGATGATCAGGGAGCTCCAATCGGAAGGGGGAGTAGAGTTGAGCCAGAGCTTCACTGCGGGCAGCATGTTCATGCTATAAGAGGAAAGGAGCGCATGTTCTGGCATGCCTGGAGGTAGCCTGAAGCAGGCTTGTCGGAAGCGTTCGATGAACACCCGAACCGTTTCTTTCTTCTTCTGGCGTATTTCTATGAGAGATGCCATCGTCATGTCCTTCCCGCCGTCGTAGAAGCGATCGAGGAAGAGGCACGTCAAGTCGTCGAAGGACGATATAGAATTGTCGGGGAGGCTACAGTACCAGTCATACGCCACCCCTTTTAGGGCCCCAACAAAGATGCTGGTGAGGAGCGCGTCCTCCTTTGGAAGATGCCCTATTTGCGACTGAAAATATGTCAGGTACCGACGCGGAGAGTCCTTCCCGTCGTATGGCGTGAGTGTTTGTGGTTTATATTTTGGAGGATAAACCACCTTGTTCCACTCGAGGGGATAAGGCTGGGGAATGCCCATCTTCTGGCGCTCCTCTTGCCTGTTTTTGGACTCGAAGCGCTTCCGCAAGTCCTTGATCATTTCGACCACATCCTCCGTGGAGCTAGGAGTCGGGGAAGGTGGTACTACCTGGAGTGGAGCGTTTGAGGGCTCCGACGTCCGGGGTGCTTCTGTATCTGAGAGTGCCCGTTGAAGGGGTACACTCGACTCCCCATTGACTCCTGGGTCGGGACTGGTTGAAGGTGTTCTGGTCAAGGCCGACCGAATATCAAACACTGCTTGAGTCAGTGCTTGCATAGAGGCAGAGAGGGTTTTGAGTCCTCCCTCTAATGAGTCTATGCGCTGGACAATGTCTTGCGGCGGCGTATCAGACTCGGAGTCACCCCCAGTCATGTATACGGTCCTGACACGGCCATGAGTGGATGGATTGGTTGAGGCTTCGCTCTCGGCCTCACTTTCATGTGGGGGAGTCACCTCTCCTAGTGTTTCACTTTGGCCACCCCCAGCCACATTCTGGAGGTCATTCTCGACGGGCGCATCTGCAAAGGCCTGATTGCCCTCAGCTCCGTCTTGAAGGGCCTCTTCGTCTCTACCCCCAGCTATGTCCTGGGGGACATCTTCGTTTTGAGGGGTTTCTGGGAGGCTGACTTCGCCTCGAGGATGAAGATCCGCCGCAGCTGTGCTTTGGACATCTTCGTCTTCGGA
Organism: Iris pallida; assembly: GCA_029216955.1. NCBI lineage: Eukaryota > Viridiplantae > Streptophyta > Magnoliopsida > Asparagales > Iridaceae > Iris > Iris pallida. The sequence continues at coordinate 2,654,006 of JANAVB010001796.1, read as the reverse complement.
AGGAGGGTCAACAAGGGTCTGACTACCCCCAACTTCCTCCAAGAACTTCTTCTTCGACCGCGTGCCTTCGAACACCCCAGAGGACGAGACAGTTGCCTTGGTTTTCCTCGGTTGGCTTTTGGACGAAGACGAGGAATTGCCAGTCGCCTTCCTGAGTGATTAGGAGTTGGAGACCACGTTGCATGAAGCAACTCTTGGCTCTTCTTCCGTTGACACCTTCATTCCGAGACGATGTGGGAGGGGTGTCGATGATTGCAGCCGCTGGAAGACTGACTGCCTTGGTGGTACTGCTGTCTTACAACAGCAGTTGATGGTGATCACCGCACAAGTATGCCCCGTGAGAGGCGCATCGTGCCTGTTGGTCGACTCTCCTGACCGGCGCTTGTGAGTGATCACGTTACGCAGGTCGTTGGAGGAGAGTGCTACCTTCACACCCCCTTCAGGCGCATGGCAAGGCCAAGCGCCGGGGCGGACAGGTGAGTGCTGCGCCCCCTGATCTGATACCAAGCAGGCATCACGATCAGTAGTGGCTGAACAACAACATTTGAAGTGACTTGAACGGACCTCATATGCACAACCAGAGGAGGCACGGGAGTTCAAGACCACTGAATTTGCCTCGCTCGGCTTGGTTGTGCACGCAGTAGATGCGCCCAAGTGAGATGAGGACTTTGAAGATCGGCTCGTTTTTGGTGCCGAAGCACCTGAGCCGACCTTGTACAGCTTACCATCAGCAGCGCGTATGATTGTGAGCGCATGCTTTTGGCTTGCTGCTGGCATAGCACGTTGTGGCGCATGGCCCGTGCCGTCTTAAATTTCTTTGTACTAGCCCGCTGGGGTGCATAGTACTCAGCATCCAAATTCTCCTCGCCATTACAGCGAGTGAGTCTGTCAAAGACAGAGACTTTTTGTGGCACATCAGAGGTGATGCGCGGGGCATTGGCTGTGCCCCTGCTCCGTCGACGCATCTTTCTCGCTTGAGAGGGAGATGGCTGGGGAACGTGGTCAGCCGCACGCTTCCTTGAGAGATGCACTGCATCAGCGGACGCACCTTAGTTGCTGAGAACGTCAGCAGGAAGGGAGGGCTGGATTGGCACATCCACTTCAGTGGTGGTGCCCGAGGCGTCGACCTTGCACACCCAGATACGGCGGGTCTTCTTCGGCTTCGGCAGCCGCTTCGAAGGACTCGCACTTCCTTCAGAAATGAACTCCTCGTACGCCTGTTGATTGAGGCGCACGACCAGCGTCTTGTGGGAGGAGCCCACCTTCACGTCGTCGGCCTGTGACACGACTTTCTCGGAAGAGGAGAAAGAGGTCCCCAGCAGAGTCGCCAGCTTGTTTGCCATTAAAATTGTTTGATTGCAAATCTTAATACAAACAGAACAGTGTTACAATATAGGACTTAGATGTAGTCCTAGGAGTACACTTTTGTTTAATCTGGGTCCTTAGTGCCAATGGAGCGAGTGGTAATGCGTTGACTCCGTTGACGGGCTGACGACGGTTATCGGTTCTCTGAAGGTGTAGATTGCTCTGGGTGCTGGAGCTTGCTGAGAGGAGGAAGACGTTGAGTGTCTGTATCTGCCTCTCTAGTGGTACGTTCCCTTGTATCTGTCTGTGTGTTATCCGTATGTATGTCTGTGGAAGAAGGAAATGATCCCTCTATTTATAGCTGGGCAGGTTGGCTGCTCATGCGCGCATTCGTAGGATGTGCCGGTACGTAGGGACGCCATGTGGGGATTGCTGATGGGGGCGCATGGATGATGCGCCCTACTCGAGGGGTTGAATTCTTCATACTGCTATTGTGAGCCGGCACGTAGCAGAGGAGAAGATCTTTCTGTTGCTGAAATCTTAGATGAGTTGAGTCAAAGGACACATGTCGTCGACTCATGGCTAGGAGATCTCGGATCTGATGGGGGGATGATTTGGTGGGATACGCCTTGGATTGGGCGCATGATGAAATTTTGGCTCGTGACCTTTAGGAGTCACGAACGGTTCTAGGCGCATGGCTTTTGGGGCGCATGCAAGCGACTTTTCTTCTGTCTTTCGGGATCAGAGATCAGTCTGGGGCACATGGCTTTTGAGGCGCATGCAAAGCTTCAATTGGAGACTCTTCTTCTGTCTTTAGGGATCAGTGAAGGGTCTGAGGCGCATAGATTTTGAGGCGCATGCGGATGGTTGGGTGGCCACGTGGCAGTAGCCGTCGGGGTAAGGTCATGATGATGCTGACGTTGTAGACGCTTCATTTTCTGCAAACCGTTCAGACTTGGGAAGGCGTGCTGCCAACTCTGTCAGTTCAGCATTTAATGTTGGTGACATTCGATGGACAGCTGAGTGGGCGCATCGGTTGACGTTCCACTAGGCGTATGGGGACGTATGGGGGCGCATCCCCTGTGATGCGCTCGGTACAGGGCGTATCTGTTTGGTGTTTGATGGAGTGTGATGCGCTGTCCAGCCGGCGCATCCGACACGTCTTTAATGATGCGGCTGTTTCGCTTCTCGAGTGCCTTTAAATAGCCGTTTGGTTGAAGTCGAGTCGTCCGGTTCATCCATTTAATGTGAGTTCATTGCTCGGAACTTGGAGAGCCATCCACTTGGCGCGTGGGTTTGATCTGCCCGGCCTATAAATAGTGGCATGGAGAGAAGGTTTGCTTCTCATTCCCTCACGTACTTCCGACATGAACTTGAGTATTCGGGTGCACTCTGTTGACGAAGTGCTCCCGAGGGTGAAGATGAGACGCCATGTCGTCGTTGATACTCTTGAAGGTGACTGTTACATCCAAAAGACAGAGTCGAGGGCTTCTGAGGCAGGCGGAAGGTGCCTGTTGCATCCAAAAATAGGAATGCTCGGGCCTCGTCTCCGTTGTTCCGGAAGAGCCATAGATCGGAATGGCGGTGCTCTGACCGTCTTCCTCTGGCTTTGGCGGCTCTTTCTCTGGATAGAGTGTTAACTGCCACTCTCATCCTGCTCGGCCAGGTGAGCCTGGTTGGAAGAGTGGCACATAACTGGGCTGCTGAAGGGATGCACATAACTGAGCTGGATGCACATAACTGAGCTGCTGAAGAGATGGTGGGATGTGCCTGGTTGGAGGCGCATGACATCTGCTGTGCCTAACTGGCAGCGCATGGTGACTGCTGTGCCTATCTGGAGGCGCATGGTGGCTGCTGGCTGTAGCCTTAGGATCCTTCCTTTGTAGAATTCTCCTTTGTACAACCTTTTCTAGACATGTAATAGACTTTTGTATATAAATAAAAAGTCCTTCTTCAAATGTCTATAGTTACTGACTTTGCTGTTTGAGTTCTGGCGCATGTAGTGTCTGGCGCATAGACTTTCTGGTTCTAAAATTCCATGCTTCTACAGGTCGATGTCCGCGAACTCCGTACGGATGACGTTGTTGGTGGACACGTACTTCATACATTGGTGGAGCGTAGATGGCACCACCATGTACTCGTGCAGCCATGGGCGACCCAACAAAATGTTGTAGTTGACTTCGGCGTCTACGACATAACAAGTGACCTCGGTTCTGAGGTTACCGATGTGGCACTTTAGTCGTATTTTGTCCAGTGGTTCGCTTTTGCTGGCGTTGAAACCACTGATTGTTGTGTTGGAGGGCGCCAGCCGGTACTTTGGGATCCCCAGTATTGAGAGCAGCATCTTCGGGATGATGCTGAGGGAAGACCCCGGATCAATCTGAATCCGTTTCACCTTGACTGAACCGATGTACCCTGTATAATACAGCGGCCTGTTGTGTCGATTGTGCTTGAGCAGTATGTCCTGTTGGGTGAAGGTTATATTGGGGATAACCTCCTCCGCACAGTGACAGTGCGTGCACACAGTCGGGAGATCTTCAGGCCGCTTGACCTGACTGAGAAAGGATTCAGCATCCTTTAGAGCTTCACAGAGAGCTTTTCGGGAGTCTTTGGAAAGACGAAGGAGCTCGAACAGCGATAGGCGGGCAGGAGTACTGGCCAATTGTGCCAGTATGTCGAAGTTGTGGGGCTTGGCTAGCCCCGAAGCATTCTCCTTTTGTAGAGGCCTGTCAAAGCGGGTCTCTATCTGCTTCTTTTTATTGGCTGCTGGGGGCTTAGACGGGCCCTCGTCCTGGACAGCAGGGACGGTGCCAGGAGGTACCACCTCGACGGCAGCTTCGTCGGGTTGGATATTCTGTTGTGAACGCGTCTGCACAGGAAGTGCCTCTTCCGCTGAAGAAGAGACCGTGCGGCAAGACTTGATCTTCCTGCCTTTGGATTTGGAGGTAGGGCGTACCTCCGGTTGAGTCACCTCGGAGACGAAATCGGGGTGAACCCATAGGATCTCTCCCTGAGATGTGGTGAGTGGGATGAGTCCACTCACGTTGTCACGGGTAGGCGGTAGGTTAACCACCTCCATTGTCGCCTTTGGGATGGGGACGACGCCATCCTGTGTTGTTGTTGGCGGCAAGGTGCCGAACTGGAGTGACACCACGTTGGCCGACACCGTCTTCTCTTCGTAGTCGACGGAGATTACATCCGCATTGATCATACGCTGGATGTAATTCTTGAGGACATAGCAGTCCTTGGTTGGGTGTCCGACAAACCGATGGTAGTGACAGTACCTCGGGTTGTCCACTTTTCCAACTTCGTCGGGACGCTTTGGGTCCGGCAGCTTGATCTTGTCACCCTGCTTCAGTATCTCAAAGAGTTGTAGGGTGTCTTCGTCGTTGAACGAATAAATCTCCTTTGGCCTTGGTGCAAGTAGAGGCTTCTGAGTATGTGCCGATGCACCGTTTGAGGCATTGACAGTCAACGCCTGTTTCCCCTTTGTCTCCCGTCCGGGGTTGTTGGCTGCAGGCCGTTTCCCCTTATCATCAAAGGCGGGGAAGCTGACTCCCAGAAGACGTGCATTGGCCGCCTTCTTTTCTGCGGCTTCGGCTTCAATGATCAAGGAACTCCAGTCGGGAGGAGGAGTAGAGTTGAGCCAGAGCTTGACTGCAGGCAGCATGTTCATGCTGCAGGAGAAGAGGAGTGCATGTTCTGGCATGCCCGAGGGCAGTCTGAAGCAGGCTTGTCGAAAGCGTTCGATGAATACCCGAACCGTTTCCTTCTTCTTTTGGCGTATCTCTATGAGGGACGCCATCATCATGTCCTTCCCGTCGTCGTAGAAGCGGTCAAGAAAGAGGCGCGTGAGGTCGTCGAAGAAAGATATGGAATTGTCGGGGAGGCTGTAGTACCAGTCGTACGCTACTCCCTTCAGTGCCTCGACAAATATGCTAGTAAGTAGCGCGTCCTCCTTCGGAAGATGTCCCGTCTGAGACTGGAAGTACGTCAGGTAGCGACGCGGAGAGTCCTCTCCGTCATACGGCATCAGTGTTTGTGGTTTATACTTTGGAGGATAAACCACCTTGTTCCACTCGAGGGGATAAGGCTGGGGGATGCCCATCTTTTGGCGCTCCTCTTGTCTCGTCTTGGACTCAAAGTGCTCGCGCAAGTCCCTGATCATCTCGACCACGTCCTCCGTGGAGCTGGGAGTCGAGGAAGGTGGTACCACCTGATGTTGAGCATTTGAGGGCTCTGACGTCCGAGGTGCTTCTCGGCGATCTGTGTCCAAGGATACCCGTTGAAGGGGTAGACTCGATTCCCCATTGGCCCCTGGGTCGGGACCGGTAGAAGGTGTCCTGGCCACAGCTGACCGTATCTCAAACACTGCTTGAGTCAGTGTTTGCATGGAGGCAGAGAGGGTTTTGAGTCCTCCCTCCAGGGTATCTATGCGCTGGACGAGGTCTGTTAGCGGCGCATCAGACTCGATATCAGCCTCCGTCACGTTTACTGTCATGACGCGACCGGGAGTGGATGGATGGGTTGAGGCTTCACTCTCGACCTCACTCTGTAGGGGAGTTGCCTCTCCTGGAGCCTCGTCTTGGCTGCCCCCGGCTATGTTCGGGAGAACATTCACCACGGGCGCATCTGCAAGGGCCTGATCACCCTCAGCTTCGTCTTGAAGGGCCTCTTCGTCTCCGAAACTCGGGTCCGCGGATGCCAGACCACCCCCAGCTATGTTTTGGGGGATATCTCCGTCTTCTGGGGCTTCTGGGAGGCTGACTTCGCCTCGAGGATCTTCCCCAGGTGTGCTTTGGACACACTCGTCTTCGGAAGGAGGCTCGACCAGGGTTTGACTACCCCCAGCTTCCTCCAAGAACTTCTTCCTCCCTCGAGTGCCTTTGAACACTCCGGAGGACGAGACAGCTGTCTTGGTTTTCCTCGGCTGGCTTTTGGACAAGGAAGAGGAACTGCCAGTCGCCTTTCGGACTGACGAGGAGTTGGAGATCACGTTGCATGAAGCAACCGTTGGTTCTTCTTCTGTTGACACCTTCTTCCTGAGGCGACGTCGGAGAGGTGTCGATGATTGTAGCCGCTGGAACACCGACTGCCTTGGTGGGACTACCGTTTTGCAACAGCAGTTGATAGTGACGACAGCACAAGTGTGCCCTGTGAGGGGCGCATCGTGGCTGTCAGTCCACTCTCCTAATCGGCGCTTGTGAGTGATCACGTTACGCAGATCGTTGGAGGAGAGTGCCACCTTCACACCCCCTTCAGGCGCATGGCAAGGCCAAGCGTCGGGTTGGTCAAGTGAGTGCTGTGCCCCCTGAACTTATAGGTCCTAAGAAATCAAGTTGCACCCATCAACAAAGTCATAAAGATCAAGAAAAGCATCCTTCAAATGAACTGCACAGACATCAGATTGTGCATCATTCAGATTATGCACACCAGACTGCGCATACTTTTAACTGCGCAGGCTGACGTGGCAATGTCATCATTATCTGACAAAATCAAATCTTTCTGACAGCTGACAGCACAAAGAACGAGGAGACTGTTCGTTTATTGTGCCGCACAGCGCTCGAGGGTAGTTGGACAGCTGTACATGCAGCGCAATCCAGTGCCTGCACAATCCAGACCAGCGCAATCCATCCCAACGCAATCCAAAGTCAGCGCACTCCATCATGATAACTGACAAAAGTACACGTGGCACTCATGCCCTCAATTGCTCATTACGTGGCAACCGTCTATGTATGATCATGCGCATTTCAATCAAAAGATGCCATGTGTCCAAGACAGTTGGCCTACGATCCAACAACTGCCTGCGCAGTCCACAGATGCGCAATCCAATCCATGCGCAATCCAACTTACGCCATCCAGAATAACTAAAAGTTAGTTATTTCCAGAACTCTATAAATAGAGTTTCAAGTCTTCATTCAAGGGGATCAGACATTAAAAAAGTTCAGAAATATCAGAGAGTTCAGGAGTTCTTGCCCAAGTGCTGCTGCATTCTTCCGAGGCTTTTGCCTTCAATTCTCCGAGGCTTTTGCCTTCAAGTCAACTTCCGAGGCTATCGTCTTCAAAGTTCACATCGTCCAAGGGATAAAGCAATCGTCTTCTAGGTTGGATTCCTACAGTTGTACCTTTCCCCGAATTCTTGTAATCTTTACAAAGTTTGTATCAATAAAGTTTCATACTTTTGTTTTTGCAAACAAAATGGCGACTCTGCTGGGGACGACTTTCTCCTCCGACGAGGAAGTGACAACTCAATGTGACATAGCGTCTATCGGGAAGACGCAGAAGACTCTGGTTGTGAAGGTCAACCAGACGGCCTACGAAGCCATGATCAACTCCAAGACCATCCTCCGCACTGTAACAACTTCTGCCACGAGCAAAGTGCGCCCAGTGTGGGTCCCCAAGACTGCTGCACAGTCTGGCAGTTCTGTCACCAAGGCTGCTGCGCAATCTGTGGCGCAGTCTGTTTCAAAGACTGTTGTACAGTCTGCCAGCAAGACTGCTGCGTAGTCTGTCCATTCTGCCACCAAGCTTGGTGCGCAATCTGCTGTTTCAACTGCTGCACGATCTGTCTCAACTACTCGTGCACAGTCTGCTACTTCTTATGCTGCCTTGTCAAAGTATAAGACTCCTATGCCCCTGGCGCAGTTAGCAGCAATTCTTCCTGCACAAACCAATATTCCAGCAACTAGAGTTCATCCTAAACACTCTAAGGCAAGAACTCCTGATGAGCAAACCACAATCTCTGTGGCTAGAACCAGTGCACCCTCTGCCAGAGTTACTCATGCGCAAGTGGCCAGTACGCCATCAACCCATGCGCACACCATGCCTGCGCAATCCAAGTGTGACAGCCCTTTGGCTAAACTCTCTTCTTCTCATAGCAAGGAGAAAAGTTCTGCTCCTCTGCCCAAGCACTCTGCTGCTCCAGCACAATCCACTGGGGGTAGTCCTTTGGCTATTCCTCCTCCTCAGAACAAAGGAAAAGGCCCTTTGGTCTTTTCTCAAACTTCTTTGTCTCATGACTTAGAAGACAACAGAGGGAAATGCTCTTTTTCCCAAAACAAAGGAAAAGGCCCTTTGGTCTTTTCTCAATCTTCTTCGATTTTTATCGTAGAAGATCAACCTGAACGTGCCTTGGCACCAGTCAGTACAAGAACTCCTTCAAACAAGGGTTCTTCTTCCCTTCATATCAAGAGAACTTGTACTGATCAAAGAGGTATTCTGCCTACCCCGGTAGCAGAATTTCAAGACCTCCCGACTCTCAAGATATCCCGGTCGAAACAGGGAAAATTGTTGGTGTCTCAAACAGAAACCCCTGGGGGTGAATTTGCTGATCTAAGAACTTATCTCAACAGACCAACTTCGGCGAAATACAAACAGCAAATGTCGAAGACCAAGCATCATCAGAAGCAAACTTCCAGGGTCAAGAACCCCGACACCTATGCCAATGAAGTGAGCACTTCCCTGTACACTCAGGGGACAAAACATTTGAAAAACCGGAACCATGTTCCGAATATTGTCAAAGAACAGATCCCTCAATCTTTTGATCTCCGAGAACATCTCAAGCAAAAATAGGATAACATCTCAACACCTCCAGTTCAATCATCTGATCATCATTGCAATCATAAAGTCATAATCCAGTGTTGTTGTCAAACAATAAAACGATCTGTCTTTGATCGTCTGAACTTTGCAAACCCTGGACCTAAGTCAGAGGATGAAGACGAAGTGTTGTACGCTTCTGTCAACATGACCTCTCGAGACACTGGGGGTAGGAAGTGCTCTAAGCACGGCAAGCTTCGCCGTCCTAGTCAACGGTATTTAGATTTACTCCAGGAATCTTCTGAAGGAGTATTTTGACATACCCGATCCCGAAGCCGAGATACAATCGGTCAAAGGAATCTTCAAGATCCTTCAGGTCATTTTCTTCCTTCTCAGTCAAGAGATGACTCTTTCTCCGACTATGATGCATACAGTGAAAGTTCGGAACAGACGGTGTCTTCTACTGTACCAAGAGAAGTGACAGCTTATATTGTCAATAAAGATTCAGATGCTTCAACTTCTACAAATCAGGAACAGCGAATCGCTGCACTAGAAGACAAGCTGAAGACCATGGCTGAAATGGTCGCCAGTATGCATTCTATTATTGTGGCACAACATATAGTACCACCGACCATGCCTCCTACAAATCCTGAAATCATAGCATCGTCGGTACCTGTCAACGCAGGACTGGGGGTAGTATCTCCTCAAGTACCCCTTGTACAAGTTCAACCTACACCCAGTCAGTCAGGTGCTAGAGGTAGTACTTATCATGCCGTTCCTCCTCCTAATACTCAGACTCCACCTGCTCCTTCTACATCAGTGGAAGATGCTACTGAAGCTGTCAAGTTGTTACGCACTCAGTTCGAGGCTTTCAAGGAGAAAGACAACTTACAAAGATTAGGGATCAAGCAACCATACCCAGTTGAATGGAAGGAAGTCCCATTTCCTCCTAAGTATAAGATCCCAACAATCTCTCTGTTTGATGGCAGTACCTCTCCAAGCCAGTTCATCAATCACTTTGAGGTAATGACTGTCCAACTTCAACCAAATGACGCTCTTCTTACTAGAGTGTTCGTCGGTTGTTTAGCCAGCGTAGCATACGACTGGTACAGAAGTTTGCCCGATGGTTGTATCACTTCCTTCTCAGGGCTTAAACAAATCTTCCTAGAACGGTTCTATGAGGGGATCAACGACATGACTATGTCGGCTCTCAACAAAATCAAACAGAAATATAATGAAACTGCTGAGAGTTTCATCGAACGGTTCCGCCGAGAAGCCTTGAAGATGCCTCCCGGAACTCCAGCTGCTGTCACTATTGATACTTGCAAGGCAAATCTTTTGCCTATCATCAGTATGTGGACAGGGTCAACTCAGTTCCAAGATTGGCCATCCTTCATTGTCAATGCTAAAGCTGCTGAAGTTAGCGCTGACAAGTTTAAGCAACTGGGGGTACAAATGTCTAACCCCGACCGTGATGAACACCAGACATCAGGTGGTGGCAACCGCCAGAACAACCGTAAAGCAAAAGAAACTTTGAATATCAATTTGAACAAGAATAAAGAATCTCTGGCGGTCAATGTAGCTCCTCCTACGTCCACTTCTACTCCTTCAGCACCTCTATCGAGGGAACCTCGTCCTAAAATAGAGTATTCTTTTGACGAGAATGACACTGCAAGCATCTTTGATTGTTTAATCAAAAGCAACAAGATCCAACTCTCAGACCCAAAGAAGCTTAATGAAGTCGGTAAGACTGATCATCCCAAATATTGTGTCTATCACAGGTTCATTCGGCATCCTACTCGAGCATGTTACGTGCTCAAAGGCAAGATACAAGAGCTGGTCAATGCCGGCGTTGTCACTCTACAACAAGATGAGAAGACCGTTACCGCAAATATGGTCTCAGTTCAATTTGGTGACTTCCCACCCCAGATGGTGCAGCACGGCGTCATTCCTATTCCCAAAGCTACTCTTAAGATCGAAAATCTCCCTCATCCACGAAGTGAAGGCCTCGTCCCCTTGTCTCTTGACAATGGCGAGATTATGTGGATTCATCCGGATCTTGCTTCAGAGTTTGAAGTTCCCTCTTCCTCCAAGAAGAAAGACCGCTCTAAAGGCAAGACAAAGATTTACAATATGGTGTCTTTTGACCCCATAGTTGATGAAAAAATCTTGCTAGGCACCAGATCAGGGAAAGCCTATCTGAAGGATTACCCCGAAGCTCAAGAGAATCCTGCTTCTTCTTCTTCTGAGCCTGCTCCAGTGCAGCCTGCTTCCACTGAAGATATTCTTACTGCATCTTCACCGGTTGTAGTGTCTATTCCTTCCAAGCCGACGGTCGCTGACAAAGGCAAACAACAAGTCCGCTTTGACAAGCCCTTAAAGAAGTCATCTCCCACAGGACTTGAAAAACCTTACAACTTCGATATCTTAGCTCAGTTGGCTAATACACCAGCCCGGCTATCAATCTTTGAGCTTTTGCGCCTCTCCAAAGAGACTCAAAAAACTCTAAGCGAGGCTCTCATGTAAGCTAAAACTTGTCTAGCCCTTCTTAAGAAGCCTACAACAGAGCCAGTTTCTTGTCTTCATTGTCATAGTGTTCTGGAATTGATTCCAAACATAACTTTAACACAAGATGACATGCTGATGGAGGACAACAGGCACGACCGTCCTTTGTACTACACAGGATATGTCGATTCGATGAAAGTCGATCGTATTCTGATAGATCCAGGGTCTGTCTTCAGCATTATGCCGAAGACAATATTGGATGCACTAAAGATTCCAGTGCATAGTCTCTCCAGTACGATCACCACTATTCTTGGGTTCAACCAGGGAAGGAGCGAACCTTTGGGCCAGATTCGCCTAAAACTCCAAATAGGCAATCTTCGTACAAAAGTGACCTTCTACATCATTGACAACCACGGTTGTTCTTACAATGCTTTGCTGGGAAGACCATTTTTGCACGAGCATAACATTGTCCCTTCGACTCTCCATCAATGTTTTAAATATGTTGATGACAATGGAGAGGTGCAAAAGGAGGTCGCTGATCTTTATCCTTTCAAAGGCGTCGAAGCATACTGCAACGATGCTCGTATGTATAAGGATGAATTCATGAAGGTGGTGCTATCTCTAGACACTGAAAAAGAGCAAGAAACAATGCCTAATGACACCCTCATCATTCCTGTCAAAGGGCGTGTTTCCCGTCCACAATCCTCCAAGCCACTGGCTATTCACTTGCCAGTCCAGAAGTAATCTACTGATAATGATCAGGACAAAAGGGAGCTCACATCTTCTGAGCCGCTTGTTATCGACCTCCGTCGTAACAAGGAAAAAAAGCAGCTCACCTCTTCTGAGCCACTTGTTATAGATTTATCTCATAACAAGGAAAAAAGGGAGCTCACCTCCTCTGAGCCACTTGTTATTGACCTCCGTCGTAACAAGGCCAATCCGCCTCTACGTTCTTCTTCTCCCCCTTTTGTAATTAATCTGACCAAGCCTGCTAAGGCTAAAGGTCCTGCTGTAAATACCAATGTACAAATCAATGAAAAAGTATCTACTTTCCAGTATACTGATGTCATTTACCATGCTAAGTGCTATTTGGACATGTTAGATAGCTTTTAATTATTTACAATGGGAGTTGTACAATCTCTTCAAACAGAAGTCTCACTCGAACTTCCAAAGGATTCATATCGTATTGTTCCCGCTCGTAAAAAAGGCGAGAGTCTAATACTTTTTAGTAAAGGACCGGAACAACAATTCAGCTATACGGATGATAGCAAAATTAACGACACAGGGTATCTTCAACTCCGTCGTTACAGTCAACAATCAAAAGACATCATCCGAAAGATGGGTTACGACTTCAAGAGCGGCCTCAACTACGGTAAAGGTAGAAAAACTCCTCTCCGTACGGCTGTGCCGAAAGGAAAGTCAGAAATGTACTACAGCAGGACCAAAAGAGGTCTCGGATATGCTTCTCCTCCAGTATTATCCCTAGCAGTCTCCGACTCTGATAGTGAAGAACGTTCTAATTTTTCTGACTCCAAATCATGGGATTCTGATACCAGCATTGGTCAAGTCCATCGCTTAACTGTATCTTCTAACATGGTCTCTATCGAACTTCCAGAAGGCTATGACGAGGACATTGAAGAAAGTTCTGAAACAGATCCTTGGGCTCAACGAATGGATAATCAATGGGAACTCCGATTTGAACAGCGAGAACCTCCAACGGAAGATCAATTAGTTCAAATTGATGTAGGAGAGAATAGGCCGTCTCGTCCAATATTCATCAGCAAGAACCTTCCAGAAGCAGATAAGCAAGAATTAATTCTTCTGATCAAAGAATGCATTGATGTCTTTGCCTGGAGTTATGAAGATATGCCAGGTCTAGATCCTAAAGTTGCTACTCACAAACTGAATATCTTGCCAAATGCAAAACCTGTCAAACAACAACAATGGCATTTCAAGCCAGAAATGATGGACGCAATCGACGATGAAGTCAAGAAGCTCATTGCTTGTGGCTTTATTCGAGAGGAGCAGCATCCTGATTGGGTAGCCAATGTTGTCCCAGTTCTAAAGAAAACCGGCAAAGTTCGAGTCTGCATCGACTTTCGGGACCTCAATAAAGCATATCCAAAAGACGAATTTCCTCTCCCTATCACGGACGTCATGATTGACAACACCTGTGGGTTCGAGCGAATATCCTTTATGGATGGATTCTCCGGATACAATCAGATTCGGATGAATCCTGAAGATGAAAAACACACTTCTTTCTGCACTCCTCGCGGAGTCTACTGCTATAATGTCATGCCATTTGGTCTCAAGAACGCTGGTGCAACTTACCAACGAGCCATGAGTACCATCCTTCGAGATTATCTTCGTAAGACAGTCGAATGCTACGTTGACGATATCGCCGTCAAAAGTCGTCTGAAGGAAGATCACATCCAAGACTTGAGAACTATCTTCAATCTGATGCGCCAACATCAACTCAAAATGAATCCCACCAAGTCATTCTTGGGTGTCTCTAGTGGCAAATTTCTCAGCTTCGTCATTACCTCTAAGGGTATACACGTAGATCCCGAGAAGATCAAAGCCATTCAAGAGATGCGTCCTCCACGCAACCTAAAAGAGCTACGAGGATTCCAAGGTCGTCTTGCGTACATCAGGAGATTCATTTCGAACTTGTCTGGACGCTGCAGACCATTCACTCAACTCATGAAGAAGGGTGTCTCTTTCATTTGGACCGAAGAATGTCAACGAGCATTCGACGACATCAAACGGTACCTTATAAATCCACCGGTCTTGGTGCCACCAATCTCTGGCATACCATTCTTAATGTATGTCCGTGCTATGGATCATTCATTGGGTGCTCTACTTGCCCAAAAGAATAAAGAAGGCCACGAACAAGCCATCTACTATCTCAGTCGTACTATGATTGGTGCTGAACACCATTATAGTCCAGTCGAAAAAGAATGCTTAGCTCTTATGTTCGCTGTTCAGAAGACTCGGCATTACATCATTGGCCAAACTATTCATGTCATATCCCGAGTTAATCCTCTTCGGGTACTGATGAAGAAACCTAGTACACTCAATTCTCGGCTGGCTACATGGGCCATCCTGCTAGCCCAATATGACATGGTATATGTTCCTCAAAAGTCTGTCAAAGGTCAAGCCCTTGCGGATTTCCTAGGGGCTCATCCTGTTCCAGAGACGTCCAAACTCTATGATGAAATTCCAGATAAGACATTAGAATCAAATATGATCTCTGAAAAATTTCCTACTTGGCGTCTATTCTTTGACGGTGCATCCAGAATCAGACCAAATGGTGCCATTGTAGCAGGAGTCGGAGTTGTTCTCGTTTCTCCAGACGGATCGACTATCCAAAGAGCTTACTCTCTAGATGAACCATGCTCCAACAATGTAGCGGAGTACAACGCTTTACTGATCGGCCTTCAGTTAGCTAGACAACTAGACGTCGAATATCTTGAGGTCTACGGTGACTCCAAGTTGGTTGTTGACCAGGTTAGAGGAACCTATGAAGTTCGCCATCAAGATCTGGTGCCTTATCATGAAGCGGCAATCAACATGGCTACATCATTCAAAGCCTTCTTCATTGAATATGTACGTCGAGCTTGTAATACTGAAGCAGATGCTTTGGCTAATCTAGCAGCAGTCTTAGCCATCCCTATCAAAAGACAGCAGGTGGTGGTCATCTCTAATCGGGAATTGTTTTGTATCGAAAACAATCGTAATATTGAGTTCAGTAATCTTACTGAAGTCAATATTATCGATGAAGACTGGAGAACTCCTTTTATCGACTTCGTGGTTCATGACATACTTCCTGAAGATCCTAAGGAGGCTACGAGTATTCGTCGGCGGTCTCTCCGATTTTATTACAATCAGACCACCAAGACACTCTACCGGCGAACTTATGACGGCCTCCTCTTGCGCTGCCTTGCTGGTGATGAAGCAAAACAAGTATTGCGTAAAGCTCACGACGGTGTCTGCGAAGCACATCAACCTGGTCCTAAGCTACAGGATCGTATCCGACATATGGGTTATTACTGGCCCTCTATGGTATCAGATGCCATCGAATATGCAAGGAAATGTCGAGCTTGTCAAATCCACGCAGATTTTATTCATCAACCGTCGGAATTCCTTCATCCGACTGCTGCTTCCTGGCCTTTTGAAGCTTGGGGCATGGACATCATTGGTCCCATTAATCCTCCTTCTTCTAGAGGACATCGGTTCATACTAGCAATAACCGACTACTTCTCCAAGTGGGCTGAAGCTATACCTCTGGCTGAAGACAAGACTAGCAGTGTCATCAACTTCGTCAAACACCATATCATCTATCGATTTGGTGTACCTCGACGAATCATCCACGACAACGGACCATAATTCATCAGTCAGAAGTTCACAAGATTCTGCGATGATCATCGGATTGACAATATTGCTTCTACAGCCTACAATCCTGCTGCTAATGGCTTAGCTGAAGCTTTCAACAAAACTATCATCAGGCTCCTCAAGAAGTTTGTATCTACTAACATACGAAACTGGAGTGAAAAGCTTGGTGAATGTCTTTGGGCCTATCGAACTACGGTCCGCAATCCCACAGGCTTTACACCTTTCTCTTTGGTGTACGGTTGTGAAGCAGTTCTTCCTCTGGAACTTTAAATTCCTTCTTTAAGGATTGCCATTGCTAATGAACTCACTACAGATAACAATGATCTTCTTCGACTTCAAGAATTAGAAGCACTCGATGAAAAACGGCTATTGGCTCAACAACATATTGAGTTATATCAAGCCCGCATATCGAAGACTTTCAATCGCAAAGTTAAAGGCAGAGCTTTTCAGCAAGGAGAACTTGTTCTAACAGTAAGACGTCCTATGACAATGCCTCACTCGAGCAAAGGCAAGTTCGATGCGAAGTGGGAAGGACCTTATGTTGTCAGCAAAGTCTTTTCAAACGGAGCTTATCAACTTTCAGAGTTAGATGGTCGAGTTGCAATGATGCCTATCAATGGCAAATTCCTTAAGAAATACTATGTATAAATGTAACAGAGATTTTATGTAAATAAGATCAGACAGTTCATAAATAAAGTTTAATTTTTATTTTCATAAACAATGTTACATGATATCAAGGAAGGTCACTATCATCCTTCTCAACATTGGGGCGTGGACCATTGCCATCCTTATCAAAGACATAATCAGCAAAAGAGCCGAGGACATCCTTGCTAGAACCCACCAGGAACTTGCAAGCAGCCATCCTCATGGCCTCCTCCTCTTCTGTCTTTCCTGGTTCAAGTAGAAAGTCCAGGATATCCCGTGGTGGTTTGGGTGCAGATGAACCTTCGCCTACTTCCATCTGCTTTGGCTGGACTGGTTCGGCAGGACATTCTTCAGTGCCCGTCTCAACCTTCGGGGAGAGTTCAGCCTTCTTGGATGCATCTCCGGATGACATCTTTATGTTGAAAAGTGGAAATGATCATTCCTTCCAGATTTCTTTCTATTTATAGGTAGAGATTCTCAAGACAATGAAATGACATAATCATCATTATCAGACGGTTCATCCGTTCATTATCATCATCTGACGGTTCATCCGTTCATTATCATCATCTGATGGTTCATCCGTTCATTATCATCATCTGACAGTTCATCCGTTCATTATCATCATCTGACGGTTCGCCCGTTCATTATCATCATCTGACGGTTCGTCCGTTCATTATCATCATCTGACTGTTCGCCCGTTCATTAATTCATCCGACGGTTCATCCGTTCATCATCATTTGACGGTTCATCCGTTCATTAATTCATCCGACGGTTAGTCCGTTCATTACAATCATCTGACGGTTCATCCGTTCACACATCCACTCGACGGTTCACCCGTTCATTCAATTCATTTTGACGGTCTATCCGTTCATTCCGACGATTCATTTCGTTCATTTATTTCATTCACACCTCTTTGACGATTCATTCTCGTTCATTATCCATATCAGCAAATTATCGTCCTCGATTAAGTTGTCTATCTAAAATAATGATATTCAACAAATTATATTCTGCCACGTCTACATTACCTCTGAGCAGATATAATGAATATAATTATTTTCTACAAAATTATCAAGAAATATATCATGTCCTGTACCTCTGAATATATTTTTTATCGCTATTATTTGTATCTGAACAAGATATGCAAAAAATAATAGAGCCACAACAAAATATCTTTTATTGATCAAATTTAAGACATTACATACATAGCATAAAGAAAGACAAGAAGATACAAGACGTTCTTTCTATTGAGACGGAGGCATCATCAGATTATCAATCTGTTGTTTCAAAATCTGCAACCGTTCTTCGCGAGATGCCATCACTCTCCTCCTGGCCTCTTCCATCCCAGATTTTTCATTAAAAACGGGCATGGTTACCATTCGGCGAGTGATTTTCGCATCATGAGCTGCTACATACTCGTTTCTTTCCTGAGTTAGAGCATCAATTTGTTGGACTGCAGTCTGATGCTCTGAAACTTCATTTTCCAGTTCCTCTTCGAGACGAGCAATCTCCACTCTCAGCTCGATAATCCTTCTTTCTCTTCTCTCAGCAGTTGAGATCACCGATTCCAACTTAGAATTATATTCAGCAGATTTGGTAGTATAGGCATCCAAGAGGTTCTGGAGATTCACTCTTTCAATTGCAGCTGCCTGAGCCATTTGTTCAAACTCTGCCTGCACTAAAGGTTCCACTTCTCCTTTGTTGAGAACTTTATAGTTCTTTATGGAGATTTCCAGCTCATTCAATACATGGTCAAGGAAAGTGGCTTGAACCTCATCACCTTGCTCCCGGATGGCCTTCACCAAGAAAGAGGTCGGACCTCTAACCATGTAAAAATCAGCGTCTTCTTTGTCCATCATTCTATTGATCAGAGGTCCCAAGGACTCGAAGAAGCATTTGATGAATGGTTGGATGACAAGCTGATTAATCGCCAGAGCACCAGGAGCGTAGCTACTCCTGTTGATGAAGAAGCAGCAGGATGCTCAATTTTTCGTATCTGAACAGCAGGCTCTTTGAATAAGGGAACCAAAGTGGAGCTGGTTGCTCCTCCTGGTTGTTCTTCTGCAAAATCAAATACTGTCACTTTGCCTGTCATTGGCTATTGATAAAGAGAATCAAAAGTGAAACAGTCTTACCATGGGTGGATCCAGCAATAAGCTTATCATCTGCAGGAATAGACTTTAGCTGAGCAGAAGTAGCCTAAGACACTATGGCCTGGCTACTTCCTGCTTCAGAGCCACAAGATAAATGGCGACTACTACTAGCAATTGTCGTCGCTAGTACTATGTCCATACATGTTAGAGGAGCGGGAGGAGATCCGGGTTCTGTATGAATAAAAGTAACGATGTTAGCTATCAAACTACTTATTAAAAGAAGATCGCTAAGTTCATTACAATACCTTCGGGAGCAGCAACTGGACTTTCCTCCAAATCCACCTCTTCATCAGCAATCTTCTCCGGAGATCTCGGCACCTCAGCCTCCTTTTCAGGAGTCAGAGTGTCTCGAGGAGATGTCTGGATCTCAACATTCTCTTCCGGATTTTGTGTTTCCTCAGCAGCTTCTGATGAGGTGCTCTCCTCGTTTTCGCTGTCCTCGGGAGCCTCCTCACTAGCAGCATCAGCAGCATGATCAGCTTCTTCTTGATAACCGAAGTCACAGCCATATAAAGCTTCGATCATCAAACGATCTTCTTCCGCAAGGGTTGCTCCCGGTGTGGCAGGAAGATGAATTTCCGCTGCTGTTGGCAATGGAGATTGCAAAGGTTCATGCTCTGTTTCTGCAATATTGTCTCTAGGCTCTATAGCCTCATCTCTCCGGTCGATCTCTTCTCTCTCCTCAATATCCTCCTTCTGTTCTGGACAAGGAGTTTTATGTCCAGCCTCGGAAACAGGAGTTGGAGATGACATAGTGAGCCCAGCTACAGCGTTTTCTACTACCGAAGACAAAGTTTGTCTAGGAGGAGAGACTGTTAAATTTCTTCTGCGGGCCAACCTTTTCTTTCTATGCAGAGGTCTCTCAGGACTCTCTACGTTTATTGCCTCGACTTATTTTTGAACAGAGGTCGGCGTAGCAGCTTCTTCCTGCTGGATTGTCTCGGCCAGCTGCCGAGATTGAGATCTGGTAGTAATCTTTTCTGAAGAATGATCCAAGATCAGTTTCTTCTTCGCAGCTGGGACGGAAGGCTCCTCTCTCCTTCTCTTCCTGGCTGGAGATTTAGCAACCTTCAAAGAAACACGCAGTGGCGCGTTAATCTCTTCAGGGAACATAACGTCCCTCGAAACTTCTAAGGGTGCATCCACTGGCTCATGCACCTCATCATTACCTGGAAGTGACATGATGACTCCTCCCTTCTTCAATCTCGTTGCAGATGCGAAGCTATCCGCAATATTGAAGTTCTCGGCAAAAGTGTTCGATGATGTATAAAACATCGAATATGTGAATAGCATACGAGGGCCATGATTATTATTCACTGGCATCGAGAACGTTGCTTTCGTATCTCGAGCGTTGTAATAAGCCCAAGCTTGGGCTCCATCTATCAAGAAACCTTTTCCTTGTAGGCATGAGATAGCATTACCTACGTGGAATTGGTCATATCCAAACTGCCGAGCAAACCGGCTGTGAAGATATGGCTCCAAGTAGCATTCTTCTTTAAACCGATACACTAAGTGGGATGGTCGAATTATCTTCAACCAATCAAAAGCTGTTCGGCTCAAAGGTTGCATCTTTGATTCAATCATGTTGGTCGGCATCTGTTCATATCCGGCAGGAGGAGGAGTGTAATAGAAGTTCCATCCTTTGCCAAGGTTCAAAGCATATCTATAATCTCTCAAGGAAGTGTATTTCCATCTACCTTGGGAGAATCTCCTCAAAAAGCTACCACTGACTGGTCCCATGTCGGGGTCCATCAAAGTATGATGGTGTAGAAGCAACCACCCGAACAGATAAGTATACGGCAATTCTAGCCGAGGAAACTCTTTCTCGCCCTTAGCTTTCAGCATAAATTCGACGTACAGGCGGAGACTGGCGTTCATTCTACAAGTCATCGCCGATAAGAGATCCATGTTGTAGCCGAAGACTAATCGAACGGCAGCAAAAAGAACACCGCGATGGAAGCGGTCTATGGCACTGCCAGTTGGGCTTCTTTTGACATAAATTGATGTCCCACTCTCATATAACTCTCGAGAATGTCTCCTTTCTTTAGAGGAGGACATTGATGATCGTCCTTGATCTTGATATCCAAGTCCCCACTTTCCTCCATCAACTTCACCACTTCAGTGCTGCTCAGTGGTTTAAAGAAGTCGGGATAGCAGTTATCATGTTCCTTGGTCTTCTTTTCTTTAATATGGTTGAGGAACAGATAAGGCAACCATTTGGATGAATAGCAGGTACCAGATGTACCACTTTTGTAAAACAGAGAGCAGATTTTATAATGACACAGCAGTTCTTCGAAGACTGCTACCATGGCTGCGTTCTCTTGTCTAAGTTTGTCCAACTCATCATTAGTTGGAACAAATTCCTCATACGGGACATCCCCCATTGGCAGATAAGAGATGTACTGCATCTCGTGAAGGACAAACCCGATCTCTCCGCAGGGAGTCATAAAAGTCCCTGTCCTGTAGTTGTATCTCTCTGCTAGAGCCAGAAATAGATGTGGATTGGGGGCGAAACCGTAAACAATGGCATGCACTGCTTGATACAAGTTAATCTGCTGAAGTTTGTCTTCAAACTTAGTCAAAATCCAGTTTGCTATACAACTCCATCTCTTATAGTCTGGGTTCACCAGTCCAGTTAATCTGAGGTCTTGATCTGGATACCTCCCTTCGACCTTCGCGAACTCATTCGTGAATATTGGAATTCTCGCGGGCAATAACAAAGAAGAATTTTTCGGCGGAATACAACCGGGCTTTAAACCTCTGAGCAAGACACTGTATCGTTTCGAAGAACTGTAGAACATGTCTTTCTTGTTAGGCCCCTTCTTCACATAAATCTTTCCTGGACGGGCATCCTGAAAAGGTGTGAGATTTCATTCCATTTTCCTTGGATAGCTCGTATGAGCATATCGAGATAAGGGGAGGCAGCGGAAGACTTCTGGTATTGAGATTGTCTTGTCTTTCTGTTGGAAAACCCGTTCTTCCATCCGTGGTCTCAGCTGAGAGCTCTTCTCAAAAGCCTCGCCAAACAGAAATAGGGGCTTCTTGTGAATGATGGCATCTGCTGACTGCAAAGGTTGCCCATTCATCAGACATAACAGGGTTTCATTATCTTGGGTTACCAAGATAGCTTGGCGGAAAGCTGGCAGATCATACTGTGGAAAGTGCACATGGGACAGGTCCTCTTAGAATTCCGATTCTGAAAGAGTCCCTACAAAGTTCTCATACCTAGGATCTTCTCTGGTGTCAACTGCATCCAACAGAAGAAAGCAGAATTTAGTACAAGTCAAAGTCAGAAAATTCTGTCATCAGATTATGCAACCATCAGATTGTGCAACCATCAGATTGCGCAACCATCAGTTTGTGCATCAGATTGCGCTGGCAATCTTGCGCGAATCAGCAGACTGCGCTGACTTTCACCAGCACAAATCAACCGATTACGCAAGAAGATATTCTTCATAAAAATGAAGAATACTTGGTTCGTACAACCAAAACCCTAAAAAGGGGTGGTGCAGTATGATCACATCTCTAAAAAGAGATAGATTTTAAGGATTATTGAAGTCGAACAACTCTAAAAAGAGTTTTCGATTGGATTACCTTGCATAGCGGGGTGCGCAGTCTCATGTCGAGAAGGACGTCGTGCAACCCTAGCCGAAGACTCGGCAGGGGCCTTGTCCTTGTCGGCGGCGGAAGATCTCTTTGGCGCCATGGAGTTCGACGGAGAAGAAAGCTGAAGTCGGAATGAACTCAGGAGTTTCTCTCTCTCAAACACAAGAAAGCAAGTAAAGAATGATTCGAAGGATCAAAAAAACTATTTATAGTTTTTTCAAAGGGGAACGGCCGCCTCAGATTGTGCCGAAAAAGCGGGACTGAATCATCCGATTGAGCAGACAGCTCACGTATGCGCAACTTGATTTTAAAATTTGAAATTCAAAGTATTTCGAAACTTTGAAGAAATTCAACTTTCGAAAACTTTGAAGGGGGTCTTGTAGGTCCTAAAAAATCAAGTTGCACCCATCAACAAAGTCATAAAGATCAAGAAAAGCATCCTTCAAATGAACTGCGCAGACATCAGATTACACATCATTCAGATTGTGCACACCAGACTACGCACACTTTCAACTGCGCAGGCTGACGTGGCAATGTCATCATTATCTGACAAAATCAAATCTTTCTGACAGCTGACAGCACAAAGAACGAGAAGACTGTTCGTTTATTGTGCCGCACAGCGCTCGAGGGTAGTTGGACAGCTGTACATGCAGCGCAATCCAGTGCCTGCGTAATCCAGACCAGCGCAATCCATCCCAGCACAATCCAAAGTCAGCACACTCCATCATGATAACTGACAAAAGTACACGTGGCACTCATGCCATCAATTGCTCATTACGTGGCAACCGTCTATGCATGATCATGCGCATTTCAATCAAAAGATGCCATGTGTCCAAGACAGTTGGCCCACGATCCAACAACTGCCTGCGCAGTCCACAGATGCGCAATCCAATCCATGCGCAATCCAACTTGCGCCATCCAGAATAACTAAAACTTAGTTATTTCCAGAACTCTATAAATAGAGTTTCAAGTCTTCATTCAAGGGGATCAGACATTAAAAAAGTTCAGAAATATCAGAGAGTTCAGGAGTTCTTGCCCAAGTGCTGCTGTATTCTTCCGAGGCTTTTGCCTTCAATTCTCCGAGGCTTTTGCCTTCAAGTCAACTTCCGAGGCTATCGTCTTCAAAGTTCACATCGTCCAAGGAATAAAGCAATCGTCTTCTAGATTGGATTCCTACAGTTGTACCTTTCCCAGAATTCTTGTAATCTTTACAAAGTTTGTATCAATAAAGTTTCATACTTTTGTTTTTGCAAACAAATCTAATACCAAACAGGCATCCCGATCAGTAGTGGGGGAACCACAATATTTGAAGTGACTTGAGCGGACCTCAGACGCACAACCAGAGGAGGCACGGGAGTTCAAGATCACCGAATTTGCCTCACTCGACTTGGTTGTGCACGCAATAGATGCGTCCAAGTGAGACGAGGACTTTGAAGGTCGGCTCGTTTCTGGTGCCGCAGCACTCGAGTCGACCTTGTACAGCTTACCATCAGTAGCACGCATGATTGTGAGCGCATGCTTCTGGCTTGCTGCTGGCATAGCACGTTTAGGGTGCATGGCCCGTGCCACCTTAGATTTCTTCGTACCAGCCCGCTGGGGCGCATAGTACTCAGAATCCCAATTCTTCTCGCTATTACAGCGAGTGAGTCTGTCAAAGATAGAGACTTTCTGTGGAACATCAGAGGTGATGCGCGGGGCATTGGCTGCGCCCCTGCTCCGTCGATGCATCTTCCTCGCCTGAGAGGGAGATGGCTGGGGAATGTGGTTAGCCGTAAGCTTCCCCGAGAGATGCGCTGCACCTGTGGGCGCATCTTGGTTGCTGAGGACGTCAGCAGGAAGGAAAGGCTGGATTGGCGCATCCCCTTCAGTGGTGGTGCCCGAGGCGTCGACCTTACGCACCCAGACTCAGCGGGTCTTCTTCGGCTTCGGCAGCCACTTCGAAGGACTCGCACTGCCTTCAGAGATGAACTACTCATATGCCTGTTGATTGAGGCGTACGACCTGCGTCTTGTGGGAGGAGCCCACCTTCACATCGTTGGATTGCGACACAGCTTTCTCGGTGGAGGAGAAAGAGGTCCCCAGCAGAGTCGCCAGCTTGTTTGCCATTAAAATTCTTTTAAAATTTTAATACAAACAGAACAGTGTTACAATATAGGACTTAGATGTAGTCCTAGGAGTACACTTTTGTTTATCTGGGTCCCTTGTGCCGATGGAGTGAGTGGTAATACGTTGACTTCGTTGACGATCTGACGACGGTTATCGGTTCTCTGAAGGTTTGGATTGCTCTGGGTGCTGGAGCTTGCCGAGAGGAGGAAGACGATGAGTGTCTGTATCTGCCTCTCTGGTGGTGTGTTCCTTCGTTTTTTATACGCAGGATCGTTCTGTGTGTGTGATGGAAATGATCCTTCTATTTATAGCTTTGCAGGCCGGCTGCCCATGCGCGTACGTAGGATGCGCCTGTACGCGGGGACGCCACGTGGTGATTGCTGATGGTGGCGCATGGACGATGTACCCTGATCGACGGGTTGAATTCTTCATACTGCTGTTGTGAGCCGGCACGTAGCAGAGGAGAAGATCTTTCTGTTGCTGAAATCTTGGGTGAGTTGAGTCAAAGGACACGTGTCGTCGACTCATGGCTCGGAGATCTCGAATTTGATGGGGGGAATGATTTGGCAGGATGCACCTAGGAGTGGGCACATGAGGAGACTTTGGCTCGTAACCTTTAGGAGTCATGAACCATTCGGGGTGCATGGCTTTTGAGGCGCATGCGAGGCTTCAGTAGTGACTTTACTCCTATCTTTTGAGATCAGAGAGAAGTCTGGGGCGCATGGCTTTTGAGGCGCATGCAGATTTGGGAGCATGGCTGCGGAGGCACAGGCGAATGGTTGGGTGACCACGTGGCAGTAGCCGTCGGAGTAAAGGTAATGATGATGCTGACTTTAACGACGCTTCGTCTTCTGAAAAAGCTGTCAACTGTTCAGACTTTGGGAGGTGTGCGGCCAACTCTGTCAGTTCAGCATTTAATGTTTCTGACATTCGATGGACAGCTGAGTGGGAACGTCGATTGGCGTTCCATTAGGCGTATGGGGACGCATGGGGGGCGCATCCTCTGTGATGCGCTTGGTATTGAAGGGCGCGTCTGTACTGATGTGCTTGATATTAAAGGGCGCGTCTGTGTGATGCGCGAGCTGGCCGGCGCATCCGCTTCGTGACACGTTCTTTAATGCAGCGGCTGTTACGTTCTTTGAGTGCTTTAAATAGCCATTTTTTGGCTGAATTCGAAGCGTCCGGTTCATCCATTAAATGTAAATTCATTGTACGAAATTCGGAGAGCCATCTACTTGGCGCATGGGTTTGATTTGCCCGGCCTATAAATAGTGGCATGGAGAGAGGGTTTGCTTCTCGTTCTCTCACGTACTTTTGACATGAACTTATGTACTCGAGTGCATTCTGTTGACGAAGTGCTCCCGAGGGTGAAGATGCGACGCCATGTCTTCATTGATGCACTTGAAGGTGACTGTTACATCCAAAAGTCGGAGTCGAGGGCTTTCGAGACAGACGGAAGGTGCCTGTTGCATCCAAAGATAGGAATGCTCGAGCCTCGTCTTCATTGTGCAGGAAGAGCCGTAGATCGGAATGGCGGTGCTGCGGCTTTGGGGGCTCTCTCTTCCTTCAAAGTGGGTGTTGTCCACTCTGGTGGGTTTGAAAGCTGCTCCTTTAGCCGCAGTTTCGATTACGGTCTTCCTTCGCCTTTGGAGGCTCTTTTGAAGCCTCTCCTGGCCACAGGTTGGCTTGTGTTTCTTTTCCCTTCCTTGGCTAGAGGGTTGATTGCCACCCTCGTTCTGCACAATAAATGCTTCATTAGTCGAAAAATTTTGACGGCGGTGAGCCTGGCTGGAAGAGCGACACATAACTGGGCTGCTGAAGGGATGCACATAACTGGGATGCACATAACTAAGCTGCTGAAAAGGATGCGCCTTGCTGAGGGCGCATGGTGATTGCTGCGCCTACTTGAGGGCGTATGGTAATTGTTGGCTGTAGACTTAGGATCTTTTCTTTGTAGAAATTTCCCTTTGTACAATCTTTTTTTAGACATGTAATAGACTTTTATATGTTAAATAAAAAGTCCTCTTTCAATGTCTATACTTGTTGTTTTTGCTGTGAAGTACTTTGTCCGAGTTCTGGCGCATATAGTCTGGCGCATAGACTTTCTGGTTCTGAAATTCCATGCTTCTATAATGTCTTGCTCCCGGACTCTTACTTGATAGTATCCCGACCGAAAACCGATCTTGGAAAAGACGTTGGCCTTGCTCAACTGGTCAAACAGGTCATCAATCCTTGGTAGTGGGTAGTTATTCTTCACTATTACTGCATTCAGCTTGCGGTAGTCGATGCACATCCTCGTCGACCCATCCTTCTTGGGAACTAGAATCACTGGCGCGGCCCAGGGCGATTTACTGTCTCGGATGAATCCCTTAGACTTCAACTCTTCTTCATGTCGATACAACTTATCCTGTTCTGACGACGACATTCTGTAAACTCTGTCTGCAATAGGCCTCGTTCCAGGGTTCAACTCAATGCTAAATTCTACCTCTCTGACTGGGGGTATCCCTGGGAGCTCATCAGGGAAGACGTTGAGAAAATCTTCGACCACTCTCAGAATCTGTCCTGGCTCTGACACTGCTGCTGAGATGACGCCCCCGGCCTGATTCTTCAAGGTTCGAGTAAAGATGAACTGTTCCATCCCAGGAACGCTGAATATGACCCTACCTCCTCTACAATCAATTATCGCATGACTGTCTCTCAACCAGTCCATGCCAAGAACAACATCAAAATTCCCCATAGGGAATTCAATCAATGATGCGGGCAGTAAATGCCCACACACCTCTACCGGACATGAAAAGCGCACTCTGCTAACTTCTACGAGCCTATTGCCGGTGAGTATATCCATCCTCTTCGGCAATGCCTCAAACTCTAATCCAATCCGTGTAGCATATTGTGCAGAGATGAATGAATGAGTACCGCCTGAATCAAATAATGCTACAGCGGGAAATGAGGTGACGAGAATCTTACCTGCCACCACGTCACTAGACGCTAGAGCCTCCCCCAAGGATAATGTGAGAGCCTGGCCCTGGCCCCGCGGAGCCCCTTGTTGCGGCCTTCCTCGACCATGTTGTTGCTGCCTCTGAGGGCCTCCGGCTTCCTGTGCTTGGCGAAACATCTGAGCCTGCGTTGGTAGACGCTGGGCTAGGGGCCTTACTGGAAATACTGGCCCTCCACTCGGGGTTGCCACCGGAGCTAGCAATGCTAGAAACTGCTGAGCTGGCCCTCCTGTCCTCTGCATCATAGGACAAGTGGAAATACGGTGGTCTGAACTACCACACCTCAAGCATAAGCCATTCGCTGACCGACACACCTCCCTCGTGTGCCCTGCCTTCCCACAGAATGTACAGCCCTGGGGTGCTACCTGACACTGCTGTTGGTTCCTCGGCTGCTGATGCCGAACTGGCGCTGTATTAGTTGACACGGCCATCCTCCGCGGCGCTCCTGCCTCATGAATACGTACACCGGGTGCTGGTGTCGATGTTCGCTGCATTACTCCTCCTCCAACCTGGGAATGAGATCTCTTCTGACCCACTGTCCTCGATGCCAACCTCTGCTGGGTAAGCTCGTGCCTCTGAGCGGCCATCAAAATAGCGTCAAACGTCTGGTAGTCGTGTCCCTCCACAAGCTGTAATAGTTCCAAATGAAGTCCCTGCTGGAACCTCATAGCTTTTTCTGGCTCCGTTGCCACCATTGTTGGTGCGAAACGGCACAATCTGCAGAATTCTGCTGCATACCTATCTACGGTCTTGCCTGCTTGCTTGAGACTAATAAACTTCTGCTGGAGCTCATATCGAGCTACTACGCCAAAATACTTGACCTTGAATCTTTCACTGAAGGTGGTCCAACGAACAGGGCATCTTATACCAACTTCTTTTGATGCCCACCAGTCGCGGGCAAGATCCTGAAGTACTAATTTAACCTGATCAACCTTCTCATCATCTGGAACCTTGGCTGCCACAAGAATGGCTTCGATGTCTTGAATCCATGCATCCACAGTGATGGCATCCTCAGTGCAATCAAAATACCTCGGGTTCAAGCGACGAAACCTTCCTGATGCTCCCGAGTCAGCCCCGGCACTCCTCTCAAGAGCTAACTGAATTCCTTGGTTCAGCAACACGTTCTGCTCCTGCTGCTGAGTCTGTTGCTGTTGGTGAGTGACAAGAAATCCCCGGATGATCTCCAGGAGTGCTACGGCATCTGGTACTGCCGTCGCTGCTAGTGCCGCAGGAGTTTCAATAACCTGCGGCTCTACTGCCTCTGGTTCCACTTCTGCTCGTGTCTGCCCTGGGGAAGGTTCTCTCCCCGGTTGGTGCCCAGTCGAGCCATGCTCTTGCTGCTCTTCCTCATGGGTCTCATCCGCTACTGAGAATGAAGCACCCCTATAGAGAAAGATATAAGATTATCATGTCCGAACGAGGAAGATTTCGAGGATACAAGTCAGGTTAGAGATCAAGGCAAGGACAGAGAATTCGAAACAAAATTTCAAGGAGAATAAGTTTTGATTGAGACTCCTAATAATTTGCAATACCCCACAAGTCTGAAAAACCGACCTGCATGGGCCACAACTAAAATTTTGTCACGCCCCAGTACCAAAATAAGGAGACGGACTAGGCCCGCTACTCCATATGAGGTACGTAACGTCATACGGCGATCGTGGCTGTCGAGAGACTAGGGGGTACAAGCTACAATCAAGTCTCCTATGGTCCCACAGAGTTCTATGTCTCAATCAATCAAGTCACATCAGCAATTAAATGAACATTAAAGATAAAGCAGTAAGGTGTCCCTGACGCTTCATCAAAATGGTCATGAGAGACTAGCTTTACAATTTAGCTATCTCAGAGAGTCAGGAGTACAAAATTATACACAGCTGCAGTCTGTTTATTTACAATTCTGTACTGGCACAAAATATCAAGTAATCCGGCTAACAGGTGCCGGTGGCTAAACGCCGCACAAAGTATAAGCAGGAGTGGTGGAGAAGAAACCCACTCGAGTCCCCGAACCGCCATGCTCCTAGTATGCACCATGGATGTCAGGAAGGAAGATCGTGTCCTCCGGCTCTGCTACGAGATCTGGCCAAACAAAACCAGCGGGGTCAGCCCCGAATAGCAAGTACAACCAAAGGGGCACAAGAGTTAATATTAAAAACCCAGTTAATAGAATGATTGATAATAGTAATACTTATGCTACTATTATAGAGTAGCACAACATCCTCGAACCCATATGGCACCCTTACAACCAAACAAGGACAAAAGGTGCCGCATGGAGTCGGGACGTGTCGTACTCTATAACTTTCACATAAGTTAAAAGGTATAAACAAGAAAATCTCCTGATCGTGACTTCGGTCGATAGCCTATCGCAGCACAATAACCAACCCAACAATCAAACAAGAACATGGGTTGGATCATGTACCATGATAGACCATGTTCCTCAGTCATTCACAGAAGTAGCACTTCACAACCAGAACAAGTCTTCCGTTCATAACTTCGGTCCACAGCCTGTCATAGTACGATAACCAACCCAACAATCAAACAAGAACATGGGTTGGATCACGTACCATAACAGTCCGCTTCCCTCAGTTATTTGCGAAAGGTAATAGGATACAAGCAAGTCGTTTTCCACGGCCAATCAAGTCTACGAGTTTCTAGTGGGACGAGGATATCCTCGCGTCATGTTATTAAAAATCCTCAGATCGTATCTTTCCAGCAAGGCTAGCCAACCCAGGGGTTCGCGTAGACAGATATTATTGAGCACAGGTCCCTCGTAAGGCCACCTTGCCAAAACATATAATATATAGCAGGAATTAATCGGATACAGTCATCCACTCGTTGCAGATGACACAGTATCCGTGGAGACCAGCCAGCGCGTCAAGACAATATCTCAAGGCGGCTGGTGTAACACGATCTCGGGATTCTGCCCTCCCCATGCATCTAGTATATTTAGTTGCCTAGTTTAACCCTAGGTGAAATCTTGGACTCGCATGCTGTGGCCTGCATGATTATCCTCCTAAAAGTCGTACTCAAGTACGAGTACCCCAAGAGAGGATCCATGTCAATCAGTATGTCAACATGTTCTACCCTCCTTAGTGTAATGCATCATTGCAAGTACGCCATGTGGAGTTACGAGTCATTTGTCGAGCATGAACAAGAACTGGGACATTCAAGTACATGTATCGGGTAGGAACACTTTGTTCACCGGGGTCACATTAGTGCTCATATCATGCTCAGGACAAAAGGCGTAAGGATATATAGCATACACAAACATTTACATATATATATGCAATATAATATATATAAAAATATAAAATATAGGGGAGTCCAGGTCAGAGTGCGCAGGGGTCAAGCGCGCTGGGTCAGGGCGCGCAGGGGACAGAGCGCGCAGGGGTCAAGCGCGCTGGGTCAGGGCTCCTAGCGCCAAGAGGCGCTGGGCCACGAGAGAGCTGCGTCCATCACTAAAAAGCGCTGGGCCAAGGGCTACGCGCGCCAACTGCTACAGGGTCATCTTCTTCCTCTTGGCTGAGAGCAAGAACACCATGAGCCCTAGAACTTCTAAGGACCATAAAATCCTCATCCTAAGCCCAAATTGGGACTTCTATAGGTCAAAATGGGGTAGAACAAAATTCCCTACAACATGGAACAATCAAAACTTGAAAATAATAAAGTTTGCTAGATCAAAACCAAGGAAATCCGAAATTGGTTAAAACTTAGATCTACAAAAATTAAAGCTTCAAAATGGAAATTTTCAAGTTCTAAACTAGTATAGATTGAGGAGAAGAACATATTTTGACAAATAATTTTGTAAAAAAATATTAACAAAAATTTATGGATCTATCTCTTGAGCAAGTTGGCACTTGCCTTGGTTGGTGGAGGAAATAAATGATAGGAGAGAGAATGAGATGAGTTATATATAGAATCTTGAACCCAAGGGTTCATGATGAACCATGGGTGAACCAAAAATAGGTTACCCAAATGAGCCAAAACTGTAGGCCCAAATGCAGAAAATAAATTATGAAATAATATTTTGTCAAATATTTTGGAAAATGCATGAAGAAATACAACATAATAAATATCGTATAAATACAAGGTAAATACAATTTATCGGTTTACGTATTAAAATACGTATTCCAGGATCGGGGAGTGACATCTCTACCCTTCTTAGAAAAATTCAGTCCTCGGAATTCCAGCCAAGACAGGATAGTAAAATCAGGGCAAGTAAGGCACAATCATATGCAAGTTAACTATCATAGCAGTTATTATCATACATCACAAAGTACAAAACAAGCAGGTGCAGATAAGCATGGAATCGTGTCAATAAGACATAAAATATACCTCATTAGTCAAACAAATGCGGATACCGAGATCTGATCCAATATATGTATACCTATTTATATACACACACATATCTACATATATACATATCCATAAACTCTAAGACACACACCTACACACTCATATACATATATACATACATATATAGTATATATACACACAATTATACATATATATACATATCAAAATTTAGTTTGAAAACCATTTCTAAAATCTGAAAAATACCAGAAACTGGGTTATACTGTACATAGTGTAGGTAAAGGGGGAAAACCAAATTTAACACACAAAACCTAACTAATACCCAAACCTAAAGGTTGGTAATCGTGCCCCTAGGTATACTCGTGCCCTCGTGTCCTTAAGTGTCCACCACGATGCGACACGACGTGTCCAAGTATCTAAAAACCCAATCGGGTAATATAGACTGTAACAGTGTCGCGCACGTGTTCACTTAGGTCTAGGACACGGCACACGTGTCCTCGTGTCTCGTGGTCACGTGTCTAGGTTCTCCTAGGGTTGGTTTACGTGTTAGGCAACCTGTCCCGTGTCCAGGTGTCGTACAGTGTCGTGTCCAAGCCTGTATCAGAGCCCAAATTTCTCGTGTGCGCTGTCAGTATAAAATCGATACACACACGAATTCGTGTCCGATAAAACACTAGAAGCCACAAAACTTGGGGGGCATGTTCGCAGACATTGCTCCCTAGTGTCCACCAAGTGTCACCCCTCCATGTGTCGTGTCGTATCCTACGTGAGCCCCGAGCAGCAGGGGACTGAACGCGAGCATGGTGCGGTCTCGTGCAGCGAGGACAGAGCCTCGTGGACACGACAAACGCATGGATACGTGTCGTGCTTGTGTCAGGGTGTAGCCTAGGTCTAGGGCTAGGGTTTTGGCATGACACTTCATGTCCCCGTCACGTCTAGACATGACACGAAGGCCGTATCAGTAGCCAAAACTTGGCTGTGCACACTGTGTCGTGCAGCGTGTTCGTGTCCGTTTTGGATACGGATACGACTCGAAATTGAGGTCAGTCCTAGGGTTTTGGATTCAGGATGTCTAGGGCTACCCAAAAATGTATTTTGTTTTACAAATTAACAACTTTCAAACCATAGTGACATTTCACCAAACACACTAATTTAAGCACAGATACGTGTCCGATACAGACACAAAATGGACACGGGTTCCTACCAAACTTGACCCACAGCTAGGGTATACCTATATGCTTGCAATTATGAAGAGACAACACAATATTAACTAGGTTTGAGGGTGTTTACCTATGAGTGCAAAATCCTCAATAATAGGCCTTTTTGAATGAAAACCTCCTTCAACTCCCAATGTCCAAAGCTCCACAATTTCTTGGTAGCAAGCCATAATTAGTATCCTCTAGTGTAGGGGAGTCCAATGTAAAAGACTAGACCCAATTTGGTGTTGAAATGGTTAAATGGTGAAGGGTTGAAGTTGTAGGGAAAAACTAGAATTTAGGTGTAATGAAAGGTGGCTTTTGATGAGGGGGTGTGATTATATAGAGGGAAGGGCATGGTGGCCGGCCATGGGGGTTATGGGGGTAGACTTTAGGGTTCCCTCCACCTTGCTAACTTAGTTCCTAAGGCTTTGACTAGGTAGATAGATATTTCTAGGTTTTCTAAATATCTAAGAAAGTAATATCTTAGATATTTCCAACCTAAGTTATTTACACATAAGCTAACATCTAACATTAGTCTTCTAGGTTAGTTGCTAACCTCTAGATTAGTGCTAAACTAGGTTAGGAGCTAACATGACACTTAACAACTAATTAAATAATAATAAATTACATAAATCTAAATAAATTCTAATAAATTACCAAAATACCATTTTGACTAAAAAGTGATAATTTGATATCCTAATTACATGGTTAGGCTCATATGGTCATAGTTAGTCTCTAAGTCATATAATCTCTAGGGTTACACTAGTAGTTAACAAAAGTCATAAGCCATGACTTAGAAAATAGTTTTAAACTATCTAAAAATCACCAAAATTCATAACATGACTAAATCACCATTATTTAGTAATAAAAATAATAAATTTTCAAAATATCACAATTTCAAAAAATTGGGTGTTACAAGTCTACCCTCCTTAGAAAAATTTCGTCCTCGAAATTAAGATAGTCGTACTCCTTCTAGGTCAAACCCCCAGTCAATCAAAGTCAAAAGATAACATACAATCATAGTCCTACTGGTCGTGATTCCACAGTGTCGAACAGGGTAACTATACTATCTAGTATATCACAAGCATATCCTGACAGATACTAATGGAATCACACAACAAGATGGGAAAGGAAGGACAGGAAAGACAAACCTGCTAACCCGTCACCTACAGCATTGGTCTCCTCGACCGTCATCGCAAAAGCTCTACTCCTCTGGTGCTGATCTACAGGTGGCCTAACACCCTTATAAGGATGTGTAACAGGACAATCCATCTTCTGGTGGGTATCAGACCCACAGGTATAGCAAACCCCTTGTCTCTTCCTATACTGCTCCCTGGTGTGTCCCTGCTTCCTGCAGTATGAACAACTGATCATCTTTGGGTCCTGACCCCGATACTGATGCTGCACCTGCTGAAATGGCCTCTACTGCTGATGCTGAAAGTGTGGCCTCTTACAGTATACACACAAAGCTCCCTTCTGCTGCTGCCGGGGTCCCGGGGCTCTAACTGGCGGGGTCGAATGATGTGGTGTGGGAGGACGATATGTCTGCTGGTGTGGCGTCGGCACTTTCTGCTGGAAAGCCTGACGCTTGGAGGGTCCCTTAATGTGTACAGAAGCCGGCCTCTTGCAAGACAGAAGACGCTCCTCGATACTCCGGGCTAACTCTAAGCTCTGGTAGTAGTCAGTCATACCGTTCGCCACTATAAGAATGCCAATGTCTGGAACTAGACCATGGCAAAACCTGCGCGTCATCTCCTTAGGGTCAGCAACCAGACTAGGAGCGAAACGGCTCAGGCGACTAAACTCTGCCGCATACTCGTTGACAGAATGGTTTCCCTGCTGGATGTTCTAGAATCGTAGTCCCATGGCTACCCTAGCGGTGGTCGAGAAGAATTTCTTCTTGAACTGGGTCTTGAACTGATCCCAAGTGGCCCTCCCTCTCGCGAATAGCGGCTCATTTCGGAACCAAACTCCTGCCAAGTCTATCAGCAGAAATCCCGCTGCCTCGACCTGGAGGTCATCCGGCATCCTAACTCCAAGGAGCTTCCTCTCTACCAAGTCTAACCAGTCATCTGCTACTACTATGCCCTCAGTCCCTAAGAACTCCTTGGGGTTCAGACCCATGAAGTCCTTGATAGTTCCTGCTCTCTGTCGCGGCTCTACAGGTGGTGGGACCACGGTACGTTCCTCAGAACGCTCCATGCTCTGGCGGAGTAGGGTATTCTACTCCGGATGGGTTGTTAGGAACCCCTGGATCAGAGTGAGCAGTTGGTTCCCGTCGAGTGTGACGGAAGCCTGGGTAGGTATAGTGATAGGAGGTGGTGGAAGTATCGGGTCCTGCTGGGACTGTGAGGTGGAAGGTGGTGGAGGCATCTGGGTTTGTGGATTTGTGGAGTAGGGGAATGAGGTAGGTGGAGGTGGAGGTGTATCAGTCAATTGGTCAGCTGACTGGATGGGGAGTGTGCCATTCTCAGGTGTGACATACTGGGATGAACGTGTAAGCACCATCTAATTACAATAAAAAGGACTTATAAGGACTCTTTAAAGCAAAATAATCATAGACAAGAAAATCTAATTATAATAGCAAGCATGTGATGTATTTCCTATGTTGCAATCCTAGTATTCCTCTAGGTGTTCTAAGCGTCATTCCTAATGTTGTCTAATTATCTTAAGTTCCTAATTGCAGGCATGCTTGGTACAATAATGTAACCAAACAATTTAGTCTCGACTTGCATGGGCCACCACTAAAAACGTGTCACGACCCGCATCCTGTATAGGGGCACGAGAAGTGGGTACGTCCAGCCTGCGCCGCAGTGTCGGCGGTAGAAAGCTGTCCTAGGTTGCTAACTAATCTCATGCAGTGTATATAATGTACTTGTCCAGATATCAGCTCCGAATGGAGGACAAGTAAAGGATATGATATACTCAATCACAGTCTAAAGCACGATAAGATAACACAGAAGTTATACCTAAGGAGTTAAAGACAACAACAACTAACTACTAAAATAATACAACATTATCTCAAACAAACTTAATACAAACTCAATATCTTAACTTTAATACAACAAGTCAAAACATGAAATCTAAAGTAGTCTACTAGCTAATCTCCTGAATCACTTCTGAGAGTCGTGACCAAAGGTAGCTAATCCCTCGCCAGGTCCATGGTAAGTAGGGCATGTGTCCTCAGGATTATCATTTGTAATATTTTCAACAGGTCCAATCAGGACAGGAACGAGTACAACTCATCTAGAAAACCCAAGTAAATGACAAAGAACTATAAAGCAGTTATAGACAGTTTTATTGATGAGCATGGCAGTTTTATACAGGTAATGATGGCATAGAGAAATAATAAGATACAAAAAAAGAAAGGTAACTAAAACAAGAGAAGAATCATGGCAATGAAGACGGTAATAAAAGCTAACTGAACTAGAATAATATATATGAGTCCAGACAGTACAATATAAGTCTAATGTAATTCCAGTGTGAGTCCAGTCCATATAATCCGATACCAGATGATTTTCGATACAAGATGAGTCCAACAGTGATCAATGAATCCAGGGTGAGTCCAACTATGATCTAACAGTGTGTTTTAAAATACCGAGGTCGACATGTAAACGGCTGTAGGTATCAGGCACATCTCTCACTGATCAGGCAAGAGATGGCTATGCTTCCGGTAGATTCCAGTTGAAGATTCCGGATTTGGGGTATGTCTACATGTCTTACTCAATATTTCCCCGCCCAGCAAGTGAATCCAAAATCGACAAAAGAATCGAGATGAGTCCGGCCAATACATGATGATTCCAGAAATGATTTCGGAATGATTCCAATGACTCCAGTAATAGAGGCTAGCAAGTAAGGTATGTGTCGCATACATGAATCCAAAAATATCCATACGTGTTGATACAGAGAATCACATAGAACTAACTAGAACTGAAATACAGTAATTGACAAATAAATGAGAGAACTATCAGAGAATGTACTCGCCTGATACTCTAAAAAGAGTAGTGTAATATCAGATGTCTGTACCAGGGTCACAATGTCCTAAAATAGAGCAATACAGTTATGACATGTCCAAAATGAAGGTAAATGAAATCTACAATGCAATCTATATGAATTCTAAGCCAATCTAGGTCAAAGTCAAACTTGGTCAACACTACAGTCAAGCTAAGTCAAATCAAGTCATATTAGGTCACAAGAAGTTAAACTAAGTCATACAAGGTCAAACAAGATTAAACAAGTCTAATCTAGGTTAAAGTCAACTCTAATCAAACATTTTAGTCAAACTAGTCAACCTATCTAGGGTTTGGTTAACAATGGTCAGAATAGTCAATTACTAGTCAATATGGTCAAACTAGGTCAAAGTCTAGACCAACTAAGGTTTTGGTTAAACAAAGACTAGTCAACAAGGTAATTAGGTCAATGGTCAACTATCTAAGTCAATACTCCATAAGACTAACTCAAACCATGACACAACCTCTAAGTATTCCACTTAACCCCATACATATCTTAATCTACATAGCACTACCCTCATAATCCATATGGTTAACCTAATCATCTAGTTAGGGTTTAGTCAAACCTTAGTCAAATAGTCCTTCTATGTTCATCCAAGTCATTTCTAGGTCAATTTGGTCAAGTCTAAGCCAAAACTAGCCATAGGCCATATGCCATAGGCTCATGTATCTAGGATACCTCATATAGGTATCTATATCTATATAAAATATAAACCTACCCATATCTATACATATATATATATATATATATATATATACAATATTTATACATAGCCTATCAATATATATATATATATATATATATATATATATATATATATATATATATATATATATATATATATATATATATATATATATATATATTATATATATATATATATATATATATATATATATATATATTCAACTATATAGTACCACATATAGTACCACATATATATATATATATATATATATATATATATATATATATATATATATATATATAGTACCACATATATATATATATATATGTGGTACAATATGTGGTACTATATAGTTGAATATATATATATATATATATATATATATATATATATATATATATATAT
The DNA here is from genome assembly GCA_029216955.1 of Iris pallida. NCBI lineage: Eukaryota > Viridiplantae > Streptophyta > Magnoliopsida > Asparagales > Iridaceae > Iris > Iris pallida. Next base: position 2,616,151 of record JANAVB010001796.1, on the reverse strand, counting down.
ATATATATATATATATATATATATATATTCAACTATATAGTACCACATATATATATATATATATATATATATATATATATATATATATATATATATATATATATATATATATATCCCATTCATTCCCCAACATATTGCGATCTCCAATCAGTTCGACATTCTCGCCTCCGAGGACTCGGAGCCTGGCAGTCCTCCATACGGGCCACGCCTTACCGAGCATCCGACCCTACCCTCCAAGTCCTCGAGAGCTGAGGAAGCCGTCTCCGACCAGGGGGCAGACACCCAATCCTCTTCCCCCATCAGAGCCGAGCACCAAGCCCCAAGCGAGGACCAAGTCGAAGACGCCCTAGCCATCCTTGGTCCCGACCAAGCTAGGAGAGGTTTGCAAGTCCTAGCCGCAGGAGTTCCCCTACAGCAATTGTTGATTGAAAATGTGCTCGATTCCCTGGCAATACCCACGGAGGATCCAGTAGCAGACTCAGCTGGAGATCCGTTAAACCCACCCTCAGGCTCGCAAGAGCCCCTCAACAACAATCCTACCACAACATCTGAAGCGGAAGCGTCGAACCCCCAACGGAGCAAGTCTGGAACCGACAAAGCCGTCACCATCCTAACCATATCCGTCGCAAGGCGAAACAAAAAACCTTCCCACAGCACCATAAATGCTTAACATCATTTCTTGGAATGTCCGAGGTCTGCCAAACAAACCGACATTAAGGAGAATCTCCAGTCTTCGAAAAATTCACAAGATTGACATCTTCATCATCATTGAACCCAAAATCCCCTCCAAACGTCTAAAATCCATCCAGATGACTCTGGGTCTCCCCACGGCTATTGCTGGCAGGCACGATATTTGGATTCTAGGCTCGAAGGATGTTAAACTCGTAACCATTCAGGATTCCCAACAAGCTCTCTCTTGCTGGGTCAATCACCCTATTCTTCCGGAGCACGTCATCCTCTCAGCGGTCCACGGCAGCTGTGTCATCGCCGAACGTAAACACCTTTGGAACGACCTTCTCGACACCTATCTCCAAAACACCATCTCTCCTTGGCTTTGCATAGGGGATTTCAACGCCATCACCTGCAGAGAAGAAAAGATCAGAGGTCGCCCCCCGTCCCTACCAGCCATGCAAGACTTCAACAACTTCATATTCAACGCTCACCTCACACCCCTCCAGTTCAAAGGCAGCGAATTCACCTGGTGTAATATGCAAGACGGTGACCGCCGTCAATATTCCCGTCTTGACAGAGCCCTCACCAATGCGCGCTGGCACGGCATGAGAATGAGCTCCACCTTAACCCACCTCAACTCCACTGAATCCGACCACGCTCCTATTTTGGTGGAAATCAAAAACAACACCTACCCACCCAAAAAGAACTTTCAATTCCTCGACTTTTGGACCGAACACCCGCAGTTCTTGAGCATCATTGTCGAAGCTTGGAACGGCCAGGACTCCCTTAATCCTCTCACTCGAGTCAGCAACAAGCTCAAAGCCACCAGGAAAGCACTTTCCATTTGGAGCAAACAAGCCTTCGGGGACATCTTCCAAGCGATTCGGGTTGCAAAGGACGACGTCACCCGAGCTGAAGCTATATTCTTATCCGACCGGTCCCCCCAAGCTAGGAGAGCCCTAAATCTTACTAAAGCGATGCTCAAATTCAGGCTCAAAGTTGAGACTGATTTTTGGAAACAGAAAGCCAGACTGAAATGGGACAGCGACGGGGACAAAAACTCCAACTATTTCTACGCTTGCATCAATGGCAGAAGACGCAAACTAGCGATACATCATATATCGGACGAGATCGGCAACATCATCACCGACCACAAGGGTATTCAAGCGGCAGCCGCCGATTACTACGCCAAATTATTCGCCAAGGAGCCTGTCCATAAAGACACTTCCTTCCTTGACCAAATTCCCACCATTATTAACGACTCCGACAACGAGGTGTTGGAGCGCCCCCTGACCGAACAAGAAGTTAAAGACGTGGTGTGGGCCTTGAACGAGCACAGCGCTCCCGGCCCAGACGGCTTTACGGGCGTCTTCTTTCGCACCTGCTGGGATATTATCAAGCGGGATATCACCGACGCGGCTACTGCTTTCCTTGAAGGAGCACCCTACCCCAAAGCCATCTCCAGCGCCAATCTCATCCTAATCCCAAAAAAAGACAACCCGTCCTTCTTTCGCAATTTTCGGCCCATCAGTCTTTGTACATTCACCAACAAAATTATATCCAAGATCATCGCTACCAGAATGACAGACACCCTCCCCAAAATAATCTCCGAGGAGCAAAGTGGATTCGTTCGTGGTAGGAACATCCAGGACAACATCATGCTAGCCCAAGAACTTATCACCTGCATGAAATTTCCTGTTAGAGGGGGCAACATTGCCATCAAAATTGATATGGAAAAAGCCTACGACAGACTTGACTGGCAGTTCATGATCTGGGTCTTCAGAGCATTCGGATTTTTAGAAAATTGGACCAACTTCGTGTGGAGATCCATCAGCAACTCATGGTTCTCCACAGTTATCAACGGTCAATCCGAAGGCTTCTTCAAATCAAGCCGAGGTGTCAGACAGGGCGACCCTCTATCATCCACAGTCTTCATCATCGCAGCAGATGCCCTGAGCAGAAACCTCAACAACATGGTCAACACACCTAACTTCCAGCAATATCACACATCCAGTGGTTGCCCCACCATCACCCACCTGGCTTTCGCCGACGATTTACTCATCTTCTCGTCCGGGGATGCCAGATCGATGGAGGTAGTTCATAACACTCTGCAGCGGTACTCCAGATGCTCTGGCCAGAAGATCAACCAATCCAAAAGCGTCATCTACGCCTACCACAACATCAAAACCGAGAATGCTACCATCCTAACCAACCTAACCTCCTTCTCGGTGGCACACCCTCCTTTCAACTATCTCGGCTGCCCCCTTGTTTACGGGAAATCTAACGCCAACATCTTCGAGAACTTGATCACTAAAATTAGGAACAAAATTGAAGGATGGCATAATGCCACCCTATCCCCAGGCGGCAAAATTATTCTCATCAATCATGTTCTTAATTCCGTCCCCATCCACACCATCGCGACTTGCTCCCCGACCAGGAAGGTCATCGCGACGATTGAGCAGATCTTTTGCAACTTCTTCTGGGGCACAACAATGGACACGACAAACACCACTGGGCCGGCTGGGATACCATGGCCACCCCGATCGCGAATGGCGGACTCGAATCCCCCAAACTCAACCACATCGTCAAAGCGTTCTCGATGAAACTGTGGTAGAAATTACGCACGAGCAAAAACCTGTGGACCAAGTTTATGAAGGCCAGGTACTTCAAACACATCCACCCAGCGATAGCCAGAGCCAACAGCAGATCCTCAGCGGCGTGGCGCCGAATTCTTCGAGGTCGCGAATTGGCAGAACCAGCGATCAGACTGCATCTCGGCAATAGAGAGGCGCACCCCTTCCTGGAAAGATGGATTGGCGACAGTCTTATCCCGAACATTACTGCTTCCCCAAGCAATAGCAAGATCAAAGACCTATGGAACCCCACCAATAACGATTGGAACTGGGATCTGATTCGCGAATGGTCCGACAACGGTATGGTCGACAGCATTCGCCAGCACGGACTCACCCTTGGGACCGACGCTGACGAGCTGAGGTGGTCGCTGGCTGCTTCCGATGCTTTTTCCGTGCGATCGGCGAGATTAGCGATCCAAATGAACGGCCAGGAACACTTCATTGCGTGATTCTGGCATTCTTGTATTCCAAAGAAATGGTCCTTCCTCCTTTGGAGAATCATCAGAAAGAAATTGCCTACCGACGAGATCCTTCACTCCATCGGTATTAGCCTGGCGTCTACTTGCAATTGCTGCACCGAGCGTCAGACGGAGTCAATCGACCACGTCTTCCGGGTGGGAAGCCTCCCCGGCAAAATCTGGAGCTCCCTCAACCACAACTACAACATCAATCAAGGAAACGGGCACTTTAACGATCTTCTAGCTACCTGGGGTGCCGCGTCCCACGGCCACCAGATCGTTGCAGCGGCTGCTACCTGGGCAATTTGGAAGAACCGCAACAAAGCGAGATACGAGGGACACCAATTCTCTGTTGATCAGCTCATCCGGGAAATCTACCGGCAATGCCGCAAACGGAGCTCTCTCTGCTCCCACAGCCCTCCAGCATTCTGGCATCCGATCTCCGCTCCTTTTTGACGGGAGCGGCCGTCCCTCTCCCTCGTCTTTTCTTTTGGTGGTATACTTGTATCGACTTTTCGCCTTGTATACGTGTCAGGCTTCGACATTTTGAGCCTTGATTAATAATAAGTGGGGGCTTTCTTTAAAATATATATATATATATATATATATATATATATATATATATATATATATATATATAGTACCCACATATATACATAATATATATATATATATCCCATTATATATAACATATATATATACTCTCATATATATACCAACTATATATAGATAACCAAATATATATATATATAATACATATATATATATATATATATATATATATATATATATATATATATATATATATATATATATATATATATATATATATATATATATATATATATATACATATATAGATAGCTAACATATATACATATATATACATTTTCATATATATATATATATATATATATATAAACCCATATATACACTCAACTATATATACCAATATATAATTATATATAATATAACATATATATATACATAACATATATATATAGAGAGAGTGGAAGGGAGTGAAGGGTTAGGGTTAGGATTAGGGTTAGAAAGGGTTAAGAGGCAGTGGTGCATGTGGACTGTGAAAGGGGGGGGGGGGGGTTCTATCTCAGAAATTCTGGGATAGAGGGACACACACATACATATATGTATACCTATTTATATACACACACATATCTACATATATACATATCCATATACTCTAAGACACACACCTACACACTCATATACATATATACATACATATATAGTATATATACACACAATTATACATATATATACATATCAAAATTTAGTTTGAAAACCATTTCTAAAATCTGAAAAATACCAGAAACTGGGTTACACTGTACATAGTGTAGGTAAAGGGGGAAAACCAAATTTAACACACAAAACCTAACTAATACCCAAACCTAAAGGTTGGTAATCGTGCCCCTAGGTATACTCGTGTCCCTCGTGTCCTTAAGTGTCCACCACGATGCGACACGATGTGTCCAAGTGTCTAAAAACCCAATCGGGTAACACAGACTGTAACAGTGTCGCGTACGTGTTCACTTAGGTCTAGGACACGGCACACGTGTCCTCGTGTCTCGTGGTCACGTGTCTAGGTTCGCCTAGGGTTGGTCTATGTGTTAGGTAGCCTGTCCCGTATCCAGGTGTCGTACAGTGTCGTGTCCAAGCCCGTATCAGAGCCCAAATTTCTCGTGTGCGCTGTCAGTGTAAAATCGATGCACATACGAATTCGTGTCCGATACAACACTAGAAGCCACAAAACTTGGGGGGCATGTTCGCAGACATTGCCCCCTCGTGTCCACCAAGTGTCACCCCTCCACGTGTCGTATCGTGTCCTACGTGAGCCCCGAGCAGCAGGGGACTGAACGCGAGCATGGTGCGGTCTCGTGCAGCGAGGACAGAGCCTCGTGGACACGACACACGCATGGATACGTGTCGTACTTGTGTCAGGGTGTAGCCTAGGTCTAGGGCTAGGGTTTTGGCATGACACTTCGTATCCACGTCGTGTCTAGACATGACACGAAGGCCGTGTCAGTAGCCAAAACTTGGCTGTACACACTGTGTCGTTCTGCGTGTTCGTGTCCGTTTTGGACACGAATACGACTCGAAATTGAGGTCAGTCCTAGGGTTTTTGATTCAGGATGTCTAGGGCTACCCAAAAATGTATTTTGTTTTACAAATTAACAACTTTCAAACCATAGTGACATTTCACCAAATACACTAATTTAAGCACAGATACGTGTCCGATACGGACACAAAATGGACACGGGTTCCTACCAAACTTGACCCATAGCTAGGGTATACCTATATGCATGCAATTATGAAGAGAAAACACAATATTAACTAGGTTTGAGGGTGTTTACCTATGAGTGCAAAATCCTCAATAATAGGCCTTTTTGAATAAAAACCTCCTTCAACTCCCAATGTCCAAAGCTCCACAATTTCTTGCTAGCAAGCCACAATTGGTATCCTCTAGTGTAGGGGAGTCCAATGTAAAAGACTAGACCCAATTTGGTGTTGAAATGGTTAAATGGTGAAGGGTTGAAGTTGTAGGGAAAAACTAGAATTTAGGTGTAATGAAAGGAGGCTTTTGATGAGGGGGTGTGATTATATAGAGGGGGGGCATGGTAGCCGGCCATGGGGGTATGGGGGTAGACTTTAGGGTTCCCTCCACCTTGCTAACTTAGTTCCTAAGGCTTTGACTAGGTAGATAGATATTTCTAGGTTTTCTAAATATCTAAGAAAGTAATATCTTAGATATTTCCAACCTAAGTTATTTACACATAAGCTAACATCTAACATTAGTCTTCTAGGTTAGTTGCTAACCTCTAGATTAGTGCTAAACTAGGTTAGGAGCTAACATGACACTTAACAACTAATTAAATAATAATAAATTACATAAATCCAAATAAATTCTAATAAATTACCAAAATACTCTTTTGACTAAAAAGTGGTAATTTGATATCCTAATCACATGGTTAGGCTCATATGGTCATAGTTAGTCTCTAAGTCATATAATCTCTAGGGTTACATTAGGGTTACACTAGTAGTTATCCAAAGTCATAAGCCATGACTTAGAAAATAGTTTTAAACTATCTAAAAATCACCAAAATTCATAACATGACTAAATCACCATTATTTAATAATAAAAATAATAAATTTTCAAAATATCTCAATTTTAGAAAACTGGGTGTTACACCGGTAGTCCTCAAATCCATAATCTCAGTTGCTTATACGACGGAGTTTCTACAAAAGCATGTAAGTGTTATTCTCCGGTGTTGTATAATTTCAACAAAATATGAACATAACACATTCGTACTTAATTAAATTTAATAATTAATTATTCAATAATTTACCTTCGGTCATATGTGACACCAGTTGAGACAAGTGTGCCACATCGTATTTTTTAAATTTGGAATTCCATCCAGGAATCAGAGAGCAGCATTGGCTTTACCACGACTCAAATATGGTGACACCTCATAAATTTTCTGTCTCATCCCGAACTTTTGCATAACATGATTAGCTGGAAGAAGCATTGTGTGTCCATGGTATTTAATACATATATGTAGACTAAAATTGTAGGATGTTCTGTATCTCAGAAGCATCCACATGAATAATATAGGGTAATATCACGTCCAGTAACGAAATATCGCGAACGGAGGTATAACTCAACCAAGTATGCACTTTGGTATGTCAATATTCCATAATATGGTTACAGCTGTACCTAAACAAGGGGGTATGTATTACAATACAATTATCCTATGGTCTCTCAGAATATGTTATGTCTCAAACAATCAAACAATAAGCATGAATATAGAATATAAGATAAAACTATAAGGCGCCCACGATACTATATCAAAATGTACATGAACCTAGCTATGTAAAATGGAAAGCTAGCACAGTGTCAAATAATATATGATCACATTGTCATTTGCAGTCTCAATAAAATTGACTTTCAGAATAGACGGGCTAAACAGGTGCCCAACGGATAAATTCCTCAAAATAAAATAAAATAAAATCATGAGTGGTGCAGAAGAAATCCACTCAGGATCCGCGACGACCATCCTCTTGGTGAGTGGTATCGGGCTGAAAAATAGGTAGATTTCTTTGACTCTGCTACTAGATTTGGCCAAACAAAATTAAAGAGATCAACCCCTAATAGCAAGTACCACAATTAAGTATGAGTAAAATATGTTAAAAAACCAAAAATTTATTCAATTCATAGTAATCAGTGCCCATCATGGACCTATATTATATCATTAAGGCAGTAGTCTACCCCTACACTAAGCAAGGACAAAGGGTGTAGTACTACATTGAGATAATGTACATTCTTGTGACTACGGCAGGTAATATTGGGAATCAGATACGCCCTCTTGCGCTCCGATACCGTGTCTGAGACGTTGCTGCAGCGGAAAGTTAGGCCAACCCACCTGAAATAATCAATGCTCGTATAACGGACATCAAGCACAGATAATTAAAGACAAGTATATGGCGGTGACTTCGTCTCCTGGACAAATTCCAATCTCTATAACTTAGATAAAATTACAAGATTGATAAAAAATAATGTTGAACCCTTTGCCCTAATAGGTTCAACCCGCTCACCACACTCAAGAAGGAAAGAAAGATTACAATTGAAATTGCTCACCAACCTGTAGCAATCTTCCTAACCGAAGTTGACAACCCATCGATTAGATCTCTTCTTCCTTCTGTCTTGGATGACGAAGTCCTAAGAGCAAAGTGCGAAACTTTCTTAGATTTTCTGTGGACGAGCACCTCGAATCTCCACTTTTTGTGCTGTGTGCTTTGTGCCTCCACCCTCACCCCATATATATAGGATGAGAAAAACCTATTTTAGGTTATAATAGAATTTCTTAAATAGGAAGCCCTCAAATAAGAATCCTACTACACCTAAAATAGCCCATCAACATCCTATTTTAGATTATAATAGGATCTCTTAAATTTGAAACCCTCAAATAAGAATCATATTATATCTAAAATAGCCCAACAATAATTATGGACATCCAAATCAAATTAAATCAAATATTTAATCAGATTTGGACTCCATAAATATGCTATTACCAAATCCAGACTGGACTCCAACAATCTTTTCCTCCAGTCTGATGAGAGGGTGTTGACCCCATGGCTCCTCAACTGGACTCCATGCCTGTCGTCATGCGGCAGAGTTCCTGCTCCCCCATGCCACTGATCTTCGATCCCCCGAGCTGCTTTGCATCTTCCTTCGTCTCCAACTCCTCGACCGTCATTACCAGAATATCACCTTTTAGCGACTCCCAAAAACGTTGCTAAAATGGATGAAAACATCGCTAAGTCTAATTTTTGACGTATTTAGCGACATTTATGGTTGTCGCAGAAAGCCTAGTCGCTAACAGGAAAAACATCGCTAATCGTCGCTCTTACCGACGTATTCATACGTCGGTAATTTACCGACGTTCACCGGCGTACCATCGGTAATAGAGCGACGTTTATTATGTCGGCCAATGTCGGTAACTCCTGGAACATTTAGCGACGCAATTACAATACTTACCGACGTTTATCGATTCTGTAAACGACGGAAAATTTTGGAACATTTATCGACGTTTACCGACTCGTACCGACGTTTACCGACGCGGTATTACGTCGGTAGGCGTCGGTATACTTGCTGATATTACCGACGTTTAGCAACTCAGAGTCGCTAATCACCGACGTTTACCGACGTAAGTCTGCGTTGGTAAGCGTCGCTAAATTTGCCAAAAAATAAAAATAAATAAATTACAGAATGTTATTTTCTCCACAGAATCATATTTTCTTCCTACATTTTAATAAATAACAATAAATACACGAAAGCACATATTTTCTCCCTGGGTTCATCGACCCCTTCGGTGGAACACTCAACACCTGTAAATCACAACAGTATAAAACAAAATATAAATCACAACAATATAACACAAAATATCCAAATACTCCACAACCAATACTCAAAGTTTACAACCAACCAATATCCAAAGTTTAAACAACCAATACCAAGTCTACAACCAACCAACCAATATCCAAAGTTTACACAACCAATACTAAAAGTCTACACACAAACAAATAATCAACACAAACAAACACTAAAATATCACCTCATCAAATAGTCCTAACTCGGATTACTGCGAATCTGGAGGAGGAGGGGCACTGCCGTGCCTCATGGATAGAAACATCTCGTACTCCTCCCGTGAAATCGTCACCGATGAAGAAGGTAGTGACGTCGATGGAGTCAGTGTCGATAAAGAAGGCAGTGATGCCGATGGAGTCGACGACGATGAAGGCGCACCCGGAGGACAATAACGCTCCAACGCTGCTAGTCGCTGGTGGTATGAATCCATGGTAGATAACATCCTCGTACTGCTATCAACCATCGGAACCTACATCAACGTCAGCCACTCGCCCATGGACAGCTATAATGCCTGCAGGTCCGTCACGCTGTGCTCTGTCGACGCTCTAAGATCAGTGACGCCCTACTCTGTCCTCTTAGTCATATCCCTGAGCTCCATAATACTGTGGTCGAGCGCATCCAATCGTGCTAGGAGCGCAGCATCGTCCGTATGGTGCTGAGACTGGGGCTGCTCCTGGATCCGTCGTAGCAGCTCATCACGGAGAGACTCTACCATCTGCTGAACTCGGGCAGACTCCTGGGAGGGTTGTGGACCATGCACACTAGCATGGGCAAACCTAATCTGACATTACGCGGATCAGAAACAAAATTTGGATACTCTCGATCAAAGTGCTTCCATGCTCTCCATCAAATGTGTGATCCAACACTCCTTTGGTCTGTTCCCGCTTATGCCAACTCATATTTTCTGTAGTTTCCTTCACCATAAACAACTGCTGCAACCGCGGCGTCAACGATATGTAGTACATCGAATCGGTAGGCTTCCTTGCACCGACAGACTTTCCTCTACCACTGCCCTTGTAGTGATCAGTACCACAAAATTTGCAGGCGTCTTCATCCTTGTCGTCTTTGTAGTACAACATGCACCCGTTACGACATACATCGATTTTTTCGTATCCCATCCAGAACAATCTCACCATCCTCTTAGACTGGTAAAAGTCTTTAATCAACTTAGCACCCTCAGGCAATATTTTTATAATCAACTCCATAAGTCGGTTGTAGCAATCTTGTGACATGTTAAAATCAGACTTGATACTCAACAATCTTGTAACCACCTCCAACGGTGAATGATCCTCACAACCAGGATATAATGGAGTCCTTGCATTCTCTAGCAAATTCATGAACTTTGCCACATCGGCGTTGGTACCTCCTCAGGTACATCATGATTGTCCGGATCTAAACTAGGCTCCGCCGCATCAAAAACCATGTTCACCAACCCATCGTCGTAAGCAGCGTGGTTGTGGACATCCACATAAGGCTCATACTCTGATGCTAAAGACACAAGTTCTCCGTACGCGCTCCACTGATAGTAATTCGGCATGAAATCCTTCATGTATGAATGATATGTGACTTCCACTTCTGGATGATATTTTAAGTTATGACATCTCACACACAGACACTTAATTTTGGTACCGTCCATGTAATTAGAAAACGCCTTGGCAAACTGCAGGAACTGTACACCCTCTATGAATTCATCCCGCATACCATACATGTCATCAGGATGACGGTTGTACATCCACGAACGATGACATAGGTAGTAATTCAGATCCATATCTATATCCATTTTTAAATACTTCTGTAAGATAGATACATGCACATCGTTCAAAGGCTTGTAAAAGTAATAGCATTAATCATGACATATCCTAAACATTGAAATAGAATCCCAAGTAATCATGATACAACAAATGGTATCGATGTTGAAATCGGTATCAGACCATTCCTATGAGTAACAAAATTTGCATGACACCATTCCTATGAGTATCGATGTTAAAATCGGTAATATCGACCATTCCTACGAGTATCGATATCGAAATCGGTATCACACCATTCCTATGAGTATGGATATTGAAATCAGTATCAGACCATTCCTATGACTATCGATAACGAAATCGGTATGACACCATTCCTATGAGTATCGATGTTGAAATCGGTAATATCGACCATTCCTATGAGTATCTATATCGAAATCGGTATCAGACCATTCCTATGAGTATCGATATCGAAATTCGTAACATACCATTCCTATGAGTATCGATATCGAAATCTGTAGTATGACCATTCCTATGAAGTATATGTTAGATTAATAGTCTAAGTCTAATGTATCGTGTCCAAGTCCAATGTGCTAGTGTCCAAGTCCAATGTATCGTGTTCGATACCAATATATAATGTGCTCGAGTCCAAGTCCAATGTATCGTGTTTATACGTGTCCAATACCAAAATCTAAATTCATATTGCCCCTCCTCCTCCAAAATCACAAATACAATAACTTAAATAAAATAGCAATGTGGGATAGGGTTTACCTTTGACGGATGATCGAGAAGGGTCTGACCGGAGGGCACGTCAAGTCGGAGGAAAGGGGACTAGGCGGCGGCGAAGGAGGAGGGGACTAGGCGGCGAAGGAGGGGGTCGGCAGGATTTGCGAAGACAGAGGAGGGGGTCGGGGGGGGGGGGGTCGGGGGTCGGCGGTCACCGAAGGAGGGGGTCGATAGGGTTGCCATAGGCGGAGGAGGGGGTCGGCGGGGTTCGCAGAGACAGAGGAGGGGGTCGGGGGGGTTCGCGGAGATAGAGGAGGGGGTTTGGGGGTCGAGGGTCGGGGGTCGGCGGTCATCGGAGGAGGGGGTCGGGGGTCGACGGTCACCGAAGGAGGGAGTGGAGGGGGGGGGGGCGGGTTGGGGAGAGGGAATGGTTTAAATTTGGGTTGAAATTTTGAGAATGAAAAAGAACTTGATCGACTGACCTAAATGAAACTTCTTAGTGACGTCCAAAAAAGATGTCGCTAAGCGTCGCTAGATTAAAAAATCTTAGCGACGTAAAGCTAAATCGTCGGTAAATGTCGTTAATCAGCAAGTTTACCGACTTACCAGCAACGTTATTTTTTAACTTAATAGACGTCGCAGGAAGTCGCTGATCGTCGCTAACAGTGACATCCTGCGATGTTTTTTCTATGCGTCGTTAAATTCCTTTATTTTAGCGATGTTTTCCTAAGGCGTCGCTAATTTCGTCGGTAATATGACTTATTTTGGTAGTACGTCACGTCGACGCTAGTTGCCATGCGTAGAACCTCTTGCACCATTGGAATTCTGTCGATATCAATAACACGATCAAGACCGAAGTCCCTGACGATCAACCTCACCGCAAGTCTCGGCTACCTAACCCCGACTTCTGTCTTCCACCGAAAAGTGTTAACGTTCCGACGAGCTTCTTCATCCTTGGCTGGCCCAACCAAACAAACGGTGCGATCCTCCTGAGATTCGAACTCCTGAACCTGCACACCTTCGTGTCTGAACTTGAAGCTCCCCCATACACATGCGTCCTCGAGCAGAACATCACGTACTGTGCATGCCGTCGATGATCCACAGCTCCACCTGAACTGTGTAAATGATGATGCTCCCGTCCCAGATTGAGTTTACTGCAAACCTTGATCTCCTTCCAGGCTTCGAACTGCTGAAACCGATGTCGCTCCGTGAAGCTTTGGCAAACCACCCGTTGTAAAACCCAAAAATTTCTACTATATTTTTTGATTATTTTTTTAAATTTGGTACCGATCATTTTTATTTTGTATTGTATGTCGCGTAGTTGTATTGTACGTCGCGCGCTGAAATTCATTTTTTTTTGAATTTGCTCGACGAGTGCGATTATGTGCGAGCGTACATATTTTAGAAAAATATTTTTTCTAATTTTATAGTTTCAAAATAAATAATATATGTAATAATTATTTTTAGCTATCGTACCAAAATTTTTAAGTTTATAATTTTATTTATAAAAAGCCTTTGGTTTATAACAGTTATTAATAATAAATAATATTCTTAGTGCATACATATATTTCATAAATAATTTATTAGTTTATCTTAAAAAAAATGTAATTTTTGAAATTTGTTAATATTAATATTTTATTACTCAAAAAGATATTTAAAAATATTTATTATTTCCAAAATTATTATTATTGGTTTTTTTTGGAAAATATATTTGGAAATTATTGTGGCTATTTTAAATCTCGATTTAATTTTATGGATTTAATTTAAATAGTATAAAGGTAGAATTTATAGATTTAAATTGGAATTGAATTTGAATTTAGATTTGATTTTATGGATTTAAATTTAATAATTATCTAATTAGGTTTAAACTGCTCCTAATCCTTATCCAACTGAAAATTCTCACATCCTATAGATAGGCAGGTACTCCTCCACATTATTTTCTCCATATTATTCCTCCATAAACTCCACAACCAAACGTGCGTGCATCATGTCCGTGTTCCCCGTCCAATTCTTATTCCATCCTTTACAAATATATTTATTCCTTCGTGTCGACAACCCCGACACGATTCATCAAAATCCTAACCCTAATCCTGCCTTGTCGACCACCACACCTCCATTGCCGCAACACACCTCTGCCAACGACCCCAACCTTCCTTCCTCTTCGACCGATACCACAGCAACCGCGACCGGCCTACCCACATCCACGGCCACCACCGCGGCAACAATCTGACCACCAAAATTCGCAGGTCAGCCAAATTCTATCACCTCCACCATCGAGGCCTTCCTGTCCGACCATCCACTGCCACCGGCCTCCATTCCGCGCCCATATCGCACCCGCGTACCAGGCCAACTAGGGCCAACCCCACCATCACCCCGACCACTTTCCACCGCCACAGATTTCGGCCACCCAAACCCCCATTATCGCCACCATCTCCAGCTCACCGTCACCAAAACCACCATCTCCACCGCCATCAAAAGCCCGACCACCACCACCGTAACAAAATAGAATAGAAAATCCCATACCTGAGCCATCCGTCGCGGTCTTCGCCTCGAGCGCCGCTCTTCTCCGTCCAAGCACCGCCCTAGACGACGGGTGGCTGCGCCCACCGAGAACCCACCGTGAGCCGCCTCCCCGCCGCTTCCCTCGCCAAATCTCGAGCACCGCCACCGCGTCAGCCAACGCCGCGCTCGGCCCTGTCGAAGCCCCGACGAGCGACGCCGACGACTCCACCTCGATCTCCTCTCCGCCGCTTCCCCCTCCCTCTCTCCGAACTCCACTCCGACCCCCTCTCGAACAGCCACCCGCTGTGCGCCCCGTCGCCGTGCCCTTGCGCCACCTCACTGCCGCCGCTGGACCCACCCCCTCGTCGCCGACCATCCGCCTCCCGTTCGCCGCCTCCTTCGGCGCAGCGCCCACCGTACGCCCGGACGGCTCCGCCTTCCCCCGAACTCCGCTTCCGCTCCCAAGCCCTTCCCTCACCGATCTCCAGAGCTCTCAAAACCCATGGCTCCTCTCTCTCTCTAGACTCTGATTCCTTTTTTGTTTTGTTCTAAGCTTTTTGTTCTTAGCTCCTCGAAAGAGGAAGCAGCTGTTGTAATGCTGCATTTTTAACATTCTAATGTTATTATTATTATTATTATTATTATTATTATTATTATTATTATTATTTTGATTTTTTTTGAATAGAAGAAAAGACAACCGCAGTATTAGATACTTTGCAGTATTATTATTATTATTATTATTATTATTATTATTATTATTATTATTATTATAGATCCTTTTCAATTTTCTTGTTTATATTCAATTCGTATATAAAAATATTCTGCTGATGACATTATAGTACTAAATATTTTTATTTCAGCAGTATTATTGATAGTATATATATTTATGTATTTTGTTATGTTAAGACAAGTAATTAGTATTACTATGTCCAAAATTATTATATGCAGCTATTATTATTATCTTTTAAATATAAATATACATAATAAATGATTTCCTAAAAAGTTATTTTGTAACGAAAACATCCAATCGGGGCTTGGCCCTATATATATATTTCAAAAGTTTAGTCTTAGTCCTAGATAATTTTACTAGATTATATATGTATATATATATCCTTCTAAAAATATTTTTATAGCTTTACTACTTAAAAATATTATCATAGCGATTTCTATCATTAAAATATTAGTGTGCCCTAAAAATGATTTCCCTTAGTATTTCCAAATATTTTATCTAAATGTTTTACTAAGGAAATATAGTTTTCCTATTCTCATTTTGACAACTTAAAGTTTTTGCCTAACAGCGATTTTTATATTTTCAAATATTTATCTAGAAACAATTTTTACAAATGATATATATTTTTCAAGTATTATAAATAGTTTTCCTAAATTTGAATATATATATTATTTACTTCGACTATCCTCCCTTGGTTCGTCTTGCCATTTTATTGATCGATTCGTGTACATTTCTTTCATTGAGATAGTTGGTAGTGGACTTTGTCTCCGTCCAACGATTGTTCCATAAATATTCAAGTTGATTTTATATTATTATTCTTTTCATTATGGATGAGATTTAGTTTGTCTTGGATTACTGCATTTTACAGCTTATGTATACATACAAGGCCCATGTACTTCGTATGTATACAGCTGGCATGTCTACGTACTTGGTCCTACGTATTTTGGGACTGGAGCGTTACATGTTTTTGTGGTGGCACATGCAGGTCAAGATAAATCATTTGTTTACTTTACCGCACCTAGCAAGCCTGCGTAATAGGATTAGAGTCTAGGATCTCATCCACATACTTGGCCTCTTTCCTTGATTCCATATTCGAACTATCCTTCGACTCATCGACTGCATCTTGCTTGATTCCTTCTATCATTATTCTTATCTCCTCTTCGTGCATGCTAGAGGTTAGGAAGGTGACCCCGACTAGTTAGACGTGTTTTTCATTGCCCCAATACCATAAGTTTAACTCATTTAAGTTGGGTAGAATGCCTTATGACCTAGCAGCCCCTTTGACCTAGTGACCTATATTAGCACGTTTACTTAGATTCTAGAATCTAGAGGACCCTAACCCATCTAGTAAACCAAGGACTTGGACAAGAAGACTGTACGACGACTGTATGGAGACCAACACAGGCTATGATCAATTCTGCTTTATTTCTATCTTATTCTCACGTGCCTATATTTTTTTTTACTATCTAGACTAATGATGCTAATGTAGCCTAGTTTTTGCAAGCTAAATCTTTATCAAGCTTGTTCATGACATATGTTATTGGAGGCATCCACTAACGTATTGTCTACTCAGAACCGGTGCATGATGGTCTGATCAACCTAGTGCATTTTGGTTCGCTTTTATCTATCGTTCTACGTGGATGGGGACATAGCTAAACTTGTCCTCTAGAGTCCCATCCGCGACTGCCTTAAAAATTCCTTTGAAATTTTTGGTCGTCCTTGAATCATGTACTCGTATTCGATAATATCGTCTTTGAACTCCTTATTGCGTTCGCCTTCACCTATTTTAGAAGGACGAAGGCGTTATACAAGAACTTCCTCTAGCATTCCTATCGATTATGACCATTATCACTCGATGTTGCTATATCTTCATCCTAAACTGCTCGTTCTTATCTCGGTCCTATATTTACTCTCATGACCTTCTAATCACTTAAGTTAGGAGTGACCCAAATCGCTCTCTCAATCGTGCCAGCAACCAACTCCTAAGAAACCATATCTTTAAGGTCTCTAATCTATTTTTCTCTAGATAACATACTAGCCTTTATCGCATGTTTTAACTTTAACCCTTACTCGTTTTCCTTCTTGAGCTACCTATGATTACTCACGCCGTTATTAAAGTCGCGATTTCCTATTGCATTGCGTTGGACGTTGTGAATGATTATTTCTCACCGATAACCCTTGTGCCTTCTCACCCCTACTACTTTTTAATTTCGAGGACAAAATTCTTTTAAGTTGGGTAGGATGTAAAATCCCTAAATTTCTACTATATATATTTTTTATTTTTTTAAATTTGGTACCGATCATTTTTATTTTGTATTGTATGTCGCGTAGTTGTATTGTACGTCGCGCGCGGAAATTCATTTTTTTTGAATTTGCTCGACGAGTGCGATTATGTGCGAGCGTACATATTTTAGAAAAATATTTTTTCTATTTTTATAGTTTCAAAATAAATAATATATGTAATAATTATTTTTAGCTATCGTACCAAAATTTTCAAGTTTATAATTTTATTTATAAAAAACCTTTGGTTTATAACGGTTATTAATAATAAATAATATTCTTAGTGCATACATATATTTCATAAATAATTTATTAGTTTATTTTTAAAAAAATGTAATTTTCAAAATTTATTAATATTAATATTTTATTATTCAAAAAGATATTTAAAAATATTTATTATTTTTGAAATTATTATTATTGGTATTTTTTGGAAAATATATTTGGAAATTATTGTGGCTATTTTAAATCACGATTTAATTTTATGGATTTAATTTAAATAGTATAAATGTAGAATTTATAGATTTAAATTGGAATTGAATTTGAATTTAGATTTGATTTTATGGATTTAAATTTAATAATTATCTAATTAGGTTTAAACTACTCATAATCCTTATCCAACTGGAAATTCCCACATCCTATAAATAGGCAGGTACTCCTCCACATTATTTTCTCTACATTATTCCTACACAAACTCTACAACCAAACGTGCGTGCATCGTGTCCGTGTTCCCCGTCCAATTCTTATTCCATCCTTTACAAATACATTTATTCTTTCGTGTCGACAACCCCGACACGATTTATCAAAATCCTAACCCTAACCATGCCTTGTCGACCACCACACCTCCATTGCCGCAGCACACCTCAGCCAACGACCCCAACCTTCCTTCCTCCTCGACCGATATCGCAGCAACCGCGATCGGCCTACCCACATCCACGGCCACCACCGCGACAAGAATCCGACAACCAAAATCCGCAGGTCAGCCGAATTCTATCACCTCCACCATCGAGGCCTCCCTGTCCGACCATCCACTGCCACCGTCCTCCATCCCGCACCCAGATCACACCCGCGTACCCGGCCAACCCCACCATCACCCCGACCACTTTCTACCGCCACAGATTTCGGCCACCCAAACCCCCATTATCGCCACCATCTCCAGCCCACCGTCACCAAAACCACCATCTCCACCGCTATCAAAAGCCCGACCACCACCACCGTAACAAAACAGAATAGGAAATCCCATACCTGAGCCATCCGTCGCGGTCTCCACCCCGAGCGCCGCTCTTCCCCGTCCGAGCACCGCCCTCGACGACGGGTGGCTGCGCCCACCGAGAATCCACCGTGAGTGTAGAAGCATGGAAAATACTAAAGGAAATGATTTATGCGGCCAGGAAAGACCCATGCGGCTCAGAGGACTCATACGGTCCAGGGAATCATGCAGCATAAGGATCTATGCGGCCCAAAGCATTCTATGCGGCCCAGAGGACACGTGGCCTGATAGTGCTCCCCTCCGACCCATGCTGTATTAATTGCTATGACGGCTGACCCCTCTGAAAAGTTGACAGCCCTGACACAAAGGCAGGTAATTATGACTCTGTCATAATGATGAATCTCTAGGGAAGAGGAAAGAAATCTCTGACACAAATCCCCTAAGAGCCATAAAAATGCCACGTGGCCTTGCCACGTAGGCGTTCGTATGCGGCTCGCTTCTCATGCGGCTCAGAATAAATCCTATGCGGCTCAGACCATAGAAGCCTCATGCGGCTCGAGCAAAGGACTTCCCATGCGGCTCAGAGTGAATCCATCCTATGCGGCTCAGGCCATGAAAGCCTCATGCGGTTCGAGCGAGGACTTCTCATGCGGTTCAAGAGGATCATGTCTATGCGGCCCAGGCAGATATATACCTATGCGGCCCACAAGGATTACTCCTCTGAGGTTAGAGGACTCAAGTGAGGACCACTGCCCACGCAGCCCTGACACGTGGGCTTAACCATATGCGGCTCACATTCATATGCGGCTCACATTCATATGCGGCTCACTAGTCATGCGGTCCAGATCCCCCCAGTAGCTCCTAGGACACGTGTCCTAAACCGATCAATTCCTCATATTTGCTGCCATTAAAGATTGGGTCAAATCCCAATAATTTGGGACACATAGAAGAAGAATAGATCTAATTTATTCGTAGATATCAGAAGATCAGTATAAGGAAGATTTATTCCAATCAGCATTAATTGCTCATGGGATTTGGTGTAATCTACACCTAATGGCCCAGATTCATCATAATCAAGGTGAATGGCCGAGATTGACCAATCCACAGGCCGCCGCCATCTCCAAGAGCTAATCATTGGCAACCCTAATGATCACATCCCACTATTATACATAGCAAGGTGCCATTCCTTTGTGAACATATACAAAAAAAAAGAAAAAGATATACAATTTTGGAGAGAAAAATACGCATATACAGAGAGACTCCCCAATAGTCAGAGAAAAGAATACACAGAGAGAGAGAGAGAGAAGCCAGAAGACCAACAGAGGAGCAAGAAGAGCATTTCTTCGTCAACGCCAACCATCTTTTCACAAGGAGCCAAGGCTGCATACCGATCGTCCAAGGAGTAAGGCAGGGCTGCCGTCGCCTTCCCGAGCCTCTATCGTCACCCCCCAGAATCTAAAATAAATAATTGTACTTAGACTGCTGTACCTAGGTTTTCGTCCCTAGGCTTTCTTTGTACAAGCGAGTTTGTAACGTGAAGTAAAAGTTCGGTCCTCCGATAATTGTTCTGTTCTTTTATATTTCATGGTAAACACGATGGCGACTCTGCTGGGGACTAACTTCTCCTCGGCTGAGGAGTTGGTGACGCAATCGGATGCAGCCAAGCTTGGCTCCACTCAACAAAAGATGGTCGCCCGGTTCGACCAACAGGCGTTCGAAGAGATGCTCTCCGACAAAAGCACTGGCCCGGTCCAGAAGCGAGCCTGCACAAAGAAGGCCCGCAAGGAGTGGAGACCCAGATCCTTCGTTCCTGCTGAAGCCCTTGCAGAGACACCCTCTGTTGTTCAAGACGGCGAGCAAGATTCCCCTGCGGCCCCACTTCAGATCGTAGACAACTCTGCTGTCCCCAAGTCCGGCAGAAGAAAACACTGTGATGCTGGACTTGCAGGGGCAAAAAGGAACTCTATGAGATCCGAGCCGCATAAGGTTATCAGCCGCAGGGAGAAAGCTCATGCGGCTACATGCTTCAGCCGCAGGGAGAAAGCTCATACGGCTACATCCTCTAGCCGCATGAAGAAAACTCATACGGCCATATCTGTCAGCCGCATAGCTTATGCGGCTATAGTTGCCAACCACACGAACGAAACTCATGCGGCCGTGGGAGTCAATCACTTGCAGAAAACCCATGCGGCCACAATTGCCAACCGCATGCGGCCAGCCTGTACGGTCGTGACTCCTAGCCGCACAAAAATAATTCGTCCGACGACAGAAGACAACCGCATGCAGACAGCCTGCACGGTACCCAACTCTAGCCGCATAGCGTCCGTTTCACGCTTCTCTCGATCAGTCTTCGACCGTCTCTCATGCGGTCCTGACCCTGATGATTCTCTGGATGATAAGCCAGACTCTGTGGTACCCAACTTGGACTCTTCCTATTACGCACCCACAAGTGCTAAAAGGAGGAAGTCTAGGGCAGCGCGGGCTCATCGGGCCCAGTCAGCTGTCCCAACCTCTGACTATCGGGGCGTTCCGTTGACTATCACACGGGCCTCGGATGGGAAGTTGTATACAACCGCTCGAGTCCAGCCCCCGGCGGCAAACGGACAGAGTGGTTCTTCTGACTTGCGGGAGGCGATCCTCCACAAACGTAAGGAAAGAGGAGGAGTGTCGGCGCACAAAGAGTCCTCGCTTGGACATCGCTGCACCCAAATCATCGTTAATTGCTGCTGCAACAACACGGCAGTGACGGAAGATCGGCCGTCCGTCTTCCAAAGGCTGCAGCACCCGAGCTCAGAAGATGAGGCACCTCCTGTTGTCTCCTGCAATTCTGCTCAAAAAGTCCCCGCCGAAGGGAGAAGGAAAAAGACGAGTATCTCCAGTCCCAAGATATCAACCACCACAGCTAAGAAACTATCGTCTAAATGGTTGTCCTCTACTGGTGTATTCCAACACACCCGTTCAAAGACAAAATTTACCGCGATGGGAAATTCATCATCCACATCGCTGGGGGTTGAAGGAACTGGAGGTAGCACTCCTCCGAACATCCGCAACAATCCGATGTTTCAAGGAGCCGAGCCCGGGCAAACAACTCTTCCATTAGGGGCAACAGACGCTGATGTCCCCGAGGACATCCGTAACTCTCAAGACGAAGCAAGCTCTGAAGCTGGGGACACCGTTCCCTCCGAGTCCGAGCCTGAAGAGAACATTCCCACCTATCCCGATGACTTCTCGGTGCACGGGTGCGGCTCGGAGGGCACATCCTCCACCGTTCCTTCCATCCCTACTCATGTAAGGACGGTTTTCATGACGGACAGCAACCAAGGTGGTTCCAATGATCGCCAGCGCATCGACAATCTCGAAGCCATATTACTTGCCTTGGTCAAGTCTGTAGACGAGATTAAAGCGGCTCTGCCAACTCTACAAGGAGGAACGTCTGGTCAAACAAGCACGGGCCCTGCGGTCAATATGGATTCGAACTCAGCGACACCAAACCCGGGCAATAATCCTCCCAAAATAACAGCCCCTACCGCGACAGATGAGACCCGAGAAGTAAGGAGAGAGGTCCAGGAGCTCCGAGCCATGTTCCATGCCCGAAAGAACGCTCAAGATCTCAGAATACGGCAACCATACCCTGCTGAATGGAGGGATGTTCCATTCCCACCAAGATATAAGCCGTTCAATATCAACCCGTATGATGGCAAAACCTCAGCAAGTCGGTACATCACTTACTTTGAGGTCACCACCGACCATCTGCCTCATGATGATGCGATCCTCACACGGCTATTCATCGGGGCATTGGAAGGAGTCGCCTTCGATTGGTACCGCAATCTACCGGACAACTGCATCCACTCCTTCGCCGGCTTCAAGCGCCTGTTCTTGGAACGATTCTACGAAGTAGGACAGGGCGTCACCATGTCCACTCTCATGGACGTCATCCAAGGGGAGAAGGAGTTGACAAGGAACTACATCGAGCGGTTCTGCCAGACCGCCATGAAGCTGCCTTTCGAAAATCCAGATTCCTCTTTGATTAAAATTTGCCAAAAGAGACTGCTTCCAACGATCAGTCTCTGGATGGGCGAAAGTCAATTCAAAGATTGGAAGGCGTTCATCATCAGCGCCACAAGCGCCGAAGAACGACTGAAGAAGGCTCGCCAACTGGGATTACACATCTCAGAAGAAGAAAACAAGGCAAGCGTCCCAACAACGATAATGGGGATAACCCCTCCAACAATCGGGACAGCAAGAGAAAGCAGGCTATGGTGTCTGACACGGCCCAGAAGCCCGAGCCACAACCAGCAGACAAACAATGGCCTCAGATCACTTACTCTTTCGAAGACGGCCACGTCAAGCTTATCTTGGACATGCTCATACAAGGAGGTAGAATTCAGCTTCCTCTACCGAGGCGGGAGCCTCGGCCGACTGATTTGGAGAATCCAAAGTTCTGCCATTACCATCGTTATGTACACCATACTACATACGACTGCAACCAACTAAAATGGTACATCCAAAGCCTCATCGATTCGGACGCTCTGGCCATCGACTTCGAAGAGGTAACTGTAGCAGCCAATATGGTGTCCGTACAATTCAGCAGCTTTCCTCCGACGGAGACTCAGGATGGGGTAATCCCCGTCCCTCTGGCAACAATAGAGATTACCAATCTTCTATCTCCCCGGGAACAGGCCGCTGGTCTAATACCTCTCACCACCTCACGAGGAGAGGTCATGTGGGTCCATCCAGACTTGGTATCAGAAGTAACTCGGCCCACACCATCTCCCACCAACAGAAAGAAGAGTGGAAAAATCAGGACCTGCCACACCATCTCAGCAGACAACGAGGAAGATACAGCCATCGTCACGCGGTCCGGAGCGCAATCCCAACCTGTGGTTGACAGCCCAGCTGAAAATCATCAACCTACTACAACTGATGCTCCGGGACCGACTCAGCCTTCGACGACCGACAAGCCTAGGCCGAAGGAGACTCGCTTCGACAAATCCCACCGAAAGGACGCAGCCCAAGGGCTAGAGAGGCCCTATAACTTTGACATCTTAGCACAATTGGCTAACACTCTGGCCAAATTGTCACTATACGAACTCCTAAGGCTCTCCAAGGACGTTCGTATTGCATTGAGCGAAGCACTCCAAAATGCCGATGCTTATCTGGCTCAATCCAACCTCACCGGGGAGGACTCACCCGTGGATCTCCAAGACAGCGCCTGCACGGGAGCAATGCCCAACATCGTCTTCACTCTGCAGGACATGCTCATCAAAACCAACCTACATGATCGCCCGCTATACTACACGGGATACATCGGCGACGTGAAGGTGGATCGGATGCACATTGATCCTGGCTCTTCTATAAGCATCATCCCGAAGGGTCTGCTACATCATCTTTGCATCCCAATGCATCGCCTAACACCTACAAGCACCGCCATCAGCGGTTTCAATTCGGGCAGGAGCTACCCTATTGGGAAGATTCGTCTGAAGTATCAAATTGGCGAGCTCCAATCCGAAGTCACCTGCTACGTTATAGATGCAGACACTTCTTACAACATCCTCTTGGGGCGCCCATGGATACACGATTATATGATTGTGTCTTCCACGCTACACCAGTGCTTCAAATACGTCGACAAACACGGCTTCGTGAAGACAGAATTTGCTGATATCGATCCCTTCAAAGGGGTCGAATCCTACTACTCAGACTCCTGCCTATACGAAAGGTCGAAGAGACACCTTGATGAAGGAGACGCACAAACTCATACCGAGACAGCCACGGGATCAGAAGGACCCCTGACGATCCACCTCCAAGTTCGCAAACCGGGCAAGTCTGTACCCCTTACCGCCACTCTGCGGAAGGACACAATCAGCCTCTCAGCGCCGGAAGAGCAAATGATAATCCGGCTGCCAAGGTCCGGCCAAGTGCCGAGACCCACAACTGAGCCACTGACAATCAGGCTACCAAGAGTCAGCCAACCACAAGCAGGAAAGCTCAACCCCTCGGACAGGCCCATGACGATACGCCTTCCCAGGAAGGGTCGTCACCCCGATGCAAGGTCTGACACTTCTAGCGAACCAGCCACTCCTCGCCCCATATCAAATGCCAAACTGGGGGTCGCTAGTCTGCCAACAACTCCACGCTTTGCTCCATCAACCGAACCACTGACAATCAAGCTTCCCAGGTCATCCTCTCAGTCTTCGTTCATACAGGGGGTAGCCGAAGAGGAACCGGAGCTAGCCAAGTATGTGGCTGCCCGCACTGATGTCCCCTCCGCTGATGACGTAATCCCCCTAGAAAAGATACCTTATTTCATCAATAAAGGGTTATCTTTGAACTATACCGAGCTCAATAAGCTATGTACAATGTATGCTATAGAACACGGTATAGGCTCTCACCTACACACACAGGTGACAAATGTGTACACCGCGATCCAGCTTACTCCAGTAGAAGATGCTTACCGAATATTCGAGGGAGGAGATCATCCGATCATCTTCGGCCGGACGAACAACCCGCATCCCCTCACCTTAGAAGAAGTCGACCTCGGGTCAGATGCCGGGAGACTGCCTCTGTATCTCTATAGCCCTCAATCCAAATATCTCATGCAGAAACAGGGGTATGATCCAGAGACGACGCCAGGATTGAACTACGGCACTGGACGACGATTACCTTTAAATCCGCCAGTCCCGGTGGGCAAACCACGGAACTACTATAACAAAACTCGATGCGGGTTAGGGTATGAAACGCTTACTACGACCCCTGAAAGTTCAGATGAAGAATGCGACTGGCAGTCACATTCAACCGGATCACCAACTTCCGACTCAGATACCAGCATCGGAGATGTGTTCAGACAAGTCATGTCAGTCAACATGGCATTCGCCGACGCTTACGAGGAAGACGAAGACATCCCCGAAATCCTCGAGTTAGAGCCATGGGCCCAGCAATTAGATGCACAATGGGAAAAGCGGTTCGAACTGAGAGAACCTCCTACTGAAGACGAGGTCATACAAGTGGATCTCGGCAGCGAATCTTTTCCAAAACCGATTTTCATCAGTAAAAGCCTAACTGACGAAGAACGGGAGTCGCTGTTAGAACTTGTCAGAGAGTACATTGATGTGTTCGCCTGGAGCTATGAAGACATGCCAGGGTTAAATCCTGACATCGCTCTTCACAAACTCAACATTCGACCAGATACGAAGCCGGTCAAGCAACAACAGCGACGCTTCCGTCCAGGTATCATGGACGCGATCGAAGCCGAAGTCAACAAACTGATAGCCAGCAGCTTCATCCATGAGGAGCAACATCCCGATTGGGTCGCCAATATAGTACCCGTCCTCAAGAAGAATGGGAAGATTCGAATCTGCATCGACTTTCGCAACCTGAACGAGGCATGCCCTAAAGATGAATTCCCCCTTCCTATCACAGACATCATGATCGACAATACCTGCGGCTTCGAACGCATATCATTCATGGATGGCTTCTCGGGGTACAACCAAATCAAAATATCTCCTGACGACGAAAAGCATACATCATTCCGAACACCGATTGGCACGTACTGCTACACAGTCATGCCTTTCGGTTTAAAGAATACTGGCACCACATATCAAAGAGCCATGAGCATCATCTTTAGAGACCACTTACGCAAGACGGTGGAGTGCTACGTTGACGATATAGCCATTAAAAGCCGTAACAAGGGAGACCATCTGCAGGATCTAAGGACGGTATTCGACCAAATGCGAACGCATAATTTGAAGATGAACCCCACGAAGTCCTTTCTGGGCGTATCCAGCGAAAAGTTCTTAGGCTTCATCATCACTGCAAAGGGTATCCATGTAGACCCTGAGAAGACAAAAGCAATCATGGAGATGGTTCCCCCGAAAAATCTCCGCAAACTCAGAGGCCTTCAAGGGAGGCTAGCTTACATCAGAAGGTTCATTTCCAACCTCTCCGGGCGATGCCGACCATTAACGCACCTCATGAAGAAAGGAGTCTCATTCGTATGGGACGAGGAATGTCAGTGTGCTTTCGACAACATCAAAGAATATTTGTCAAATCCTCCGGTCTTGGTGGCCCCAGTCCCTGGAAAACTATTCTTGCTCTATGTATGAGCAATGGAACACTCCCTCGGTGCCCTGTTGGCACAAAATAATAATGCAGGTCACGAACAAGCCATATACTATCTCAGCCAAATGATGGTTGGGCCAGAGCACCGATACACCGCGGTAGAGAAGGAATGCCTCGCCTTGGTGTTCGCCATTCAGAAAATGCGACACTATGTCACCGGACAAACGATACATATGATCTCACGGGTCAACCCTCTCAGAGTCCTCATGACCAAACCAGGGGCACTTAGCTCTCGACTCGCTACATGGGCAATATTGCTGTCCCCTTATCATATGATCTTCGTCCCCCAAAAGACAGTTAAAGGTCAAGCCCTGGCGGACTTTTTAGCAGCCCACCCAGGTTTGGAGTCCTCCAGAATATACGAAGAGATTCCAGACGAGGTCGCCGACTCGCATACAACCTCTTACGAGGCTATATGGCGAATGTTCTTTGACGGTGGTTCAAGGACCGGACCTAAAGGCAATATAGTCGTCGGAGTCGGGGTAGTACTGGTCTTCCCTTACGGATTGGTGATTAACCGCGCTTATTCCCTCACCGAGCCCTGCTCTAACAATGTGGCCGAGTACAACGCTCTGGTCATTGGCCTCCAACTTGCAAGAAAGCTGGGGGTAGAATACCTTGAAGCATACGACAATTCCCAACTAATCGTCAATCAGATCCGGGGTTCGTACGAAGTCCGCCATGAAGACATGATCCCTTATCACCAAATAGTGATCGATATCATCTCATCATTTGAGGGGTTCTTCATCAAGCACGTCCCCAGACTCCGAAATATTGAAGCCGATACCCTAGCTGGTCTTGCCACTTCCCTAGCAGTTTCGAATTATGATCGCTAATTAGTGGAAGTGGTAGGCCATGAGCTGGTCTGTCCCAAAAACAATATACAATTTATGGCAAGTTATTCCGCACAGATGATCGATGACGCCCCAGATTGGAGACAACCATTCATCGACTTCGTCGTCTACGACATCCTGCCCGAGAATCCAAAGGAAGCCACTTCCATCAGAAGGCGTTCTCTCAGATTCTTCTACGATACAGAGACGAAGATGCTGTATCGCCGCTCCTACGACGGATTATTACTTCAGTGTCTGTCAAACGCAGAAGTCAAAGAAGCCGTATGAGAAGCTCACGACGGTGTCTGCAGGGCTCACCAGTCCGGCCCAAAACTGCAAGACCGCCTTCGCCGAATGGGCTACTATTGGCCCACGATGGTGGCAGATACGATCGAATATGCTAGAAAGTGCAAAGCTTGCCAAGTCCACGCGAACTTCATTCACCAACCATCCGAATTTCTACATCCGACAGTGGCGTCCTGGCCATTCGAAGCATGGGGAATGGATATCATTGGTCCAATCACCCCACCTTCCTCTCGAGGACATCGCTTCATACTTGCGATCACTGATTACTTCTCCAAATGGGCGGAAGCTGTCCCACTCGCAGAAGTCAAGACTTCAAATGTGATCAGCTTCCTTAAGCATCACGTCATCTACCGCTTTGGACTGCCCCGAAGAATCATCCATGATAATGGTCCACAGTTTGCAAGCCACGTATTCTATCGGTTTTGCGATAAACACCGTATTCAGAATATCGCTTCGACGCCGTACAACCCGGCAGCAAACGGGTTAGCAGAGGCATTCAACAAAACAATCATCAAACTCCTCAAGAAGTTCGTCTCCTCCAACAAGCGTGACTGGAACGAGAAACTCGGCGAATGCTTATGGGCTTATCGCACCACAGTTCGAACAGCCACTGGGAATACGCCATTCTTCCTAGTGTACGGGAGTGAGGCAGTCCTCCCATTAGAGACTCAAATACCCTCACTCCGCGTCGCCCTTACTTATTAATTGACGACGAATGACAACTACCGACGTCGACTGTAAGAGTTAGAGGCCTTAGTTGAAAAGCGCCTCCTAGCTCAGCAAAGGATCAAGCTGTACCAAGCACGCATCTCAGGAGCCTTCAACAAGAAGGTCAAAATCAGAACATTCCAAGTGGGTGACCTTGTTCTGGCAGTCCGGCGGTCGATGGTCATGACTCACAAGACCGCCGGCAAGTTCCAGCCAAAGTGGGAAGGTCCATTTGTCATCGAGGCCGTGTTCTCCAACGGTGCTTACCGCCTCGCCAAGCAGAACGGGGACTTGCTCATGTTGCCCGTCAACGGCAAGTTCCTGAAGAAATACTATGTTTAAATAGTATTTTCCAGATTTTCGAGTCATGTATCCGCTGATACCACTGAACTCACCCTCGCAGTTTTCCAGATTTTCGAGTCACGTACCCGCTGGTACCACTGAACTCACTCCATGAATTTCCAGATTATTGAGTCATGTATCCGCTGATACCACTGAACTCACCCTCATAGTTTGCCAGATCATTGAGTCACGTACCCGCTAGTACCACTGAACTCACACTCACCATTCTCCAGATTTTCGAGTCACGTACCCGCTGGTACCGCTGAGCTCGCACCCACAATATTCCAGATTTTCGAGTCATGTACCCGCGTGTACCGCTGAACTCATGCCCTTCTTCCACAAAGATATCCCAAATTTCCAAGTCATGTATCCGCTGGTACCTCTGAACTTACACTTTGATTCCAACATTCATGGATTGTCGAGTTATGTACCCATCGGTACCCCTGAACTTACATCCCGGTCACTCTTTTGAAAGAAAGTCATGTATAATTATACCGCTAAGCTTTCTTCCTACAAGAGATCCTCCCTCATGATCTAATACCTGTACTCCCAGTGCACAACAAAGTTAACGGGTCCACAAACTTCCAAGACGGCCATGTCCTCATTACCTCTGAGCCGTTCCACTTCCGCCAAAAACAAATCACCCCCTACGTAGAACTTCCATGTCCTCATTACCTCTGAGTCATTCTATGTGCCCTCCTTCATTGAGCCCACTCCTGTCATGTCCTTATTACCTCTGAATGGGAAGGCTCCGTCGAAGAAACCTTCATACTTACCATGTCCTTATTACCTCTGAGTAAGTATGATGACCCCCTTTCGACCTATTATCTGTACCCACAACCGGAGTATGCCAAGGGTAATAGGTCCACAAATGTCCTCTGCTGGCCATCAAGATCCTCCGTCGAGTCCACTCCTGCCATGTTCTTATTACCTCTGAGTAGGAAGACTTTACATTTAAAAAAAAACCTTCCCACTTGCCATGTCCTCGTCACCTCTGAGCAAGTATGTCGGTTCCCCTTCATCCTATTATCCATGCCCTAAACCAGGGTACGCCAAGGATAATAGGCCCACAGATATCCTCAGCTAAATTTCTCAGCACAAATCTATCACCTCATCAGGCCCCAGGAGCCCAACTGCTCTACGACATTCATTTTTTTCAATACCAAGAGCACCCATGACCACTTTGCTATGGCTGCTTCAGGTACCCTGATCAAAACTTGTTACCTCTGCCTAAAACCAAGGTATGCCATGGGTAACAGGTCCACAAATATATCCTCTATACGGAGGAAAACATCACCACAATATCACAAGCGCAGCAAGCAATACAAATAAAGGGTAGAATTAAAAGTACTCTTTATTTGAAGGAAGAAAAAAGCATTACATATTTTCGGGATCATGTCCCCTTCAGAAAGAAAGAAAACGGAAACAAAACAAGAAGAAAAAGCCGACTACATTTCAGCATCACTCAATTCTAGGAGACGATTTCTTACTGAGGTGGTCCTCCGTTCAATCCGTTGCCGAGCACGACGCTCGGCCTCCTGGAATAAATGCTTCTCATTGTCCAAGCCCAAGAACGCTTGACAGTCATCTTCCAATTTCTTCAAGGCAGTCTCCAGGTCAGTCGAAGCTTGAGTAACCCTGTCAGCCTCCTGAACAATCAGTCCCCTATCATTGCGGGTAGTCACGATTTCAGACTCCAAGAAAGCCAACTTCTTCTGAAGCGCAAGGATCTGCTCCCGTGTCTCAATAATCTCACGAGAGACAGACTCCTTTCGAGCCACAATATTTTCAGTCGCATAACTCAGTTGATCATACCGATCAGCTAAGTCACTGAGATCCTTCAGCACACCCGGTCTGGTCTTATCTCGAGACGCTCTGGTCCTCTCTATAACAGCAATAAGGGAATTCCGCTCCTCGTTTATAACAGCAGGCAGATCAGCCTACCGCAATACTCGAAGCTCGGATACCAACTGATCAACCTCCAGCAATTTCGTCTCCAGAAGCGAAGCCATCCCTGCATCATCAGGAAGATCCCTAAGGATGTTTATTTGACCATGGGTACATTGTCGGGCCAAGGTAAAAGAGGTCCCTCTGTCTACAGCGGCCTCGATTTCCTTCTTCAAATGACGATAAAAACTGGCAACCACGTCCTGTAACGCATCACTCAAAACTTCAGCAGAGGGGGGCGTCAGGGGAAGCCGGAGCGGCAACGTCGGAGGAGTAACACTAGAGTTCGACACCGGGGGAACGGAGTCCGAGAAAAACGATGCATGAATAGCGGCCAACTCGTCTTCCGCCGCCCGGAGAGCTTGGATGCTCGGCAGGGAAGAAAGGTCGACTCTCGAAGCCATCGGAACAGAGGATGACGTAAGGACCATCGTCCCCTGCCCCGACTGCCCCGAGAATTGGCCCGTGAAACTCGGGCCCCCAGAAGGCCCCTCAAGACGAGTCGGGCAGTGAGGAGGTACACCTCTTTCCACCGATGTCCCTTCGGTTGGGGTTGTCTCTGCGACGTCCATCCTCGGCACTGGAGGGACAGGACCTGAATGTCCAGAATAACAATCAATCGACGTAACCCGAAGGACATGATGATAGAGTAGATAGGCTTCCTCACGGGTTAGGATTCGGCTAATCTTACCAGGGGAGGGGCATAAAGGCCGCGACTCATCCACAACTGGCATAGTCCCCTCACCCGCGATTCCCGAGTTAAACTCAGTCACATCCCCTATCCCCGTCACCTTGAAGGAGGATACAGATTGATCTGCGTTCTCTTGAATAGGAGCAGGCTCATGGGAGTCCCCATCATTCGGGGTCACCGCCTCGACATCCTGAAACTCTTCTTCTTCTCCCGACACCTAAAAGAGGGGACAAAGATAGTCAGGATTGAAACTCAAAGAAAAGGAGGAAGAAGGGATCAAGAGCAGTTTTGTTACCTCTAATGCAGGGTTGACTTCTTTGCCACCCTCTTTTATGGCTAGCGGACGGTGCCTAGTCGCAACCAGCTTCCGGGATCGAGAAACACTGCCTATAGGAGAAACTTGCCTGCTACGCTTCGGAATAGGACCAGGCGCAACCAGAGACTGATCCCTAAGCACCTCATCTGACAAAACATGCGACTGACCTACCTCTGCGCCTACCACTGGAAGGATAGAGTCATCTTCATCACACTGGTTGCCTTCGCCACCCTCAGCAGCGAAACCCAAATCTGGCACTTCGGCTCTAACCTTTCTTTTCTTGGCCCCTTGAGAGCCTTCCTCCAGACCGGTGCCAACAATAAAACTGGTACCCGGGTTAAAACCAACTGGGGGCTTGTTCGCCATGACATGATACAGAGCTGCCATATACAAGATCTCCACTGACTCCTTAATGGCAGGGACCGAGAAAATGGTGCGGGTGTGGAACGAATCATAATATTGCCAAGCTCTGATACCATCAAGAAGACTACCCTCATAACCCAAGCAAGGACTGGGGCTGTCCAGACAAAGTTGGCTGTATCCAAACTGCCGGGCAAACCTGCCAGGCAGATAAGGCTCCAGAAAAACAGCATTGCGGTTACGGTATACTAGATGTGCGGGACGGATGTTACGCAACCATAAGAGCATCTGGCCATCCAGAAGCTGAGGGGGCGATACCGTCAATATGTACAGCCTCTATGTCCCTGGCAGTAAAGCGAGGAACGGATACGAAGATATGATATTTATCTGCCCTCGCCAATGCCATCCGGCAAGTTCGCATGGTTTCACACTCCCAAGGCTCATCACGATAGCGGAAGATAAATGCGTCATCATCAGTCACACTGTCTCCAGAGCCCGGCCTCATCAAAGACGGGTAATGTATCAGTAGCCACCCCATCAAATAGTGATAGGGCAACTCAGTTTGTTCAAAATCCTTGGTCACGTCGCGAGCAATGATTTTGGATGTAAAAGTACGTAGGCCATGGTGAATGCTGCACACCATGGCCGGGAGGAGAGCTAGCCTGATTCGTAAAACTAACTTCACTGCCAGAAGGATGAAGTTACAACTAATTCTCTAAATGGAACCGGCTCCTCCCGCACTACAAGAAAAATGGCTTTTCTTGACGGTTTTTCCCCGTCAAGAAAGACTTTTGTTGACGGTTTTGGATCCGTCATCTAGGCCCCCGTCAAGAAAAGTCGACACTTTTCTTGACGGTTTTTTATTTGATTTCTTGACGGTTTTAAACCGTCAAGAAAACAAGCTTGTCTTGACGATTTTAAACCGTCAAGAAAACAAAAAAAAACCGTCAAGAAAAGTGTCGACTTTTCTTGACGGGGGCCTAGATGACGGCTAATGACCGTCAAGAAAAGTCTTTCTTGACGGGAAAAAACCGTCAAGGAAAATATTTTTTGATGTTTAAAAACCGTCAAGAAATGAATTTTCTTGACGTTTTGCAATCGTCAAGATAAACATGTTTACAATAATATCAATATATTCCAGAATCCAATTACCAAACACACATAATATCAATATATGCCAGTTACAACACACACATAATATTATAATACACAAACTTTTTATTGATCACAAATACAAAGTTTGTACATCACAAACATCCAAGAATGATATATACAAAGTATACAAATGTGAATACAAAGAGTTTAAGCACTAACCCAAAAAAAAAAAAACTTGTCAAACTATTTTCTTTGAGATCTCTGGGCTTTGGGCAATGGTGTAGTGTACAGACAGAGAGGGAGAGGAAGAAGCCAGCCATCATCATAACCGAGCTGAAGTTGTATCCAAGAGAGGTCACATGTTTCCACCTGGGTCTCCAGGTTTTTTTTAGAACCTTACTGACCTGAAGTTTTGGCACCTATGCACCCAAAAAAAACATAGTTCCAAAAGCCACCCACCCCTGGCTGCACAGTACTTTATTCATCCTAGCATTGTTCTTGGCTCGGCCGATACAGACCGATATACTAACGATTCGCTCGTTTCTTCATCGTAACCATTAGGCACTTCAATCAAACGCTTCCCGTTAGTCTCAGATTCCTTATCTAGGATGTCGTCTCTAACATGGTCCGAGATACAAGCCTTGAAGTTTTCGATACACCTGCTGTTCTTGGAATCCAGGTTGAGATAGATGAGAACATCCCAGCACTTTCTGAACTGCTTCTTGTTGATCTTCAGCTTCTGGCGAACAATCTCAGTCACGTGGCGGGTGATTATCATAAACTATAACAAGAAAGTACAAAAATGAGGAACGAATAGCAATGTACCTGTAGTGGAAATTAGTCGCATTGAACGAGGATTAGCAATTTCAAAATTTTGAGAAGGATCAAACCCAAATGATTAACATAAGCTTGGCGTGAAAGCGACTTCGGACCCACTCACTGTCAGCCTACAAACCTGGAACAATAGAAAATAAAAATTGGATGGCAAACAGATGCTATGAGAAACTAAGGATACAAGTTAATTTCACACAAGATGAACATAATCATGAACATCAGACAGTTTTTTTCCCAACAAATTCACCTAAACAATGTGACAGGAATAATGGCACGAGTTATCTTGGTTTCTAGCAAAATGTAAGAAAGTTTTATAACTCAAAAGGGCACAGTTGAAGATCAGCAAGAGTTGATTCTTTAGAGGATCCAATACTAATTTTTTTGGAAAATCACTGACCATACTGCAAAATGAAATGATGAAATGATAATCAATTAAGCATGGGTACAGTGAATGTATACTCATTGAGTATCAGATGAAATTGTTAAATGATAATTGGACAGGTGAAAAGATGGTTCCAATATAGAAATTTTCACACTTCTACATAATAATATATGTGGTAATTGATTCGAGGTTAATTGCAAGAATATAGGCAAATAAATGTAGTTTCTGCTTCACAATCCCTTAGTAATCAATGCCCTATGCCACTACTCTTTGAATGGCTTCTCCTCTTTGTCTCTATAGTAGCTATTTCAGACTCAGTATTGGTTATTTCTGCCATCTATACATTTTTGTTTCATAACCTAAATTTATTGTATACCTACATTAAGTAGTGGATTTAAAACTGAGAAATATAGAATTGTCTTAGAACTACCTAGACAAGAATTGCTGATGGTACCTTCAATGATGAATAAAACATAATTGCTAACAGAATCTCTGATTAGGAATGCAATATTAAAATGCATCTAAAATTATAAGTTGGTTTAGCAAACAAACTGAATTTTCCTTCAGCTTTTCGTTGGAGGCATTGGACTCATAATTTGGGTTTAGTATCCTTGGAGGTATCCCAACAGGAGACTTTTAAGACAAATCTGGAGCTTTTGGCACCATGAGAAAGACTGGGTTGAGAGAAACGCTTCCGCTTGTATGTCAATAGCACCTTGTTGTTCACCATTCTGCAGTCAATTAATCTATCGCATCCAACATATCCTCAATCTCTTAGCAGTCTAGAGATTGTCATGTGTGCCTGGAATCATCACAAATCAAATGCAAAGAACTTTATTAGTATAATATAATAATTTTATTACACTTCAAGATAATAACTTTAAATAGTATCTATAAAAGATGTGATGCTAATGCACCAAATATAAAACATCTGATGCACCAAAGGGGAGTAATTATTTGAGTCTAGGAGTGGCAATATTAGGCCAGACTCGTATGGCAGCAAGCTAAGATGCAGGTTTCTGCAATCAATTTCTATTTTTGCATCGGAGCACCTTAGGAGGTACCAACGACCCGGAAATTAAATTGGTAGGGTATCAGTCTAACATGCATGTTCTTAGAGGTTACTACCATAAGAAACTTAATTTCAATTTTGTATAAAATGTACTTAACATATATGTATATTTACGAGGATAAACAAACACAATCACATAAATGTTTATCTTGTGCATGTATGTTTACGATAATAAACATATAGCTGTATCCTTGTATGGATTGGAGAGTTGCCTCACCATCCCATTTCAAATTATGGCACACGTGTTTGTATCTGCTACCCATAGATTTACGAACTCAAAAAAAATTCACTCATTAAGATATATTTAATAAAAAATTCACTTTCATCTTCTAGATCTAATGCAGCAATCCATTCAACTGATGGCTTCAGAGAGCATGCAACAAAGGAATGTAGGAAAGCCTAACATGGTGTAGCTTGTTAATTACAGCGATTGAAAAGAATTTCAATAGATGGATGATTGTAACTTTTCCGTCTCACTAAAGGATTATCCATTAGCAAATGGTTGCATTTTATATTTTTTCAAACTAACTTGTATGAGAATAGATTAGTAGGTAGAAGAAAAAGCTTACAACTTTGAAGTGACACAGTCAGGATTTTTAAAAAATATTATCCGGGACCCAATCTCATTCTACTTCCCATGTGTGTTCTTGATCCCTGCATTGACAAATTGACGTGGTGAAGTACTCCCATCTTTAGTGGTTGAAGCACAAAGTAAAGAGTGTTGATAAATAAAATACCTCAAACATGAAATAACAACAAGATGTGGTGTTTGAGAGTCGAATTCTTCATAATTTGTCCTTTCTAATCCCAAAACCTAATCGTTACACAATAAACGGAGACAAAATGTCATTCAGGGAAAGATTGCAATTTTACATCATAACAACAGGATCTGCAAAAAAATAGAAAGACTAACAGATACACATACATATCTGGAATATTCTATAACAGATATCTGCAACCTGGATGTTTAAGTTATTGAAGTAAAAAAAGAAGAAATGTCAACATATGCCACAAGTATCTCATAATTGAAAAGGTTATCCATTAGAGTTGTACCTTTAGAGTTTCCCATGTTGAAGCATGTGCTTCTGGTGTCTGTATAAGCAAATTTGACTTAGAGAAACTACATTATTCGAAGATATAATATTTCGATAAAACTAATCAGAACCCAAATACCAATATCAAGGAAAGTGACTAGGAATACACTAGTAAGCATGTGAATCACATGAATCGGAAAACCTATCATTAGAATGAAAGAAAAAAGAGAGGGATTTTCCAAACCGTATTGGTATCGGCCGTATCGTATCAATATCGGCCGATATCGTATCGGGAATTTCCAAACCGTATTGGTATCCGCCGTATCGTATCAATATCGGCCGATATCGTATCGGGACATTCCAAACCGTATTGGTATCGGCCGTATCGTATCGGTATCAGCCGTATCGTATCGATATCGGCCGATACTGCAAACTATATTAGAAATATATTGAATTCGCCCATCAAACACAGTGCTGCAAGAGTATGTTATGTTCAGAACATCGTCTCCTTCTTTCTTTCTTTTATTCTGTGAAAAAAAGAGA
The DNA here is from genome assembly GCA_029216955.1 of Iris pallida. Lineage (NCBI taxonomy): Eukaryota > Viridiplantae > Streptophyta > Magnoliopsida > Asparagales > Iridaceae > Iris > Iris pallida. The sequence continues at coordinate 2,578,676 of JANAVB010001796.1, read as the reverse complement.
GTCCTAGCATGGAGCCGAAAAGAATCAGCCGGCATAGTGGCTAAAATAGATAAGGACTCAAGAGATGGTTTCTCCAAGGATAAAGCAGAACAATATGGGCGATATAAAACTAGACTTCCTTTGTCTCAGCCCTACTAGTCTATGCAATTAGAGTTTGCAGTAAAGGGTAAAAGTTAGATGATACCTTTGTATCCGCAGTTAGTCTATAGGAGATCCATCTTGAACTTTAAAACCCTTTTTCTGTGTATAAAATGAAGTTCTTTCTTATGTAATCCAGTCTATACTGAAGTATATGCAACCATATATCATAACATGTTGTGGATGCCTGAACTTTAGAACTGATAGGTGATAAAATGATTACAAGGCAAGAAACTTATTCAAGATCATCACATCTTCCCCAAGAATAAAGGCCGAAAGAACTAACAAGAAATCTCCAAACTCAGTGGAAGTTGAACTGACTGGAAACAGAAGGAAGTGTGAATTAATCGTAGTTTCATACTGCAACACTTGATTCAACAGATATTACATCATTTCAAAACAAAACAAAAAATATTATCCAGTATTCAACTAAGCACAGGTACAAAGTTCATTTTATTATGAAAATCTGTAAAAGTGAGCAATATTTGCATATTTGATCTCCTTCACTACGTAAATACTCTGCAAAACTGAATTCTTTTAGCAGCACACAAATACAATTATCCGGTCACTTTGAAGACCAGACGTGGAGAAGTCAATAAGTTTGTAAGACTCAAACTAAATTTCAATATGGTACATGCCAAAAATGAGCAAGAAGAACAAAACAAAGCAAATCTTGTATTAAAACAGAACGAACAACTGATCATATCAATTGTTTATGAAGGCTATGATCAATTCAAGCCTTACTGATAAAAGGGACAGTACTATATTGAACATCAGTTAGCTATTTAGGAAGGGCACTCACATAACTAAGCGAGCTTGAGCATGAAGGATTTCACTGAGAAAGATGCTACTCTCAGCACTATATCAAGGTTGGGTGCTGCTTCCATCATATCAAAATGTTCAGATAATGACAGAACATACAGAATGACACTTGGAATTGAGAGGTTGGACACAAAAATTTATCCATTCTTCAAAGTATAGGGAAACTTGCAGGAAACAAAAATGACTGTACTGTTGTCTTATGTTTGTTTTACTACATATTATAATTATTATTCTATCAAAAATCTACTGGCGTCCAAACGAAATGTGCCCCACTTATCATATAATCTAGCGTGCATTGCACGCACACCTCTAACGAAGATGGACACATGTTGGTGATAAAATCATTATTATGGGAGACAAGCTAGTGAGTGTTGGCATCTATTTTCTAATGAGGAACAGGTATAATCATAGTCTTGAATCCAGATTCTTTGGGTCGGGTCAGTAAATTAGAAATTCTCTATTTGCATCAAAATAACTACTCGATTCTTGAAACTAATTAAAAGAGAGTTCATACCAATTGTTTATATAACCAAATTTATTGTTGACGCCGTGGTTAAAATGAAGCTCATTTGCGAAATGTAAAAGGTCAGAATCACATGATACATTAAGAACACTTCCGAAGAAATTCACAGGATACATTAGGACATCTTCGCCGGAGCTAGGGTTTCCGGGGGGGTCGGGATGAAGAACATGGGAGAGGGGTTTAGGGCTGTGGGGAAAATCGGGGTCGGAAGGGAAGGGGGAAGAGGGAACGATTGAAGTCGGCTGCGGGGATGAGAGGGGAGACGGCGGATCGCCGGAGAACAGGGTTAGGGCACGGTCGGGAGGGCTGTGGAAGTCGGGGTGGCTGACGAGATGGTCGGAAAAGAAGCTAGGGAAGAGGGCAGAGGAGAGGGGGAGACTTACGGGCTCGGTCGCCGGTCGGGGTTCGCCGGCCGGGGGAAGACTTCCACCGGAGGGGGAGCTCGAGAGGGAGAGGCTGAGAGAGTTGTGGTGTTGGGGATCGGGGGGGAAGGAGGAAAAGAAGTACTTGGATGTGAAATATATAAGAAACCCTCTATTCCCAAATTTTGTTAAAACCGTCAAGAAATTTTTTTTTTTGAAAAAATTACGAAAATGGCATCTGAAATGTGCACGCCTTTTTTTCTGCACATGCATTACTTGACGGTTATCAGCAAACCGTCAAGTAATGCAATGGGTTTTCTTGACGCTTTGTATAAAACCGTCAAGTAATATGGTCAAATTTTAATATATAACAGAAAAATGGGTGTTTTGTTGACGTATGTCTAAAACCGTCAAGATAACTGCTTTCCTTGACGGTTTTGACCATACGTCAATAAATTGACCGTCAAGAAAGGTCATTTTTCTTGTAGTGGGCCGAGACTACACAGTTTCGTAGCCAGATCATCAAAAATCCTGCCAGAAGTGCTTTCTCAGACAGCTCCTGAGTATCCTGGTAAAAGTAATCGAAAGTATCAGTCTGGTTCCCGAATCCGTCGCTGGTAGTGGCCACTCCCTTAGTCGACGACACCGAGTCCTCAACCGCTTCCCGAAGACGAGGGCGACGAGAGGTGACTCTACCTAAGGCATCTGTCGAGAAGAGGTAGTGCACCCAATCTCTGGTGAAGGGAGCATTCCCTTCCAGGTTATTATCCTTTCGAGTCATCTGATAGCATGTGTTATAATGGCACAATATCTCCTGGTAAAGGGCCGCAAAGCCAGGATACCGTCGTTCCAGATCTTCGAGTTCCTCATTAGTGGGAGTATACGCTTCAAACGCTTCGTCCCCCCAAGGAAGCTTGGAGACCGCGTGCATCTCATGGAGCACGAGTCCCATCTCCCCCACAGGTGCGTAAAAGGTCCCCGTACGGCAATTATACATTTCCAGCAGAGACATGAGCAGCTTCTTGTTTATGGACAAGCCATGACTGGTACCTCGGATAGCGTGGTACAAGCCAATCTCGCACAAAAAGGCCTCATACTTCTACAAGATCCAAGTAGACAAATTGATCCACGAAGGACCAGAGTGCACCCAACCAGGGAACGTCAACCGACCAACGGGATAGAAGCCTTTCTGAGCAAGCTGATTCATGAAAGTGTCGGCGGTAGAAAATGAGAAATTAGGGCCCGCCACATTCAGGAAAGAACCTGGGACCAACCCCGTCACAGAACAACTAGTGTGCACTTTGCCGGGAATCACGGAGTTCAGATTGTTATTATAATGGATGTTCCCCACAAACATCCCACCTCTGGTAGGGGTTAAAGTCTTTCCCATCTTCCGATCTAACGGCAGCATATTAAACCAAGATAACGGGAAGTGTCGCTCCATTTGGGGGATGCGAATCGCCATCCCGTTAAAAACAAAGTTCCAGTCCTCCGACACCTCCAGGACATGATCGTTCTCCACGATCAAGGCGTCTCCAAAAAAGAACGCAGGCTTCAAATACTCCCCTTCAAATTTCTCGGAGTTCATCATAGCATTAAGGAAGTGAAAAGACTGATTCTTGATGGCATTCAATCTAACCGTAGGCTCATCGCTCGGAAACTGGTCAGCCATATACTGGATAATATGGTCATACCTATAGCCGAGAGCGGCTTGAGCGCTACCCACCAAGAGTTCTCCAGCGGCGTTAACCGACAGGTTCACTGAAGAACAAACAGAGAAAAGTAAGTTAAACGGAGGGATAAAACAAGAGAGAGCCGATTGGGTGCTCTCAAACCCCATGCGGCTCACGAAGATATCTATGCGGCCCCATGAAGCTCTCATAAATCTCATACGGCTCCATATAATAAAAAGTCTATGCGGTTTAGCGTCACTTATGCGGCTTCGCCAGCAAGGCACGCATACAGACGCGGTAGTTCTCTTATGCGGCTCGCAGCTCAGCCATAGGGCGAACATGCGATTTACAAAGGCTCGTGCATAAAGTATGCGACGTAACCATGGCGGTTGGGGTTCTTTAACTCATGCATTGTCCTTACCAATAATGGGGGGGTGAACGTCAGGATGAATATCAGGTACGGCGACGAGCGGAGTAGCAGCCGCAGCCGAGGTGGAAGTGGAGGCCGCCTTCTTGCCCTTTACTGCCACGGTCTTCTTGGGAGCTATTAATTATCAAAAGATGAGAAGGACGGTCGAGATAGGGAAGGTCTGAGGAAGAAGAAGGAAAATAAAGAAGTCTTCTCTCTCTTCAAACTCTTTCTATTTATAGGAAGACGGAAGAAGGAGGACACGTGGGCCAATGACTGACTCATAAAGAACGCAACCGACTCCTTGGGTTTCGTCTCCAAGATTCACCCAAGGCGTCAAATCCGAAAGATTTAATGAGCTGACCCTTGAGATTCCCCCTACAAAGACGGCGCTGAAACGAATTTGAGGTAATTAAAGACCTGCACACGTGGCAAGCAGCTATGCGGCTGAACAGTCTCCTGCGGCTAAGTCACTTATGCGGCTGAATAATTCATGCGGCCGAGACTTCTATACGGTCAAAATTCCATATGCGACTAGAGGAACCCGGCCATGCTTCTTATTCAAAGTATTTCAATTTTACAAATTGAAAACTTTGAAGGGGGTCCTGTAGAAGCATGAAAAATACTAAAGGAAATGATTCATGCGGCCAGAAAAGACCCATGCGGCTCAGAGGACTCATGCGGCTCAGGGAATCATGCGGCATAAGGAGCTATGCGGCCCAAAGCATTCCATGCGGCCCAGAGGACACATGGCCTGATAGTGCTCCCCTCCGACCCATGCTGCATTAATTGCTATGACGGCTGACCCCTCTGAAAAGTTGACAGCCCTGACACAAAGGCAGGTAATTATGACTCTGTCATAATGATGAATCTCTAGGAAAGAGGAAAGAAATCTCTGACACAAATCCCCTGAGAGCCATAAAAATGCCACGTGGCCTTGCCACGTGGGCGTTCGTATGCGGCTCGCTTCTCATGCGGCTCAGAATAAATCCTATGCGGCTCAGACCATAGAAGCCTTATGCGGCTCGAGCAAAGGACTTCCCATGCGGCTCAGAGTGAATCCATCATATGCGGCTCAGGCCATGAAAGCCTCATGCGGCTCGAACGAGGACTTCTCATGCGGTTCAAGAGGATCATGTCTATGCGGCCCAGGCGGATATATACCTATGCGGCCCACAAGGATTACTCCTCTGAGGTTAGAGGACTCAAGTGAGGACCACTGCCCACACAGCCCTGACACGTGGGCTTAACCATATGCGGCTCACATTCATATGCGGCTCACATTCATATGCGGCTCACTAGTCATGCGGTCCAGATCCCCCCAGCAGCTCCTAGGACACGTGTCCTAAACCGATCAATTTCTCAGATTTGCTGCCATTAAAGATTGGGTCAAATCCCAATAATTTGGGACACATGGCAGAAGAATAGATCTAATTTATTCACAGATATCAGAAGATCAGTATAAGGAAGATTTATTCCAATCAGCATTAATTGCTCATGGGATTTGGTGTAATCTACACCTAACGGCCCAGATTCATCATAATCAAGGTGAATGGCCGAGATTGACCAATCCACAGGCCGCCGCCATCTCCAAGAGCTAATCATTGGCAACCCTAATGATCACATTCCACTATTATAAATAGCAAGGTGCCATTCCCTTGTGAACATATACAAAAAAAAAGATATACAATTTTGGAGAGAAAAATACGCATATACAGAGAGACTCCCCAATAGTCAGAGAAAAGAATACACAGAGAGAGAGAGAAGCCAGAAGAGCAACAGAGGAGCAAGAAGAGCATTTCTTCGTCAACGCCAACATCTTTTCACAAGGAGCCAAGGCTGCATACCGATCGTCCAAGGAGTAAGGCAGGGCTGCCGTCGCCTTCCCGAGCCTCTATCGTCGCCCCCCAGAATCTAAAATAAACAATTATACTTAGACTGCTGTACCTAGGTTTTCGTCCCTAGGCTTTCTTTGTACAAGCGAGTTTGTAATGTGAAGTAAAAGTTCGGTCCTCCGATAATTGTTCTGTTCTTTTATATTTTATGGCAAACAGTGAGCCGCCTCCTCGCCGCTTCCCTCGCTAAATCTCGAGCGCCGCCACCGCGTCAGCCAACGCCGCGTTCGGCCCTGTCGAAGCCCCGACGAGCGGCGCCGGCGACTCCACCTCGATCTCCTCTCCGCCGCTTCTCTCTCCCTCTCTCCGAACTCCACTCTGACCCCCTCTCTAACAGCCGCCCGCGGTGCACCCCGTCGCCGTGCCCTTGCGCCGCCTCACTGCCGCCGCTGGACCCACCCCCTCGTCGCCGACCATCCGCCTCCCGTTCGCCGCCTCCTCCGGCGCAGCGCCCACCGTACGCCCGGACGGCTCCGCCTTCCCCCGAACTCCGCTTCCGCTCCCAAGCCCTTCCCTCACCGATCTCCAGAGCTCTCAAAACCCGTGGCTCCTCTCTCTCTCTAGACTCTGATTCGTCTTTTGTTTTGTTCTTAGCTTTTTTGTTCTTAGCTCCTCGAAAGAGGAAGCAGCTGTTGTAATGCTGCATTTTTAACATTCTAATGTTATTATTATTATTATTATTATAATTATTATTATTATTATTTTGATTGTTTTTTGAATAGAAGAAAAGACAACCGCCGTATTGGATACTTTGCAGTATTATTATTATTATTATTATTATTATTATTATTATAGATCCTTTTCTATTTTCTTGTTTATATTCAATTCGTATATGAAAATATTCTGCTGATGACATTATAGTACTAAATATTTTTATTTCAGCAGTATTATTGATAGTATATATATTTATGTATTTTGTTATGTTAAGACAAGTAATTAGTATTACTATGTCCAAAATTATTATATGCAGCTATTATTATTATCTTTTAAATATAAATATACATAATAAATGATTTCCTAAAAAGTTATTTTGTAACGAAAACATCCTATCGGGGCTTGGCCCTATATATATATTTCAAAAGTTTAGTCTTAGTCCTAGATAATTTTACTAGATTATATATTTATATATATCCTTCTAAAAATATTTTTATAGCTTTACTACTTAAAAATATTATCATAGCGATTTCTATCATTAAAATTTTAGTGTGCCCTAAAAATGATTTCCCTTAGTATTTCCAAATATTTTATCTAAATGTTTTACTAAGGAAATATAGTTTTCCTATTCTCATTTTGACAACTTAAAGTTTTTGCCTTACAGCGATTTTTATATTTTCAAATATTTATTTAGAAACAATTTTTACAAATGATATATATTTTTCAAGTATTATAAATAGTTTTCCTAAATTTGAATATATATATTACTTACTTCGACTATCCTCCCGTTCATGACTAAATCCTATTATTCATGTTCTCTCGCCAATTCAAGACTACCTTATGTCGGACCTAACTAAGTTGACCGTTCTGGACCCGATGGAATACTCCGTGTTGTCAACAGAGGCCTCCTTGCTTAGTTGTAACATCGAAGTCGATCTTGTGCTACCTTTATTGTACCACACCAAGCAGCTCACCAGGCGTCACAACAGACAAGTATACATTGCTAATTTACTGTCATATTATTTATTTTCCGTATTATTTGCTTTGTTTCATATTGTGAGGTTCTTTTGTTATAAACTGTGCGTCCAAGTCATACTTGGGTGCAAACGACTTTATTAGTCGTTTTACTTTACTATATGCATGTTAACTTAGTTTTAGCGGACTACCTTATTGTTGGGGGATATCCTATATCTCATTGGGCCATGACACTCATACTACACGGTTTGAGATATTTTGCTAGGGGCACGACTTATGGACTGGCCATCTCTAAAGTCGTGTGACAGTAGATGATCGTAACTGCTATGACTAGGGTTTTAGAGACTCAAGCAGTTACAAAACTGGACGAGCCATGGATATGAATTGAACAGTGTAGGAATATTGGGGGAGGACAGTCGCTAGTGCGTATGGGAATCCAAACCGGTAAACCACAGTCTCCGGATGGAACTGTGGCGATTTATTTCCAGATGCCCTCTGACGTTTTGGACGTTACGGACGGATACAGATGACTGGATGCCAGTTACGTACACATAGCCTAAAATCCCACCCATGCGCATGAAAGTTGTTCTCTAAATTGCACATTAGGCGGTTAAAATCTCTTTTGCATATTTGTGTCTAGGAGAGTCTTTACATATTATTATTTTATTATTCTGACAGTTCATATTAGCATGTTCTTCCTGTATCTTGCTACGTCCGTCTGAGGACCTCGTTATTCCCCAGGTATGTGCTTTCATGATTCACTGCAGGTGTTCTAGCCAAGGCCGTGATTCTCTCCATTCCTTCGAAGACGATTGCGCTTGGTTCGTCTTGCCATTTTATTGATCGATTCTTGTACATTTCTTTCATTGAGATAGTTGGTAGTGGACTTTGTCTCCGCCCAACGATTGTTCCATAAATATTCAAGTTAATTTTATATTATTATTCTTTTCATTGTGGATGAGATTTAGTTTGATTTGGATTACTGCATTTTACAGCTTATGTATACATACAAGGCCCATGTACATCGTATGTATACAGCTGACATGTCTACGTACTTGGTCCTACGTTTTTTGGGACTGGGGCGTTACACCCGTCGTCAAAATCGGATCCATAGAGCAACTCTGTCACGACCTGCACCCTGTTTAGGGGTACGAGCATGTGGGTATGTCCAGCCTACGCCGCAGTATCGGCGGTAGAACGCTGTAAAGGTCATCTAGAATATATAGAATTTAAGACACAAAATATACATGTCATCTCCGCACGGAGGAATATAACCATAACTCAATCACATAATTCTAAGGAAGATAAGCACGATGATAAAGATAAAGATAAAGATGAGATAAATAGTCTGAAATAGTGCCGAGCCACAATCACAAGTTCAGAGACCAAGACATAAAACAATATCCCAAAATAAATACTACAAGTCTTAAAGTATCAAACTGGAATGTAATCAAGACAAAATCTAGGTGAACTAGGTCACTACTGGCGGTGCGTCCTCTACGAGCACCGGGTCCACAGGCTGGTCCTGGTCGTAGGCTCCATCTATGCCAAACCCGTAGTAGGTCGAACAATCTGCATCTAAATCCTCTAAAAAATAACGGAGGTTATCCTGTCAGGATATGAGCAAGTACAAACACCAATAGCAGTTCCATGTGAATTGACAAATACTATAAGAGACAATCATAATGAAATACAAGATGGAATATCAAGACTGAAAGTAAAACGGTACAAGAGAACTGGATATCATGTCATGTGTGAGATATAAGATAAAACTGGAATATAAACAGTAGAAAGTAATCTGAGGTATGATGTAAACATAAAATAAAGTGCCATGAGATATTAGAGCGTTATGTGATCGGCTTGGGTCAAGATCAGGCTGTTCCATTTGACCGGCTATGCACAGGTAGTATAATAGTATAGGGATAAGGCCGGCCAAAATAGAAAGCTATGCATAAGTAATATAAGGTCAGGCTACACCCTGCGTCTGGTGAGGGTGGAGCTATGCACAAGTAATAAACAAGTAGAGGTAATGATCACATAACCTCTAATAACTACCCATCTTTGAATAGTATAATGGATCCAGACATGACAGGTCATGACACGGGATTCGAAGAGCAGGGGTCCAGCCCACTCCCAAATCGGTATCTATACAAGTACATGAAATAATATCGAACAATGTACTCATATACCAGGTAAATCGGGAATGACATCTCATGACGAGATTCACGTATACTAGTCCATATATCCTCGTATCGAGAATCAAGTATAACACTACATCTGAATCAGATATAGTAGATATCAAAGCAATAAAAACTATCAGAGAATGTACTTGCCTGTTGTCCTGAGCTACTACAACCCACTCAATGAGCCACGAAAGGTCAAATCGCACAAAGGTCTTCTAATGCTGAAATAGACATTGCCAACGTTCTAAGAATGGTCAAATTAGCTAAAAACGTCTATCCATAAGTCTAATTCTGGATACAGGGGCAAAACGATAATTTTGGATCAAAATGGTGTCCGCCGTTGGACCCACTTTGCACCAAAAAATGTGCTAGAACCTACAGTCTCTAAAGTCATCAAACTATATGTTTACAGGTCCAGTTTGACGAGACGAACCCAACGGTATGTCCAAAGTTGGATTCCGGTGGGCCGTGCAAAAATTCGCCCTTTGGATGGGGTCGCGAGCCCGCCAAAATAACGTTGCAATCGACCATCTCAGAATCGGACCAAACTTGGCATACAGGACCAGAAAAATGATACGGTCCAATTGGCACAAGTTTCGTCTCGATATGACGAGCGTACACAAAGTAATTGACAAATTTACAAAAAGGTCGATACGGTGAATTTTGACGGATACGCATCAAATTCGTCGCGCACACGCGACCAATTTGTATTCCGTCAAAGCCCATACATCCATGTAGTCATTACGCACCTTTCGATACTTTCGGTTCGCGACCACGTCGTCCAGATTGACGGGACGGACGGCGTATCGGGACACTTTTTCTAAAAATTCAGTTTTACAAATCAGCTTTTTCTCCAACTTCACAAACCAATAACTTTCTGTACAGTGCATGAAATTTAATTTTACCAAAAAGGTTTTAAAGCCCTATAGGTTGTCTACAAGTCTCTTCAAACCGATTTTTGAAAACTCGCAACACGCTGGTCGCAAATCGGCCGCAAAGTTTGGATTTCGGAAAAGTTTCTAAACCCAGAAAATCGAGTTTTTTTCTCGATTTTGGAACTCGTTTTTCGTCGCACATGGTGCGAATCGGCACGAACTATTTGAAGGGAATTAAAGGGCTATATGTTGGGGTCATACCTGACCAAGTGGTTCGCAAAACGACGGAGCGAGGAAGGAGAAATCTATTTCCGAAGTTGGCCCTTCGCTGACAGTTTCCGTGCACGGGTGGGATGCTCGTTGTGCGTTTTTCGGCGATAGACGGCTGCGGGTTGGTCGACGGCGATGTCGGGGTGCACGCTGGGGTTGGGGGTGACGACTAGGGTTTAGATTTTGTGAAAATTCCTCTCTCTCTCTCTCTCTCTCTCTCTCTCTATATATATATATATATATATATATATATATATATATATATATATATATATATATATATATTCAGCGTCGGGTCATATTAGGAAAGGGGGGGCCGCTCGGATGCTGCTGCTGCTTCTTTGTGCTATTGTGTGGCGCATGTGTGTGTGCGTTTGTTAGTGTTTGAAAGGAAAAATCAATTTTGACCTCCTAAGCAATTTTGACTTTCTTAGAACCTTTATATATATATATATATATATATATATATATATATATATATATATATATATATATATATATATATATATATATATATATATATATATATATAAAGGTTCTAAAATATATATATATATATATATATATATATATATACACACACACACACACACACACACACACACACACATATATATATATATATATATATATATATATATATATATATATATATATATATATATATATATATATATATATATATATATATATATATCCCATAAATGGAATATTACCTAAATATATATAAATAAACTCAAAATTTATTTATAAACAAAAACTAAATATTTTAGTTTATATATATATTAAATATATTAAACTTTTATAAATAAAAACTCTATCAATAAAATACCTATTTAAATAATAATATAAAACACTAAAAATAATATTTAAATAATTTAAAAAAATAGTGAAATATTATAAATGACTATATTAGTCCTATTCAGGAAAGTGGGGGTGACAAATCTACCTCCTAAAAAAATTCGTCCTCGAAATTAGAGCAAAATAGCACAATAACAGTAGCAAGAACAAAGAAAAAACACCTCAAGGCTCGAAGAAATAAGGGTAACGCTCCCGCATCTCGTCCTCCCTCTCCCAGGTAGACTCTCCTGGAGAGTGATGCGTCCATTCGACACGAACCAAAGGGATAACTTGGTTCCGGTGCACCTTCTCCCGACGATCCAGAATCTCCATAGGCTGCTCTGGATAGCGGAGAGTAGGCCCCACTTTTAACTCGGAGTGATCCAATACGTGACTAGGGTCTGCCACGTACCGTCTCAACTGCGACACATGGAACACGTTATGGACTCCCTCGAGCGTAGGCGGCAAGTCTAGTCGATAGGCCACTGCACCGACCCTTCCAAGAATAGTGAAAGGTCCGATGAAGCGCGAACTAAGCTTTCCGCCTCGGCCAAAATGAATCGTGCCCCATGTCGGAGAAATCCTTCGGAACACCATATCGCCAACCTCGAACTCTAACGGTCTCCGGTGGCTGTCGGCCCGATGCCGCTGTCTATCCTGAGCCACCCGAAGTCTATTCCTGATCAACTTAACCTCCTCTGCTGCAGCCACCACCATCTCCGGGCCAAGAAAAACTCTCTCGCCGACATCATCCCATGACAAAGGAGTGCAACATCTCCGTCCGTATAGAGCCTCGAATGGTGACATCTCTATACTGGCCTGCTAGCTGTTATTGTAAGCAAATTCTACCAGGTGAAGATGGTCCTCCCAAGATCCCCCGAAATCTAACACACAAGTGCAAAGCATATCCTCGAGTGTCTGAATGGTCCTCTCCGACTGACCGTCTGTCTGGGGATGATACGCGGTACTGAACTTGAGCTGAGTGTCCAAGCGAGTATGCAAACTCCTCCAGAAGTGGGAAGTGAAACGACTATCCCGATCCGAGACTATTCTCACCGGAACTTCGTACAATCTGACTATCTGTCGCACATACATCTCTGCAAGCTTCTCCGTTGATAGTCCTACCTTGAAAGGCAAAAAGTGGGCTGATTTGGTCAATCTATCAACGATGACCCAAATCGCGTCTTTCCCTCCTGAAGATCGTAGAAGTCCAGATACAAAGTCCATAGTGATGTGCTCCCACTTCCACTCTGGAATTGGTAGTGGCTGAAGCAGACCACCTGGCCTCTGTCTCTCGGCTTTTACCTGCTGGCACGCTAAGCATCGAGATACAAACTGAGCTACATCTCGCTTCATGCCATACCACCATACGTGCTCCCTTCGGTCTCTGTACATCTTATTGGCTCCAGGATACATAGAGTAATGGGAACGATGCGCTTCCTGCAGAATCTCTTTCCGAAGCTCTCCCCTCGGAATGCACAATCTAGTACTGTGCCTCAGCGACCCATCTTCGGCTATAGAGAAATCGTCTAGCAATCCGGCCTGCACCTGCTCCATGATGCTCCTCAAGGTCACATCATCAAACTGTGCTGATCTGACTCTGTCCATCAACGCAGACTGAATCTGTGAACCCCACATCTGAACCTCCATCCCCGAAACGATCACCTCGATACCCAAACTATCCAGATCGGCCAATAGATGACGATTTGTCATCAAATACATAGCGACTGGATACCTGCTCAAGGCATCTGCAACTACGTTGGCCTTCCCTGGATAGTACTGTAAGGAGATATCGAAGTCCTTTATCAGCTCAAGCCAGCGCCTCTGCCCCATGTTCAATTCCTTCTGGTGAACACGTACTTCAAGCTCTTGTGATCCGTGAAGATCTCAACTTACTGGCACACTCTATCCAGGATACTATACTACACTTATGGAATATTACCTTCTATTATCTTCATCAAATGAATACGGGTAATTAAGTAGCATGCGAGGCTCAGTTGAATGGGACACAAGTGTCATGTGGGTAGTAGGCTTAATGTGAGTCGTATCCATATTTTGGGTCAACAAGTTTGGGTCGAAATGGTGCTCCCAATTCGAGTCAGGAATAAAAGTGACTTCGTGGGGTGAATCAAGATTGGGCCCTGTGTCAGAAAAGTCGTGTGATAAAATGAAGCACAAGATGGTGTGCCTGAGTGGGACACGAAGGTCATGGGCGTAGGGTGTCTTGTCTAGATCATGCATATGAAGTTGGTTTTGAGAAAACAACTAGTCTTGTGATCCTAAATTAAAATTCATGGCAATGTGCATATGATAATCATAAATAAAGTGGGAATAGTCAATGGCCTAAATTGATCCGAAAGTTGTGCGATACAAAGATAGTACAAGAGAACGAGTTTGAGTGTAACATGATATATCAAAATGAAGATAATCTTGTCTACTACAAACTCATGAAGGAAGTTTCCAGAGATTGTCATCTCTGACACTCCAGAAATCACGGAAGAATATTCGTCTATCTAGGATACTCTCTCTAGGGTGTTTACCCAAGTCTTGACGTCGACTACACCAGGCACTAACTCATCTATATGATACTTGGATGATACTTCTATACTAAGTTACTCATGTCCCTCCTCCAACTAGACACTAAACGGTTGGTGCCTAAACTTCTATAGCACTTGAAATACTCTGGCTATTGCTACTAGGGTACTCCTTCTATTCTGGCACCTGGTGCAACTCCTACCTTAACACTCATTAATCACTCTAAGGTTCTCATCTATATTTAATTATAAAAAATCATATACATTACTTCCTAAACATGCTCTAAACTATTAACACAATACTCAAGGACACAACTAATTGCAAGTCACCAAGCCATCATACTACGAAGAACCCATAATGAATGAGACTCTACAAGGACCTGTACTAAATAACTGAAATTATTCCTACTCCTAAGCTAATTGATGATGGAATAGAATCTATAATAACATAAGTGAAATGATAGAGATGATATGTTATGACCCTTATCAAGATACAGTCTGATAATCATACACGTCTGTCCTAAATCATGATACTCAGAATCCTCGCCACGCCAGTAAGCAAGGCTGTGATAAACGGTATATTCCATAACTAGGTATGCACCTCTATAATCATATCGTCTGGAATCCTCGCCACGCCGACTAGTATAGCTGCGAGAAATCTCAAATCTTATGACCAAGATATGTACATCCGAAGTCAGGTCCCTACGTTTCCGCCACGCCGGCTAATATAGCTGCGATAAACTCCGGGTTCCATAACCAAGTAGACATTTTACCTTCCCTGTTATTCCGTCAACATATGTTATCAAAAGGTATCGTAACTCGGGCCAGAAAATTTATCTCGATATGACAATCAAAATCAACGATGATCCATCAATATCAAATTCAATATCAAGAAGCAAGGGTGAACAAAAACAAGTGGAAATGATTTCAAATTGACGTTGAAAATAAGATTCCCAAGGGTCATCACAAGAATATCTCAAAAGTGTTGGCATATTTTATTTTGATAACGTTACAGCATCTTCGTAGTTTAGTTTTCTCTGTTTTCAGATTTTTATTATTCAGAAGCTCTACTACATAAAGTTTGTCCATTCAAGACATGTCATCAAAGCCTTCAAGACCATAGCAAAGAACGGCGATCCTTGATAGACGGCTCTCAACACTTCAAGATTTCGAGTCTGTACAAGGTCTAGGTCCTTCTGTAAACACTTAAGGTTGGATGACAAATCTAAAAGCTTTCTGTTCCTTCAGTCAAAAATCAATATCATAAAGAACGGCATACCGACGGTATACTATGGCATACCGACGGTATACCGTTTTTACTAGCACAAAACGTTCTGTGAACAACATCGGCATACCGACGGTATACTCCGGCATACCGACGGTATACCGTTTTGATGAACACAAAAACGTTCTGTGAGAAATATCGGAATACCGACAGTATACTACGGCATACCGACGGTATACCATTTTGTGAGCCATAAAATGTTCTGTGACAAATATCGGCATACCGACGGTATGCTCCGACATACCGACGGTATACCGTTTTGCTTGTCACAAAATGTTCTATGACAAACATCGGTATACCGACGGCATACCGCGGCATACCGACGGTATACCAGTTTACGAAATTTGATTTTTGAATGAATGAATACTAGCATTAATTGCTAGCATTAAATGCTCGTAACGGATATATTTATGACCATTACCGTTCAGAACGGCATACCGACAGCATGCCGGTCCATACCGACGGTATGCCGTCTGGGCTGTATACAGAGCATTAAATGCCACCTACTCTTGGTTTCTTTATAAAAGGAAGTCTTCTCTCTCATGAAGACTCATCCACTCTTTGCCATAAATTTTCCAACAACCAAGAACTCCTCCATTAAAACTCTACACAAGCTTTCAATTGTCATCCATTTCCAAAGTGCTAGAGTATTCAAGAGTTGTACTTTTAGATCTTCAAGTGTTAGAAGATCAACAAGCTTTCTTCCTTTCCTTTTGAAGTTGGCGAGCCTTCGTAAGAAAACCCGTGTGAAAGAAGTTGGCAAGTTCTTCGGATCCAAACTCGTGCTGAAGTTGGCGAGTTCTTCGAATCCAAACTCGCGTGTACTATTTTACTAAATAGTAGATTAAAGCCGGAGAGAGTTCCGGGACTGGACTGCCTCTAGAGAGGATACCAGGATACATCGCGCGTTTGATTTTCTCTCTCTCTTTTTAATTGAAGAATATTGCTTGTTGTTTTTAAATTATTTTATTTTCCCATTCACCCTCCCTCTAGGGTTCTACAATTGTATCAGAGCTTTGTTCTCTTTATTTGGATTTACACCCTTAGAGTGATCCATGGCCACTAACCCTAGTATCAACACCTTCCACAATGAGGGACACTCCACAAATAGGCCTCCCCTATTTGATGGAACCAACTATAACTACTGGAAGATTAGGGTGAGCATTTATCTGAAGTCCATAGATTTTGATTTATGGGATTGTGTGATAAATGGTCTCCCCTACTCCTTCCGAAGTTATTGAGAATGTAGTTTCTGACACCCTTAGAGACAAACTCACTGAGAATATCAAGAAGCTTGCTAGTCGAGATGCCAAAGCTATGAACGCTCTTTATGTGCCCTCGATAGCAGTGAGTTCAATATAATCTCTACTTGCAAGAATTCAAATAAAATCTGGAAGTTGCTTGAAGTCACACACGAGGGTACATCACAAGTAAAAGAATCAAAGATTAGTAGACTCACACAAGAATATGAATCTTTTAAGATGAAACAAGATGAGTCTATTACTTTCATGTTCACACGTTTTGGTGATATCATTAATCCTCTTTCTTCTCTTGGTAAGGAATATCCTGCTCATGAAAAGATCAGGAAGATTCTCAGAGGATTGACCAAAGGATGGAGTCCTAAAGCTACCGCCATCATTGAAAGGAATGACTTGACAGTCATGAACCTTGAGACCCTCATGGGAAAGCTTATGACTCATGAACTCGACATGAAAGATCAAGAAGAATCTTCCATGCAAGAGAAGGAGAAGGAAAAGGCCAAAGAGAAGGAAAAGTCTCTAGCTCTCAAAGCTACAAAGTCTTACTCAAAGGATAGCTCCGACGACAACGAGTCGGATGATGACGAAGAAATAGCTCTCACAGCTAAGCACTTCCGAAAGTTCCTTAAGTTCAACAAAGCCAACCGCTTTAGACGGGACAACGATGAAGATCCGACATGCTACCAATACAGAAGGACCGGTCACATCAAGAAAGATTGTCCCATGACAAGAAAAGACTCAAACAAGTACGTGAAGCCTAGCAAAGGAAACTCGTCCTCTAGAAAATTTGCCAACACAAGTATTTGGTGTGAGAGTGACGCAAGCGACTCCGACTCCGACAAAGATTGCAAACACAATGCAAACGTTTGTCTCATGACAACCGATGAGGTACTCGATGATCTCTCTTTAAATACTCTTACTTATGATGACTTGGAAAATGCTATTCTTGAATTATACGAAGAACACAAAGGTGTTAGAAACAAGTACAAGAAATCTCTAAAAGAGGTTGACGCACTTCAACTTGAAGTAGAAAGACTCTCTAACATCATTATTGATGTAAAAGGGAAATCTCCTGCCTCTGACACGGATGAGATAGAGTCCTTGTGACTCAAGTATCAAGAATCCCTTGTCACCATCAAGAAGAAGGATGATGAGATTCAATTCCTCAAAAGTTCTTATGAATTTTCTATGCATAAAGTTCAAGATGCTAATAAAAGAGAATATGATACCTCTATTAAGTATAATGATCTTCTTGTGCAAAGTAAGAGTCTTGGTAATAAGAACACTACTCACACACATGCTCCAAGACACCCTCACTCTCATCACAATATTAGTCATACTTCTTACATGAAAAAGAACACTACACACAAGTCCTTCTCTAACACAAGAAAAGCACCATTTGTTGAGAAGAACACCTCTCACCATGCTTTTTATTATCATCATCGTAACACTCATGATAGAACTCCTCGTACTAGAGTTTCACATATGCATAACACTCACACGCTTTCTTCTAAATTATCTATTGTAACATCCAATTTTCCAGATGAGGGTATTTTTGAATTTTTTTAATTATAATTATTATTTAAGGGTATTTATTTCATATTATAATTTTTAGTGATTTTTAGTGATTTTTAGTAGAATTGATTTTGAGCCTATAGTTGACTTTGACTAGTGTTGACTAGAAGACTAACCTAGTGACTAACCTAGGTTAAGACCCCTTTGTTAGGTTAAGTAAACTTGTTTTGACCTAATTTAGTGAAGTTTAAGTCATTGGAACTTGTTTGGAGAGATTTGGAGTTGATTTGACTAATATGGCTTATGACTTCATAAGTCATGATTAATGACTTGACTTATAGCCCATAGGCCCACACCATGAACCAAACCTAACCCTAATCAGCCCATGACAGCCACTATTGATCCTTTCCCCCTATTTAATCCCCTCCTAGAATTTAGGGCTAGCCTCCATTGGGATTTGTGCAAGTTTTGGAAGAGGTGAGTCTCCATCTTTCTAAAATCATAGGAAATCCATTTCAACTCCATTTTCCTTCAAATCAATTGCATTAGGATTTAATTCTTCTGTTCTTTCTGTTTGTGTAAGAATATTTCAGAGTAGGATCAATTTGTGGGAGTTTTTGAGGCTTGGAGAACCATTCCATTTGGGGCTTTTATGAGCTTTGCACATCAATAGGTATAATCTATTATAACCCAAGAAATTTTTGTTTAATTGCATTTCTAGGATGCCCTAGCCCTAACCTAATTGTAGGAATAGGAATCCCCAAAATTTCGTGTCCTTTCGTGTCCTTTTTGGACACGTATCAGTGTTGTATAGAACGTGTTTGTTGAAATTCTTGTGAGAATTAAATATTGTTATTTTTAAAAACTAATTACATGATTTTGAAGCCCTTGGCATGCTGATCACGAATCTATCACACTGAGCACGATTTAGGCCCATGTCCGTGTCCAAAATGGACACGAACACGCTGCACGACTGTCACGACCCGTACCCGCTTTTTCGGATACGAGACGTGTCCAAGCCAGCCTACGCCGCAGAGTCGGCGGCAGAACGCTGTCAAGCCCGCAAGAATATGAATGCTCAAAATAAAATAATATTGCTCATTCACAATTCTACATTTATTACAACATTTACAAATTTAAAGGAAAGTACAAAGTTTTACATTTAATAAAATGATACAACTGTTTTCTATTTCTAGGTTGTCCTCAGCATACCAAAGTCCTCCCCAGTGTTAAGAGTGATCGCGGCTAAACCTGTAAAATATTGGTTATCCAGTCAGAATTGGAACAAGTACACAAATCGACGGCAGTGCAAAACATAATAGAATCAACAAGACATGAAAATAGCATATGGAATATGAAAACTGTAAGATAACTGATGTCATAGCACGATAGAGAAATAAACAAGGAAAAACTAATAAAAGACATCTATCTAGGTGGTGTGAAATATCTATTTCAACATGTGAACGGCTAGGGGGTAAATCCGGCATCTACACGTGCCGTGTGCAGATGCTATTGTTCACGAATAGACATCTTGGGATATTTTCTGGGTAGTCCACATGCCTACTAAGATATTTCCCCTCCCGACTACTCCGTGTGACGAGCGTGTCAACAAGCAGCAAGATATATGTATAGACATGAAATGAAAAGACTACTATGAATCGGAAAGCAATCAGAAAGTGCACTTGCCTGAGGTCCTTAGCTGGAGAAACCAATAATAAATACCACTCACGAGCCACAATCAATCAACACATGCAGAAGTCTCCGGATGCTGAAATAAATAGTACCAACGTTCTCAGAATAGTCAAATTAGCTAGGATTGCCTGTCCTTAAATTCAATTCTGGACACAGGGGCAAAACGGTAATTTCGGGCAAAAACGATGTCCGCCGTTGGACCCGCTTTGCACCGAAAAGCGTGCCAGGGTCAACGGTCTCTAAAGTCGTCAAACTACATGTCTACGGATCCTGTTTTCCGATACGAACCCCACCGTA
Organism: Iris pallida; assembly: GCA_029216955.1. Taxonomy (NCBI): domain Eukaryota; kingdom Viridiplantae; phylum Streptophyta; class Magnoliopsida; order Asparagales; family Iridaceae; genus Iris; species Iris pallida. Next base: position 2,558,475 of record JANAVB010001796.1, on the reverse strand, counting down.
TGTCCAGAGTTGGATTCCGGCGGGCCGTGCACAAAATCATCCGTTGAGCGGGACCGTGGGGCCCACAAAACGACGTCGATTTCAACTGTCTCAGAATTGGACCAAACTTGGCATGCAGGACCAGAAAAATGATACGGTCCTGTTGGCGTAAGTTTCGTCTCGATCTGATGTGTGTGCACAAAGTTATGACTGAATTTGCATTAGACGGATACGGGGCGATTCCGACGGATATGCGTCGAATTCGTCGCGCACACGCGACCAATTTAAATTCCGTCAAAGCCCACACGACCACGAAGCTGTTACGCAGCTTTCGATGTCTTCGGTGCACGACCACGTCGCCCGAAATGGCGGGACGGACGTCGTGTGGAGCGATTTCTAGTTTTTGAAAACAGGTTTTTCCTGAAGTTTACATGTGGATAATTCTCTGTACAAAGCAAATTTCTACAAACTTCCTACTGGAGTCTTCTAGCCCTATATGTTGGGTTTAACTTCTGTTTAGAAAATTTCCTGATTCGAAGGATAGATTGATGGGAATTTCTATGTGAAGTTGGGTGTTTGGGACAGAATACGCGTTCTGTTTTAGGACAGATTCGTCGTCGACTTTCAGTCGATTTCCCCAGCAATTTATGGCATCTAAATGTAAGACAATTAAAGGAACTTAAAGATGTATATATCGGCTTCGTACCTGAGGAGAAAAATCGGAAAATGATCGATCGAGCGCGACGCAGCAGCGTTACGAAAACAGCCCCGCACGTGTCGCTGCTGCCTTCTTTCGTACGCGCGCGCTGATCCCGACTGTGGTCGGCCGGTTGGCCGTGGCTCCGGCGGTCTGTGCGTCAGCCACGACGGCGCTCGCGTGTGTGGGGAAAGCGCAGGTGGTACGGCGATAGTTGAGAGTTTAGGGTTTTTGTTACCTCTCGATCTCTTTCTTTCTCTTATAATCCGCGTGGGGTGAGCGAACAGAGTCTCTCTCTGTTGGCTTGGGTCTGGGCTAATTCGCTCGGGCCTGTGAGGGGTTCAGTTGGGGTCGGCCTTGGGTATGGGCTGGGATGAATCAGAGCTTAGCAGCTCTCGGTTGGTGGGGGGTCTCACAGCTACTGGGTTGGGGTGCACTAATGGTCATAATGGTCATTATGACCACGGAAATGTATCTAAGAGTAAGCTTCCAGCTACTCTCGGTTGGGGAGGTCAAGTTCGGATGGGGCTTGAAATATTTAACTATTATGAATGTAGAAATAATGTTACTGCTATTAATTGATCGGGTTTGCTCTACTGTTGGTTTGAGGAATTCCTGTGTAGGAAAGGAAGTTCGGGTTATTCCCTGTGCGGGGTGGGAGGAACCCAAGCTGGGCTCGGCTATGTTAACTGGGGTGTGGGCTCATTCCTGGGGCATGGGGTGGGCCGATAATAGGTACAGTATTAATACATACAAATACTTGCCTGAGGTTAAATAGTCTATTATTTAATAATTGCCTGAGGTTATGTTAGCAGAGTATGGACACTACTTCTGTTTCTTATTCTTTTCTTTTTCTTTATTCTATTTCTCTTAATAACCTCAGTACACATTTATATATTTATATATAGTTAACTATATACCTTCATATATTTACACAATTATTTATCTAAACACCTATATGTATTAATATACGATTATATATATATATATATATATATATATATATATATATATATATATATATATATATATATAAATGCCTATATATATACACAAACATTTATATAAATACTTATATATTTAATATACATATATCTATATACAATCATATATATATATATAATCCCTATGAATATTCCTAGTCAAAAATATATATACAATTCATTTTAGGAATAAACGAATACCATTTATATTATTTGAGAATAATATAATAATACCAATAATAATAATCATAAGAATAATATAATAATAACAATAAATAATAGTGATAATAATAACCAACTAAAATGTCTACTAAGAGTTCTTGGTGAATCTATTCATACCCCCTTTTCATTTGGCTTTAAAAATATTCGTACACTTATCTAAAACAATTAAATAACTAAAAAATATTTCGAAAAGTATTTCCGGGAAGGGAAGCTACAAATCTACCCACCTAAAAAAATAATTTCGTCCTCGAAATTCAAATTCATAACTATTTCTTAAAATTCGAAGTCTAGTATTCCCTTAACCTCCTCAAATTTAATTTCTCAAAATAGTTGTATCCTCTTTCTTGTCATTTTGTAACTCCGAAAACTCCGAGGACTTCTACCCACCTTAGAGGCTAGGATGTGGTTTTAGGAATAATGGGGTTAGAAAAATTCCAAAGTCCGGATATTGTACCTCGACCCTGGTCAATAAAGAACAAGGCACAGCGTATCGGAATACGATAGATATAAGTCAAGTCACGGGCCGTTCCTCAATAAGTAGAAGATGAGTGCGTGTGCAATGACACATTGTCGATAAAATAGGACGACCTACTCGTCCACAATATTCTTGAGTTGTCGACGGGGTAATCAACTCTAAGGCACATCATATGAAAAGATTCCTAACAACTGGGTCTTGAATTTCTATTGGGGTCAAACCTGCCGGGCTATTGTCACAAGGGTTCTAATTAAAGCAAGCTTCAAACAAATAACTTGAGGCTCACAACAATCGGTCTCTTGAGGATAGATAGTCTCCCAGGTTGGCATTTGATCTAGGGAAGATCCTAGTCATTCTCGGGCTCCAATGACTAGAAGATCAAGATAGTAGGTTTATTGTCGAAGGGAGGACGAGTAATTCAAGGCAAGGTTCCAGTCACTGGCTGGCCGTGGATAGCTATACTTGTGTATACAACTATCATAGCCATGGAGATACTTTGTATCTTTCCACCAGTTACGAGCTTTTGTCTTCCCAAATGAGTGAAAGACAAAACAAATAAAGAGTTCAAGAGAGGGGTCACTGAGTATAATTACGTGATTTAAAGGCGAAGATATTATTTCAAGAGGGATTGTCAAAGCAGTCGCGGATGAGATCCTAGAGACAGCTATATCTCAATCCACGTAGAGTAATTAGATGAAGAGTGAACCAAATGCATCATGGTTGATCAGACCGTAATACAATGATTCTGATTAGACAATATGTTAGCGGGCGTCCCCAATAAACATAAGTCTCGAATCAAGCTCGATAAAAGAGTAAGCTTGCAAAACTAGGCTGTAATTGCAGCATTGGTCAAGAGAGTCAAAATACAAACATCCGAGATTTTTGAAAGTAGAATAAGTCGTTTGAGTTTTGGAGAAAAACAAAACCTTACCTAGTGTTCTTGCTTATATAGTCTTCCTACAATCTTACCACCCCTAAAGTCTTGGTCAACTACAACATAGTTTTAGCAAGTTCTATAACCTATGATCCTCAAAATAATTTCATTTCTATTGGTTGTGCCTCGCCAGTGCGCTGCTGGCTGGCCATTGCAGTCGTAAGGTTTATTCCAACTATTTTCCTAAGACTTCTAGGATATCTAAGGGTCCAATCTGATTGACTAGGATAGATAGTGTATCATCTGCCTATAAGTCTCAATCCTTACAGTAAAAGGTTGACCGAGGAGGAATTAACTGACGACGAGGAAAATAAGAACATCCTAACATTTACCTCTTATATTTCAAATAGTCGAGGGAAAGACTTTGAATCAATCTACTTCGAGGTTCATACAGGAATACAAAATCAGAAATTATAAACTAATTCCTTATAGTAAAAGAGAATTCAAAAATAGACAATCCTAACTTATCATGTGATGTTTATAACTAATAGGGCAAAAGAAAATTAAACAGTTTATCAAAATCAAAATTAACTCCTTAATTCTAGGCAAGTCTAACATACCAAGTGAATAGTATATTCACATGGGGTCATATCGTCATATCAAAGTAAGAGTGTACCTACAGGGTTCTAGCAAGCAATCTAAATTTAATAATTCTGAATTGTATGGCCTATTTAATAACCTTAACTACCCCACCGGTCAATTTAAACAAGGGACTCCTAGTCCTAGTCATTCTCCTAAATCATTTTAGTCCTAATTGTGAATGAGCATTTCCTGGGCGCAGGCTCGCAATAGTACGACTAACGTACCATCACGAGTTCGCATATCTTTTGCGAAAACGGACCTGCATGGGCCACCACAAAAACTTGTCACGACCCGTACCCGCTTTTTCGGATACGAGACGTGTCCAAGCCAGCCTACGTCGCAGAGTCGGCGGCAGAACGCTGTCAAGCCCGCAAGAATATGAATGCTCAAAATAAAATAATATTGCTCATTCACAATTCTACATTTATTACAACATTTACAAATTTAAAGGAAAGTACAAAGTTTACATTTAATAAAATGATACAACTGTTTTCTATTTCTAGGTTGTCCTCAGCATACCAAAGTCCTCTCCAGTGTTAAGAGTGATCGCGGCTAAACCTGTAAAATGTTGGTTATCCAGTCAGAATTGGAACAAGTACACAAATCGACGGCAGTGCAAAACATAATAGAATCAACAAGACATGAAAATAGCATATGGAATATGAAAACTGTAAGATAACTGATGTCATAGCACGATAGAGAAATAAACAAGGAAAAACTAATAAAAGACATCTATCTAGGTGGTGTGAAATATCTGTTTCAACATGTGAACGGCTAGGGGGTAAATCCGGCATCTACACGTGCCGTGTGCAGATGCTATTGTTCACGAATAGACATCTTGGGATATTTTCTGGGTAGTCCACATGCCTACTAAGATATTTCCCCTCCCGACTACTCCGTGTGACGAGCGTGTCAACAAGCAGCAAGATATATGTATAGACATGAAATGAAAAGACTACTATGAATCGGAAAGCAATCAGAAAGTGCACTTGCCTGAGGTCCTTAGCTGGAGAAACCAATAATAAATACCACTCACGAGCCACAATCAATCAACACATGCAGAAGTCTCCGGATGCTGAAATAAATAGTACCAACGTTCTCAGAATAGTCAAATTAGCTAGGATTGCCTGTCCTTAAATTCAATTCTGGACACAGGGGCAAAACGGTAATTTCGGGCAAAAACGATGTCCGCCGTTGGACCCGCTTTGCACCGAAAAGCGTGCCAGGGTCAACGGTCTCTAAAGTCGTCAAACTACATGTCTAAGGATCCAGTTTTCCGATACGAACCCCACCGTATGTCCAGAGTTGGATTCCGGCGGGCCGTGCACAAAATCGTCCGTTGAGCGGGACCGTGGGGCCCACAAAACGACATCGATTTCAACTGTCTCAGAATTGGACCAAACTTGGCATGCAGGACCAGAAAAATGATACGGTCCTGTTGGCGTAAGTTTCGTCTCGATCTGATGTGTGTGCACAAAGTTATGACTGAATTTGCATTGGACGGATACGGGGCGATTCCGACGGATACGCGTCGAATTCGTCGCGCACACGCGACCAATTTGAATTCCGTCAAAGCCCACACGACCACGAAGCTGTTACGCAGCTTTCGATGTCTTCGGTGCACGACCACGTCGCCCGAAATGGCGGGACGGACGTCGTGTGGAGCGATTTCTAGTTTTTGAAAACAGGTTTTTCCTGAAGTTTACATGTGGATAATTCTCTGTACAAAGCAAATTTCTACAAACTTCCTACTGGAGTCTTCTAGCCCTATATGTTGGGTTTAACTTCTGTTTAGAAAATTTCCTGATTCGAAGGATAGATTGATGGGAATTTCTATGTGAAGTTGGGTGCTTGGGACAGAATACGCGTTCTGTTTTAGGACAGATTCGTCGTCGACTTTCAGTCGATTTCCCCAGCGATTTATGGCATCTAAATGTAAGACAATTAAAGGAACTTAAAGATGTATATATCGGCTTCGTACCTGAGGAGGAAAATCGGAAAATGATCGATCGAGCGCGACGCAGCAGCGTTACGAAAACAGCCCCGCACGTGTCGCTGCTGCCTTCTTTCGTACGCGCGCGCTGATCCCGACTGTGGTCGGCCGGTTGGCCGTGGCTCCGACGGTCTGTGCGTCAGCCACGACGGCGCTCGCGTGTGTGGGGAAAGCGCAGGTGGTGCGACGATAGTTGAGAGTTTAGGGTTTTTGTTACCTCTCGATCTCTCTCTTTCTCTTATAATCCGCGTGGGGTGAGCGAACAGAGTCTCTCTCTGTTGGCTTGGGTCTGGGCTAATTCGCTCGGGCCTGTGAGGGGTTCAGTTGGGGTCGGCCTTGGGTATGGGCTGGGATGAATCAGAGCTTAGCAGCTCTCGGTTGGTGGGGGGTCTCACAGCTACTGGGTTGGGGTGCACTAATGGTCATAATGGTCATTATGACCACGGAAATGTATCTAAGAGTAAGCTTCCAGCTACTCTCGGTTGGGGAGGTCAAGTTCGGATGGGGCTTGAAATATTTAACTATTATGAATGTAGAAATAATGTTACTGCTATTAATTGATCGGGTTTGCTCTACTGTTGGTTTGAGGAATTCCTGTGTAGGAAAGGAAGTTCGGGTTATTCCCTGTGCGGGGTGGGAGGAACCCAAGCTGGGCTCGGCTATGTTAACTGGGGTGTGGGCTCATTCCTGGGGCATGGGGTGGGCCGATAATAGGTACAGTATTAATACATACAAATACTTGCCTGAGGTTAAATAGTCTATTATTTAATAATTGCCTGAGGTTATGTTAGCAGAGTATGGACACTACTTCTGTTTCTTATTCTTTTCTTTTTCTTTATTCTATTTCTCTTAATAACCTCAGTACACATTTATATATTTATATATAGTTAACTATATACCTTCATATATTTACACAATTATTTATCTAAACACCTATATGTATTAATATACGATTATATATATATATATATATATATATATATATATATATATATATATATATATATATATATATATATATATATATATATATATAAATGCCTATATATATACACAAACATTTATATAAATACTTATATATTTAATATACATATATCTATATACAATCATATATATATATAATCCCTATGAATATTCCTAGTCAAAAATATATATACAATTCATTTTAGGAATAAACGAATACCATTTATATTATTTGAGAATAATATAATAATACCAATAATAATAATCATAAGAATAATATAATAATAACAATAAATAATAGTGATAATAATAACCAACTAAAATGTCTACTAAGAGTTCTTGGTGAATCTATTCATACCCCCTTTTCATTTGGCTTTAAAAATATTCGTACACTTATCTAAAACAATTAAATAACTAAAAAATATTTCGAAAAGTATTTCCGGGAAGGGAAGCTACAACGACACTGTCGTACAGTGTCTTGCTGCTCGGGCGTCCTAGCGGACACGACACGACGACTCAAGCCACGAAACTTGACACACACGTTGTCCTAATCACTGACACGAGACCCACAAAATTTCGTAGGACCTCGATGTGTGTGCGCGAAGAAATCGCGTATGCACGTGTTTTGCCCAACACTGTGCACGCGTGTTTCGTGTCTCTGATACGGGGCTGAAGTTTTGACACGACACGATTTCGATACGTTGCAGGGTATTGAAGCTCTAGCCCTATCATGGGAAAACGTATGTGCACAGGCTCGACACCTCTCGAGCTCTGTGTCGTGTCCAATCAGACACGGCATGGCTGCACGAGGCTGCCTGTGCAGCAATTGATGTACTGTTTTTGATTTGTTTCTTGGACACCTCGTGTCCATGTAAATGGACACGAATACACTCCCTAGACACGTGAACATATGGTTAACACTCCTACATACCTGATTTCTAAATTCTATGGTTTAATTTAGGTTTTCGAATTAAGTTTGGATGATGAACTGTAGGTATGTATTTCCTGATACACTGTTGATTCCTGAACTCTAATTCCCTTTCTAATTGATTTTTAATGTCAAAATTGCCATGTTTCACCCATGCACATTGTGTTAGTCACTGCTATGTTGGTTTTGCAAGATTAGATTGGGTTTTGGGATGTTGTATGATACATACAACACTGTGGCTGATACTTGTTCAGGATGAAATTTCTGATTTTAATTTTCCTTTCATAAACTAAAATTTTGATGTTAATTGCTATGTTGAGTTCAATGTACTTCATCTAAGGGTGGGTTGATTACTGTATAGAACATGTAAACAAATACCTGAGAATTCCTAATGCTTAATGATTAACTGGGATTTCATATGAGAATGGTGTTAAGAGTTTGGTTTAATTTGCTGTTAATAGAGAATTCTTAAGTTTATGAATGAACCTGAAAATTCAGGACCATGAGCATAAGGACTGTTACACTGATTTTGGTTTTTGAGTTCATTGTTAAACTATAAATCCTGAGAAGTACCAGTTATGGAATCCCTGAGATTAGGAGTTGAGATATGTAGACTGTCATTTGACTGAAATGAAATCCTGAGTTTAATGTAAAGGTTGATAGATTTTAAACTGAAATCTGAGTTTAACAAATAGAATTTATATATAATTTAATAACCTGAGAGTTCAGGATAGTGAGGACCTGAGATTAGAGGGAATATGGGTTTGGTTTATTGTAGATGAATCCTGAGATTCAAATCTTAGGAAACCTGAGAATGTATAGGTTAACCTGAGTACAGTAGTTCCTAGTCACCTAATCCTGAGTTGGTTCACTATTCTTCCAGGTTCTACACATACTAACCTTTTTCCTATTGACACTCTAAATAACTATGGCTATGTGACATATTATACATCACTGATTTTTTCACATACATACATAGACACCTTCTCTCTTATTTGAAACTTGCTTGACACTTGCTAACCACACCATTGACACTGTCACTTTGACACACCACAATATGTTCACACACACACTCTAGTCTAGATATGCCTCTATGTACCTAAACATGAATGAATGATGCTATGTATGTCTCCTAGTATGTATGCTTATATATTAGCCAATGTGATATATATATCTTAATGTGTGTAATGTGAATTTAGCCTTTAGTGTTTAGCCTATAGTGTTATAGGGTTGTATAGGCTAATATGTTTTGTTTTAGGCTTGTGAAGTACTAGTTAGCCTATAGTATGTTTTAGACTTTGATTTTGGTTGGCCTTAGAGATTGACTTAGATAGAGACCCAAATTGACTTGTTGACTAGAGTTGAACCAAAACCCTAGAGTTGACCAAGGTTTGACCCAATGGTTCAGGATTGACTAGATATTGACTAGGGTTGACCCAGAGTTAACCAAGTTTGACTTGGACCTAGTTTGACCTAAACAGTTGACCAGGTTTGACTTAGAGTTGACTTTGACCTAAATCGACCTAGAAATCATGTAAATTGCATTGTATGTACTTATTTACCATTCTGGACATGTTATAACCCATACTGCTCTATTTAGGACATTGTGACTCCGGTGCAGACATCTGATATTACATTACTCTTTTCAGAGTATCAGGCGAGTACATTCTCTGATAGTTCTCTCATTTACTTGTCAATTACTGTCCTTCAGTTCTAGTTAGTTGTATGCGATTCTCTGTTACAACACGTGTGGATATTTCTGGATTCATGTATACGACACACTTTTACTTTCTGGCCTCTATTACTGGTATCATCTCTATTACTGGAATCACCTACTGGAATCATTTAACTGGAATCATTTAACTGGAATCATTTACTGGTATCATTATATTTTGGCTGGACTCATCTTGAATCATTGTGTCGAAATTCTGGATTCACTTGCTGGGAGGGGAAATATTGGAATAGGCATGTGAACATACCCAAATACTGGAACCACTCCCTTGGAATTATACTGGAACGATAGCCATCCCACACTTGGCCGAGTGTGCGGTGTGCCGTATTACCTACAGCCGTTCACATGTCGATCCCAATATTTTAAAACACACTGTTAGAGTATAGACTGGACTCACCCTGGAACCTTTGATCACCAACTGGACACACCTTATACCGGACTCATCTTGTACTGGAACCACCTGGTATCAGATTCATGTTGTCTGGATTTACTTGGGTTTTGTACTTGTTTACATTTACATTCTGGACTTATTATGTTACTTTAGTTCAGCTAGATTTATTTTACAGTCTTCATTGCCATCATTCTTCTCTTGTTTTAGTTACTTACTTTCCTTGTATCTTATCTGTTCTCCATTCCATCACCTGTATATAAACTGCCATATTCATCAATATAACTGTCTATAACTGCTGTATAGTTCTCTGTCATTTACTTGGGTTTTCTAGATGAGATGTGCTCATTCCTGTCCTGACTGGACCGGTTAAAATTTTACAGATGATTGTCCTGAGGATACATGCCCTACATATTATGGACCCGGAGACGGGATGACTAACTTTGGCCCCGACACTCAGGAGTGATCAGGATTTAGTTTAGTAGATTAGCATATGTTTTCATGTTGAACTTATTGTAGAAGATTTGAGACTTGTTTAGTATTTAAGATTTGTTGAGAGTTGTTATTATTTAGTAGTTGTTCTTCTATTCTTAGTTTAATTCTCTGTGATTATCTTATCGTGCTTAGACTGTGATTGAGTTACAATATCTTATACTTGTCCTCCGTTCGGAGTTGATCATGATGAGTACATTATAATTGCGTGAGTTGCTGGTTAGATAGTAACCTAGGACAGTGCTCTACCGCCGACACTGCGGCATAGGCTGGGCGTCGTTACGTACTCGTACCCTCACAGTGGGTGCGGGTCGTGACATCTATGGTGTACAATTATTGTGGCTTGCTCGGACATACCTCTAATTATTGTCATACAAGGAAACAAGTTGATATGAAAGTTTTTAAGTGGATTCCTAAGACTAACAATCAAGGACCCAAACGATCATGGGTACCAAAATGTTCATCTTCAACTTATGTTGTAGGTGAAGAATCCTTTCCATGCTAGAAGCAAGTGGATTCTCGATAGCGGTTGTTCACGGCACATGACCGGTGATGCTTCTTTATTTACAACGCTATCGACGAAGAAGGAAGGACACGTCTCCTTCGGTAACAATCTTAAAGGTCACATTATAGGAAATGGTAATATCAGTTCTCCACCTTATCCTTGTATTAAGAATGTGTGTCTTGTTACAAATCTCAAACACAATCTTCTTAGTATTAGTCATCTTACCGATAATGGTTATGATATTAAGTTTGTTAAACTCAAATGCTTCATTACCGATAGCTCTAATGGATCTATTGTTTATGAAGGCATTAGAGAGAACAATATATATGTTCTTTATCTTGTTGAAGGTACTAACAATGACAGGTGCCTAGTTGCAAAGAACGATAAAAGTTGGCTTTGGCACATGAGGCTTGGACATGCCAACATGGATACCATCTCTCGTCTTGCAACCAAGAAGCTTGTAAGAGGGCTTCCAAGTATCCCTTTCAAAAAGGATATGGTGTGTGAAGAATGCGAGAAAAGTAAGTTGACCAAGTCATCTTTCAAATCGATCAACTCAGAGAGTACCACTAGACCTCTTCAACTTATTTATATGGATCTATTTGGTCCTAGTAGAGTAGCTAGTCTTGGAGGCAAGCTTTATGCTTTTGTTTTGGTTGATGATTTTTCAAGATTTACTTGGGTTATTTTTCTTGCTTGTAAAAGTGATACTTTTTGTGAATTTGTTGCTTTTTGTAAACGTGTTCAAAATGAGAAAGGCTTTTCTATTAACAAGATTAGAAGTGATCATGGAGGAGAGTTTGACAATGTCGATTTTAAAAGATTTTGTAAAAAGAATGGTTTTGGTCATGATTTTGCTTGCCCTCGAACTCCTCAACAAAATGGTGTTGTGGAGAGAAAGAATAGAACCCTTGGCGATATGGCCCGGGTTATGTTAAACCAATATAAGCTCCCCCAATATTTTTGGGCGAAAGCCGTTAACACGGCATGTCATGTTATAAATAGAGTCTTGATTAGACCTATTTCTAAAAAAACTCCTTATGAGCTTTGGTTTGATAAAATTCCCTCTATTGAATATTTTAAAGTTTTTGGATGCAAATATTTTATTTTGAATACCAAGGATAACCTAGGCAAGTTTGAAGAAAAAGCCTATGAAGGAATTTTTCTTGGCTACTTAATACATAGCAAAGGTTTTCGTGTTTTTAATAAAAGAAGTCTTGTTGTCGAAGAGTCAATTAATGTCTCTTTTGATGAACTTAACTCTTCTACATCCTCCTCATCCGATGATGTTGATGACATCTCGTTTGGTTTGGAGAACTCTTCTATTGGAGATCCTCGTCCTTCTTCATCTAACAATGAAATTGTGACGCCTCCAACAAAAGATTCTCCGCCACTGGACCCTCCTCAAGAGGATCTCCCAAAGGAATGGAGATTTGTCCCTAATCATCCTAAGGAGCTTATCATTGGGGATCCTTCTTTCCGTGTTAGTACTAGATCCTCCACTCGTGATCTTTGTGCAAACGTGGATTTTATTTCTTAAATAGAGCCTAAAAATATTAATGATGCTTTTTATGATGAATTTTGGATGATAGCGATACAAGAAGAGCTAAATCAATTTGAGCGAAACAAGGTTTGAAAACTTGTCCCTAAACCTAGCAATCACCCCATTATTGGCACAAAATGGGTGTTTCGAAATAAACTTAATGAAGATGGGTTAGTGACTCGTAACAAAGCCCGATTGGTTGCACAAGGCTATAACCAAGAGGAAGGCATTGACTATGATGAAACCTATGCTCCGGTTGCTCGTCTTGAATCCATTCGTATGTTATATGCTTTTGCTTGCTTTAATGATTTCAAACTTTTTCAAATGGATGTAAAAAGTGCGTTTCTAAATGGTATTATTAAATAGGAAGTTTATGTTAAACAACCTCCTGGCTTTGAAGATTTTCAATTTCTAAATCACGTATTCAAACTCCACAAAGCCCTTTATGGCCTCAAACAAGCTCCCCGTGCTTGGTATGAGCGCCTTAGCTCCTTTCTTGTTTCGCACAATTTTTCTAAGGGCAAAGTCGACACAACACTTTTTATCAAATCCCATAAAGGCACTCTTTTATTAGTTCAAATTTACGTCGATGACATTATTTTTGGTTCTACTAATAATGCACTTTGTGTAGAATTTGCTAAAGTAATGCAGGATGAATTTGAAATGAGCATGATGGGTGAACTATCATTCTTTTTGGGCTTGCAAATCAAACAAGGACCCAAAGGAACCTTCATCAATCAAGCAAAATATACAAAGGATCTCCTCAAGCATTTTGAACTTGACTCATCCAAATCAATGAGGACTCCTATGGCAACAACGACCAAGCTTGACAATGATGAAGATGGCACTCCGGTCGACATTCGTAAGTATCGAGGTATGATCGGTACTTTACTTTATCTCACTGCTAGCCGACCTGATATCATGTTTAGTGTATGTCTTTGTGCACGATATCAAACAAATCCAAAGGAATCACACTTATGTACCGTCAAGCATATTTTTCGATATCTCAAGGGCACCGTTAATATGGGCCTTTGGTATCCGAAATCTTCATCTTTTGAGCTTTACGGCTTCTCGGATGCAGATTTTGCCAGATGCAAGATTGATCGAAAAAGTACTAGTGTCACATGTCAATTCCTTGGAAAATCCTTGGTATCGTGGTTTAGTAAGAAACAAAATTCTGTTGCTCTTTCAACCACTGAGGCCGAGTACATAGCGGCCGGTTGCTGTTGTGCACAAATTCTTTGGATGTCACAAACACTTGTACACTATGGTATTTCTATTACTTGCACCCCTATTAAATGTGATAACACTAGTTCAATAAATCTCACGAAAATCCGATTTGTCACTCACGCACGAAGCATATTGAAATTAGACACCGTTTTCTTCGTGACCATCAACAAAAGGGGGATATCCGCCTTGACTTTATTGACACTACTTATCAGTTAGCCGATATTTTCACCAAACCCCTCCCAGAGGATCGCTTCGTTTTTCTTTGCCAAGAATTGGGCATCATTAATTTCGACACTTAGCTCACCTCTAACGGCACACCGACGGTATACGGCGGTATACCGACGGCATGCCGATTTTGATTCAGAATTTCTTTCTGTGTCAAAAATCGGTATACCGTCGGCATACGTCGGCATACCGACGGCATGCCGATTTAGATTCAGAATTTCTTTCCGTGTCAAAAATAGGTATACCATCGGTATACGTCGGCATACCGACGGTATGCCGTTGTGAGGTGGACTGCTGTGTCAGATCTGCTTGGGCCCCACCACTCTTCCATTCTCTCTTTATTCCCTTCTCCCCTCTTAACTCCCCATCACATCCATCATTTCCTCATTAATACCCATCTCTTCCTCTCCTCTTTCCAATACCCTAACTTTACTTCCCCTCCCACCTCTTCCTCTCTCCCATTAACTCCTCCATTACTTTCTTTCATACCACCACACTTCCCCACTCCCCCCTCCTTAACCGTTCCAACCCCTTCCTCTTCCCCACACTTCTTTGAAAACCCTTCTTTTTCTTCTTCCTCCTCCACTTTTCAAATCATCTCTTCTTCTTCCACCTCCTTCCTCTGCCATGGCCACTCAGAAGCGTCCTCGCTCCTCCTACACCGCCGCCAACCCCTTCATACCTGTTCCTCTCTTCCATGGCTTTGACCAGCGGATCTTCACCTCTTTCTTGGCCGCCGACACGTGGTTCCAGCACTTGGTGCACCACAATGTCTACAAAGGCCGCGCCATAAACTGGAACCTCTTCTCCGGTCATCTCCATCTCTTCGAGGTAGCCGGTCTTTCCAATCTCCTTCGGCGCCAGGTGATGGTCTACCCCGCTGTCGTTCGCCTGTTCTACTGCAACATGGTTCCTGATATCGAGAATGGCGCCATTGAAACGATGGTGAACGACCGTCACTTTCGGCTGACGGCTCGTGGCATCGTTGGCATTCTTGGTGTCCAGGACCGCGGAGAGGCTCTTCCGGCCTTGTCTGCTCTTTATCCTTCGGCCGAGGTCTCATTCGACGAGTTCTGCGGCATCATCTGCAAGGGACCAAATCCTCCGGCTATCCCGGCCCTCTCCTCGCAGTTGGAGCTGTTCTATTACGAGCTTCACCGGATCGTCTGCCACACCATCTACCCCAAGGGCGGCAACTATGATGCCATCACTACTGACGCCCTGGTTTGCATGTACTATCTTTATTCGAAGAAGCCTTGGTCCTTCCCCAAGACTCTTCTCAACATCTTCTTTGGCATCTTGCCTGCGGGGAAGCAGTCTCTCTACTACGGCTCCTTCATCACCCTTATCTTGGAAGCAAAGAGCGTGGATCTCTCCCTTTGTCAGACGGACGGCGTCCCTTCATTCCTTGCTCTTTCTCGTGTCTCCCTTGGCACCTCCACATCTCGTGCCTCTTCGTCCCAAGAGCCGCCAGCCACTACTCCTGCTGCACCCACATCTACTCCTCCTACCTCCGGGCGTTTCATGTCCCTGACCCAGCAGCATTTTGACATGCGCATGGCTCAGGCAGAGGAGCAGATGCGGGCCAACACTCGTGGCCTTGGGACCCTCATCCAAAGTCGCTTCCACGATCAGGCGTACTTCATTCAGCGCACCCTCCAGGACCGGAATGCATATCTTGATCTCAATCTTCAGGATCCCATGTACCAGGCCTCCCGCTTCTCTGATCCTAACGCCTACGGCTTTATGTACCCGGACGGCATCGATCCTTTTGGCGTTCTCCGCCAGGCTCAGGAGGGGGATGATGATCCGGCTGATGACTAGGCTACGGCTTGCAGTTGTTGATGGTGTCGAATAATTGGTTGTGTGTTTTAGTGTGTCTTTTGAGGTCCTTCGGGGACCAGTGTCTTGTTAGTTGTCTTTTGCAGTCCTACGGGGACTTTTATGGGTTTTCATCTTGTCTTGCCGAACTCTCATGGAGGAGAGTTTCATTATCTTATGTCTTGTTTTATGAAGTGTCCTGCATGTACCCAATTACTACTTTTAATATCAATACATGCTGTTGTCTATCTTCTGTTTTTCACTATTCAATGCTATGCTTGTTTTTATTTCCCATCTTTGATTAAGTGACAAAGAGGGAGAAAACATATTGAGGGGGAGTTGTCTACCTACGGGGGAGTCACTCCCTGAAGATGCTCTTTCTCTATTTTGTCAATTATAAAAATGGGGGAGATTGTTGGCACATTTTATTTTGATAACATTAACAGCATCTTCGTAGTTTAGTTTTCTCTGTTTTCAGATTGTCATTATTCAGAAGCTCTACTACATAAAGTTTTTCCATTCAAGACAAGTCATCAAAGCCTTCAAGACTATAGAAAAGATCGGCGATCCTTGATAGACGACTCTCAACACTTCAAGATTTCGAGTCTGTACAATATCTAGGTCCTTCTGTAAACACTTAAGGTTGGATGACAAATCTAAAAGCTTTCGTTCCTTCAGTCAAAAATTAATATCATAAAGAACGGCATACCGACGGCATAATACGGCATACCGACGGTAAACCATTTTTACTGGCACAAAACGTTCTGTGAACAACATCGGCATACCGACGGTATACTCCGGCATACCGACGGTATACCGTTTTGATGAACACAAAAACGTTCTGTGAGAAATATCGGAATACCGACGGTATACTCCGGCATACCGACGGTATACCGTTTTGTGAGCCATAAAACGTTCTGTGACAAATATCGATCGGCATACCGACGGTATGCTCCGACATACCGACGGTATACCATTTTGCTTGTCACAAAATGTTCTGTGACAAACATCGGTATACCGACGGCATACCGCGACATACCGACGGTATACCGGTTTACGAAATTTGATTTTTGAATGAATGAATACTAGCATTAATTGCTAGCATTAAATGCTCGTAACGGATATATTTATGACCGTTACTGTTCAGAACGGCATACCGACGGCATACCGGTCCATACCGACGGTATACCGTCTGGGCTGTATACAGGGCATTAAATGCCACCTACTCTTGGTTTCTTTATAAAAGGAAGTCTTCTCTCTCATGAAGACTCATCCACTCTTTGCCATAAATTTTCCAACAACCAAGAACTCCTCCATTAAAACTCTACACAAGCTTTCAATTGTCATCCATTCCCAAAGTGCTGGAGTATTCAAGAGTTGTACTTTTAGATCTTCAAGTGTTAGAAGATCAACAAGCTTTCTTCCTTTCCTTTTGAAGTTGGCGAGCCTTCGTAAGAAAACTCGTGTGTAAGAAGTTGGCAAGTTCTTCGGATCCAAACTCGTGCTGAAGTTGGCGAGTTCTTCGGATCCAAACTCGTGTGTACTATTTTACTAAATAGTGGATTAAAGCCGGAGAGAGTTTCGGGACTGGACTGCCTCTAGAGAGGATACCAGGATACATCGCGCGTTTGATTTTCTCTCTCTCTCTTTTTAATTGAAGAATATTGCTTGTTGTCTTTAAATTATTTTATTTCCCTATTCACCCTCCCTCTAGGGTTCTACAAAAAGTCTCTAGCAAAGAGATCAATATGGCACATGATAAGATATCGTCAAGGAAGGACAATTTATTTCGAAATGCAAGGAGAGTTGTCTTGATAATCAAAAGATTGGAATTTTCCTAATATGTGATTGAGTAACTCCTATCATAGCCTAAAACTTACATCCTAATAGCAGGATCGTAATTAGTACTCTAAGTAGAGTACCATTACGAAATCGTACTAGTTGCGACTCAGACCTGCATGGGCCACCATAAAAATGTGTCACGACTCGCACCCTGTTTAGGGGCACGAGCACGTGGGTACGTCCAGCCTACGTCGCAGTATCGACGGTAGAACGCTGTAAAGGTCATCTAGAATATATAGAATCTAAGACACAAAATATACCTGTCATCTCCGCACGGAGGAATATAACCATAACTCAATCACATAATTCTAAGAAAGATAAGCACGATGATAAAGATAAAGATAAAGATGAGATAAATAGTCTGAAATAGTGTCGAGCCACAATCACAAGTTCAGAGACCAAGACATAAAACAATATCCCAAAACAAATACTACAAGTCTCAAAGTATCAAACTAGAATATAATCAAGACAAAATCTAGGTGAACTAGGTCACTACTGGCGGTGCGTCCTCTACGAGCACCGGGTCCACAGGCTGGTCCTGGTCGTAGGCTCCATCTATGCCAAACCCGTAGTAGGTCGGGCAATCTGCATCTAAATCCTCTGAAAAACAATGGGGGTTATCCTGTCAGGATATGAGCAAGTACAAATACCAACAGTAGTTTCATGTGAATTGACAAATACTATAAGAGACAATCATAATAAAATACAAGATGGAATATCAAGACTGAAAGTAAAACAGTACAAGAGAACTGGATATCATGTCATGTGTGAGATATAAGATAAAACTGGAATATAAACAGTGGAAAGTAATCTGAGGTATGATGTAAACATAAAATAAAGTGCCATGAGATATTAGAGCGTTATGTGATCGGCTTGGGTCAAGATCAGGCTGTTCCATTTGACCGGCTATGCACAGGTAGTATAATAGTATAGGGATCAGGCCGACCAAAATGGAAAACTATGTACAAGTAGTATAAGGTCAGGCTACACCCTGCGTGTGGTGAGGGTGGAGCTATGCACAAGT
This sequence comes from Iris pallida, assembly GCA_029216955.1. Classification (NCBI taxonomy): domain Eukaryota; kingdom Viridiplantae; phylum Streptophyta; class Magnoliopsida; order Asparagales; family Iridaceae; genus Iris; species Iris pallida. The sequence goes on along the minus strand of JANAVB010001796.1, from coordinate 2,539,917 downwards.
AATAAACAAGTAGGGGTAATGATCACATAACCTCTAATAACTCCCCATCCCCGAATAGTATAATGGATCCAGACATGACAGGTCATGACACGGGATTCGAAGAGCAGGGGGCCAGCCCACTTCCAAATCGGTGTCTATACAAGTACATGAAACAATATCGAACAATGTACTCATATACCAGGTAAACCGGGAATGACATCTCATGACGAGATTCACGTATACTAGTCCGTGTATCCTCGTATCGAGAATCAAGTATAACACTACAACTGAGTCGAATATAGTAGATATCAAAGAAATAAAAACTATCAGAGAATGTACTTGCCTGTTGTCTTGAGCTACTACAACCCACTCAATGAGCCACGAAAGGTCAACTCGCACAAAGGTCTCCTAATGCTGAAACAGACATTACCAACGTTCTCATAATGGTCAAACTAGCTAGAAACGCCTATCCATAAGTCCAATTCTGGACACATGGACAAAATGATAATTTTGGGTCAAAATGGTGTCCGCCGTTGGACCCACTTTGCACCGAAAAATGTGCCTGAACCTACGGTCTCTAAAGTCATCAAATTAGATGTATACATGTCCGGTTTGACGAGATGAACCCAACCGTATGTCCAAAGTTGGATTCCGGTGGGCCGTGCAAAAATTCGTCCGTTGGATCGGATCGCAGGCCCGCCAAAATAGCGTTCCTATCGACCGTCTCAGAATCGGACCAAACTTCGCATACAGGACCAGAAAAATGATACGGTCCTGTTGGCACAAGTTTCGTCTCGATATGACGAGCGTACACAAAGTAATTGACAAATTTGCAAAAAGGCCAATACGGTAAATTTTGACGGATACGCATCAAATTCGTCACGCACACGCGACCAATTTAAATTCCGTCAAAGTCCTCACGTCTACGAAGTCGTTACGCACCTTTCGATACTTTCGGTTCGCGACCACGTCGCCAGATTGACAGGACGGACGGCGTATCGGGACAATTTTTCTAAAAATTCAGTTTTGAAAATCAGTTTTTTATCCAACTTTACAAACCAATAACTTTCTATACAGTGCATGAAATTTAATTTTACAAAAAAGGTTTTTAAACCCTATAGGTTGTCTACAAGTCTCTTCAAACCGATTTTTGAAAACTCGCAACACGCTGGTCGCTAATCGGCCACAAATTTGGGGTTTCGAAAAAGTTTTTAAACCCATAGAATCGATTTTTTTCTCGATTTTGGAACTCGTTTTTCGTCGCACGTGGTGCGAATAGGCACGAACTATTTGAAGAGAATTAAAGGGATATATGTTGGGATCATACCTGACCAAGTGGTTCGCAAAACGACGGAGCGAGGAAGGACAAATCTATTTACGAAGTTGGCCCTTCGCTGACAGTTTCCGTGCACGGGTGGGGTGCTTGTTGCGCATTTTCCGGCGATGGACGGCTGCGGGTTGGTCGACGGCGATGTCGGGGTGCACGCTGGGGTTGGGTGTGACGGCTAGGGTTTGAATTTTGTAAAATTTCCTCTCTCTCTCTCTCTCTCTCTCTCTCTCTCTCTATATATATATATATATATATATATATATATATATATAGTCGGCGTCGGGTTATATTAGGAAGGGGGGCGCTCGAATGCTGCTGCTGCTTCTTTGTGCTATTGTGTTGCGCATGTGTGTGTGCGTTTGTTAGTGTTTGAAAGAAAAAAATCAATTTTGACCTCCTAAGCAATTTTGACTTTCTTAGAACCTTTATATATATATATATATATATATATATACATTTTTTTTTTACACACACATATATACATACATACATACATACATACATACATATATATATATATATATATATATATATATATATATATATATATATATATATATATAAATGGAATATTACCTAAATATATATAAATAAAATCAGAATTTATTTATAAACAAAAACTAAATATTTTAGTTTATATATATTAAATATATTAAACTTTTATAAATAAAAACTCTATCAATAAAATACCTATTTAAATAATAATATAAAATACTGAAAATAATATTTAAATAATACTAAAAAAATAGTGAAATATTATAAATGACTATATTAGCCATATTCAGGAAAGTGGGGGTGACAAACTCCCACCTGGAGACCGACCAGCTGTCATGGGACCGACAATCTGACCCTCAATCTTTGACTCACCACCATTCGTCGCTTTGTCTAGACGAACCGAATCCTCCGTATCCCTCAAAGCACCTAGAAGCCCCTCCTCAGCAAGTTCTCGATGAACCACCTCCTGTCGAGCACCCTTCGAGTCTCCATCCGGTGTCTGTAGCCTACCTGTACAGCTCAGCGGCTTGAGCCTGTATATGCTACAACACAAATCTTCCTGAGCCAGCTGTTGGGAATCCTTCGCAAGCATCTAATCTTTGTCCCTAAACAGACTGCGACAGCCATCATCTGCCAGCCTCCCTACCGAAACTAAGTTGTAGCACAAACTCGGTACATGTCGCACTCCCTTGAGAACGAGCTTCTCACCGAGCTCCGTTGTCAAGTGCATATTATCGATCTACAACTGCAGCTGTCCCCTTGTCACCCATCTTCACACATCCATACCTGTCACCGCGGTATGACGTGAAGATCCTCCTATATGGAGTGGCGTGATACGATGTCCCCATGTCCATGACCCAGTCGTCGTCATGACACATGCCATAAGGTTCCTCTGCGTCGGTTGCTGCGATGATGATATCTCCCATTGCTGTGAGATCCTCCTGATCGTCCTTGCCTTTTGCCTTCTCAGCTTTGAGCTTCATGCAGTTCCTCTTGATATGACCCCTTTCGCCACAGTGATAACAGCCCTCCTTGCGATCCATAATCGCAAGATTTTGAGGACTCCCCATGTCCTCGCCTGTGAATTGGGTCTTCCCTTTCCGTAGGAAGTCACCAGAGCGGACTCCTGCGACGATTCTACTTGCTTGCACCGGACCTCCTCATTCAACAAGCTACTTTTGACTGCCTCCATCGTGACAACTCCATCTGGCGCGGAGTTGCTCACCGACACCACCAACATCTTCCAGCTTTTTGGCAGAGAACTTAAGTGCAGTGGGGCCTAAAGCTCATCATCAATCACCATCTTCATAGTAGACAGCTGATTGATGATATCTCGAACCTCGTTCAGATATTGTGCCACTGGGGCACCCTCCGTGTACTTCGAGTTGATAGGTTGACGAATAAGAAACGTCTTGTTGCCAGCCGTCTTCCTTTCGTACAGCGAATACAGCTTCACCCATAATGCTTTTGCTGAACTCTCCATGGACACACGGTGAAACACCGAATCATCCAACCATTGGCGGATAAATCCAACGGCCTTCTGATCCAGTCGTTTTCAGTCTTCAACAGCTTTGTCCATTGGCTTTGCGTTGTCGCTCTCCAACGGACCATGCAAGTCATTGTACTAGAGTAGATCCTCCATCCTTGGCTTCCAAATCGCCAAGTTTTCTCCTGTGAGGGTGATCATACGAGTATTCATCTGCTCCGTAGACATGGTCGCCAGAACCTCCAAAGCTCTGATACCAGAGGTTGGGAATCAGATACGTCCTCTTGCGCTCCAATACCGTGTCTGAGTCGTTGTCGCAGCGAAAACTTAGGCCAACCCACCTGAAATAACCAATTCCCGTCTAACGGACACCAAGCACAGATAAAGACAAGTATATGACGGTGACTACGTCACCTGGACAAATCCTAATCTCTATAACTCGGATAAAATTACAAGATTGACAAAAACTAATGTGGAACCCTTTGTCCTAATAGGTTCAACTCCCTCACCACACTCAAGAAGAAAAGAAAGATTACAATTGAAATTGCTCACCAACCCGTAGCAATCTCCCTAACCGAAGTTGACGACCCATCAATTAGATCTCTTCTTCCTTCTGTCTTGGATAATGAATTCCTAAGAGCAAAGTGCGAAACTTTCTCTTAGATTTCCTGTGGACGAGCACATCGAATCTCCACTTTTTGTGTTGTGCTTTGTGCCTCAATCCTCACCCCATATATATAGGATGAGAAAAATCCTATTTTAGGTTATAATAGGATTTCTTAAATATGAAGCCCTCAAATAAGAATCCTACTACACCTAAAATAACCCATCAATATCCTATTTTAGATTATAATAGGATCTCTTAAATAAGAAACCCTCAAATGAATCATATTATATCTAAAATAGCCAGCACTAATTATGGACATCCAAATCAAATTAAATCAAATATTTAATCAGATTTGAACTCCATAAATATGCTATTATCAAATCCAGACTGGACTCCAACAGGTAATATAGTACACAACCAGCAGTTTAACAGAGTGACTAAACAGTTCCTACGACTTGATATATTAATATCTAGGTTATCCTAGGATGCAATAAAAGGATTCATCAATCATGTAATGTCAAAGCGAGATTGGCTAGACCTATGTATATATTATCAGTAACAATCCATAGTAACCCTTTTAGGTAGCCAATGGGTCGATAACAAATCTCAGCAACAGTCCTAACACTCCTATAGTGTAGTTACTTAGTCGGTACGTAGCAATATGAAATGCTAGATACCGCACTCCACATAGGTGGATGATATACCACAGTATCTGATGCATGATATACCACAATATCTATAAATTGAAGTGAGATTGGCAGAAGCTTCCAAATCATACTCTTCTATTTTCTCTTCTCTGCACATTTTTTCTTCTCCACAGACTTCTCTAGTAGCTCATCTCTAATAGCTCTCCAAAAGCTCTAAAATATCCATTTGCCATTGATCAACACTAATAATATTATGCTCATGTGGAGGTACACTAAATAAATTAATTATATGTAAGAAGGAGGTTAACCCGACTTATTTTAGTTTATCGAAATACTATGTTAGATAAATTATGCAATCTTATTATCGATCATTTTTCTATCAGATATGAATTATATTAAAGTATTTTTTTTCTCTACTGGTTTATTATTAGAGGGTAAAGAAACATAGGATTTTGTCCTTGAAAGTAATTTACATCCACTGTATATATATATATATATATATATATATATATATATATATATATATATATATATATATATATATATATATATATATATATATATATATATATATATATATATTACTCCACGATTGTAAAATTTTGATACAAGTTATCAACATTTTTCTAATAAACAAGCTGTTAATATTGGTTATAGTTCTTCTCACCAAATTATTTTATTAATTCAATAACTATTATACAGCAAAAATATATATATATATATATATATATATATATATATATATATATATATATATATATATATATATATATATATATAATTTAACCACAACCTCTAACTTCGTGTTCGGCCCATTAAACAATAAAAATTACTCAACCGAGCAAACTGTATAAACCGATTCAACTATCGGTTCAGTTTCAATTTTTGGCTAATTTTTTGTTTGGTTTGGTTTCGATTTTGGATTTTTATAAGTTTGGTTTATTCAGTTTTTGACTATTTCGGTCCGATTGAAACATAATAGACTGATTGAACTCTCACCCCTAATCTAAGCGCCCGTGTGTATCATTCTTAGTCACTTACATGTGGATCAAGTGCATTTAATACGTAGGCGTTCACGTGTACATGTGGGTAAAAAGCATTACTTAGTTATCAATTTTGTACATAAAGTTTTTTACAGGATACTAAAATGAAGGACTATTAGTGCACAGAATGTATCATTTTGACTGGCACGTTGTGTTTATTTTCAAAATTGTACTCGGTCTCCCTAATTACAGTCAGATTGCCTCCCAATCCTATATATAGGGGGGAGGGTAGAGGAGTAGAATAATCAGAAGAGAGGAAGAGAATGGAGAGAAGTGAAAAAGAGAGTAAAGCAGCAGTGGAAAGCTACAAGGTTAGTTTTTAGTTAAATTTATATATTTTAATAAGATTAGTTTATTATTTTTGTAATGTCAACGAAATATGAATATAACACATTCATACTTAATTAAATTTAATAATTAATTATTCAATAACTTACCCTCAGTTATATGTGACATATGTTGAGACAAGTGTGCCATGCTGTATGTTTCGAATTTGGAATTCCAACCAGGAATCAGATAGCTGCATTGGCTCTACCACGACTCAAACATGGTAGCTCCTTAGAAATTATTTGTCTCATCGCGAACTTTTGCATAACATTATTAGCTGGAAGAAACATAGGGTGTCCATGGTATATTATATATATGATGAAGATTAAAATTGTAGGATGGTCTGTATCTTAGAAGCATCCACATGAATAAAAGGGTAATATCATGTCCAGTGCCGAAATACGGCGAACAGAGGTATAATCGACCAACTACGCACTTTGGTATATGTCAATATTCCGCAGTACGATTACAGCTCTACCTAAACAAGGGGCTATCTACAGGTCTAGGATGGTCTCTCATATAATTATCTTATTAAAAATGAAATCCAAATACAATTACAAAATACATAGGGACGATCTACATACATCTCTCGAGACTCTTATAAGAAATCAAATGATCAAGATACATGGGCCTAATAGCGGAAACTTGTACTAGCAATACAAGTACATGAACCGTATCAGTACTTTACAGAAAAATATAATACAGGAATAAATACCCGTATAAATATGGAAAACAGATATGTGGGTTTATGTGTGTGTATTGTTATTGCTAGATGTCACGTCCCAGTCCCAAAATACATAGGACCAGAAACGTAAGTATGCCAGTTGGGACGATCTAGAATAAGTTCCCAATTTAATGGACTTACCCCAGATGTACTACGCTGTAGAAGAGTACTAAACCTACGCTATCTCAACTAAGTCTCAATCTACATATAGGTAAATGAAGCAAATAATGAATAACATGTAATATAGTCGGCCGTCCTATAATACACATGTTTGAGCAAACTCGAGAATGAAATAAGTTTGCAAAACTAGGGTATACAACAAGTAATAAAAAGATGTTAGAGAAAAATGAAAGATAACATCAAACATAAATATCTGAATAGTCGAGGATACCCCTCATCACCTGTAGATACAATCACCTCATCCACCTATCTATTTTATGAGCGCTCGGCAACAACCTGGAGAGATCATCAGGTCCTCATAGGGACGTAACAAGATACAAAAAATATACCACAATATGAACTGAATATATAAAGGAATAACCTGGATCACAACACAGTCCAATATCCCATCACTGAAACAGTGAACCACACTTACAACTAGACAAGGACAAGAGATGGCACACTATTCTGTGACAAGGCAATGTTCCAAGCTATGAGCAGGCATAAGTACAGAACCTACCCATTCTTTGTGAATGCATGTTGAAGATGACTTTGGGCGTATGGGTGGGTGAATAAGGATATAGCACCGAATCACATGCCGGTGTTGGATTGTGAAACCCAGAATTTTAGAATTATTTAATTATTGGTTTGTAGTGAAATTTTTGTTTAATTATTATTATTATTATTATTATTATTATTATTATTATTATTATTATTATTATATTAGTTGGATCAAGAAAATATTATTTTTTAAAATTAATTATTGGATTTTGATTATGGCCCAGTCCCGATCCCGTGTCCGGGGTCCGACCCCGAACTCAACCGACTTCCGTTTCCTGAACCCAATTCTGTTTCCAGTCTCGAATACATCCTCAACCCCTTGAATTAATTATTAGCCTTAGTTATTTATATAAATTATATTTATTGTTTTTAAAAAAAAAACCCACAAACACTCACTCACACGTACAGACCCCCCACTCCCCATTCTTCCCTCTTTCTAACAACTTCTCCCCTTATCTCTCCCTACCACACTTTCACCATTACCAGCACACCATCACCTACTCCTTAAGAAAAGAAAAAAAAAACCACAAAGCAACAACTAAACCCACACCAGCACAATCTCTCCCACCTTCCAACACTCTTCCCCCAACTCAAAACCTTCCTCCCCTTCTGGCAACCGACCGCACTAGCGCCCGCACCCGCGGCCTCCCGCCACCGCACCAGCGCCCGACCCCGCAGGCCCTCGGCGGCTCCCCCAGACCGCGCCATCGGCGCCGGACCTCCCTGCGTGCCCCATGGTCGACCGCCCCTGCGGTGCCCCTCCCCGCGACCCGCGGCCATGCCGTTGTCGCTACCCCGACCGGCCGGCATCTCCGCCGACTCTGCAGCCTCCCGCACGGCTCCGGCTGGCGTCGCCTCCCGCGTGTCGCCATTTCCAGCATGCTGTCCAGCCTCTCCGGCGTGCCTCTCGGCTGAGTGCGACTACCTCGCAGTCGATCCCCCAACCTGTGGGCCATCCTGCTGTCCGTGCATTTTCGTGCTCGGATCCCGCTGTCCAGCGCAGCCGTACCCCGGCGAGGCGCTGTCCCGAGCCGATCCACTGTCCGCGGATTTCTTTTCTTCTTTATTATCATCTGAGAGCTCTAGCCGAGCAACCCAAGGTATAATTTCGTGTCCCCGTTTTCAATACGTAGTCGATGATGAGAATTGGTCCCAGATTCCCTCCCGGGAATTCAGTTTTAGAGCGACGTAGTGACTTCAAATTTTCCGGAGACGTTTTGTGATGTTCTATGGTTTTCGAATTTTTCCGAAAGGTGTTTTCTGGATTTTTGGGTGCTGTGGTTTCCGATCTCATTTCGGGATTTTTCGATTATAATTTCGGGTTTTCGATTAAGCTTCGGGAATTATTCTGTGAATTTAAATTTTGTGTAAAATGGTTTGGAAGTTAATTTCTGGGTGTTCCCTGGTTTGGGACTGTTATTATGGCTGTTCGGCGCATTTTCCCAGTTTTGGGTTGTCCCGAATATAGAGGGAATGGTGCCCAAATTTTTATAAAATTTTATAAATGAGTTTTAAATTGCTTTTCGGAAATAATTTATTAATTGAATTTTGGGCGACGACCATACCGGTCCATGGGCCCTAGCGAAATGCAAACGAAACCGGTTTTACCCGGACGTTGAGGCATTAGCTATTTTCAAATATGAATATTGGACCAAGCCTGAGACTTACTTTATTTTCATATTTTACAATTAAAATATAATTTGGAACTTGCAACTTGTTTATAGTATTTTGAGTGCAGGGCCTCGGCCTTCTGAACGGACCGCTTTCCGGCGTTCAGAACTCACCAGCAAACTCTAAATTTATTTAATTTATGTAAAGTTTGTAAGGGCATAAGCCCAGTTTTTTACTTTATCTCGCTGTGGACTTGTATTGTGTAGATTAGAATTTTTCCTTTATTTTCTGGATGGTTTATCTTCTTCGTAATTAGGCGCTTAGTTATATAAATGGTTATTAAATATTTTGTATAAATTAATAAGTATTTTTCACGATATAATAACTTGAATAAAATATTGATAGTTAACAAAACTCACGTTTTATCATTGAAAGAAAATGTAGTTTTATACGTATAATATTAAAAATATAAAGTTTTGCGAATTAACCGGTAATGACAATTTTTCCAAGTAAAACCAGAAACTGGCTATCCAACTAAATGAGAACCAACGTAGCACGCGTCGTAAACCGTTAGCAGTAGAATAAACAAACTTAAAATCTGACTAGGACCTGCTACTAGAGATTTCAACTAGCACACCTAGCTTGGTTTCACAATGGTTCTAAGTCAAATTCTCCAACTGTAGGATCTCGGAGACGAACCTAGCATCTTCCTGGAACCAACATCGTTTCTAGTCATAAACAAAGGCAAGTATATTTTGTGTTAGTTTACAATTATTTAATAATCGTTTTTGCAAGTTTAAACCACGATGCAACACGGAACTCTCTCTGAGAGCACTGACTGATTGACTGTTGGGTATTGGGGGAATAGTGTAATGATTATGACCACATCCAAAGTAGTATAATGACTGTATTAGCTTACCCCTCATACACACGGGGATAAGCCATATCGTATCAATAGGATACAACTGTACAACCCAAGCCGGTCATATTCATTGTCTATTCACATCACAATGTTTTAACTGCTGGAGAACTGTTTATTTTAAATTGTTTAAAAGTGCATGATTCTATTATTATTTTAATTGTTAGATTATCATGATTTGTACTTTGCTCCCTCCTGACTGGAGATAACATTTTTAGGGAATTTTGAGGATGCTGAGCTGTTATACAACAGCTATTATGACCCGGTTCTGTACCCTGTGGTATTGCCAGAGTCCCCATTGGAGAACGCAGGACCTAAGGCCGATGAGCCGAACGCTTAGCTAGATATTTTTCAGTTTCCAGTTTGTTGTTTTGAATTTTAGAATTTCGTTAATTCGAATTCAGCATTTTTATTTCAGTCTTTCTAATTCCAGTTGCACTTTTTAATGTTGAATAAGTTTTAAATTCCCGAACATTGAGTTGTGACAAATATATATAGACGTTGTTGTGATTACCTGCAATAGTGGATACAGCTTACTGCCGTCGTCTCAACAACGGTACAGGCTGGGCATGATCCGGGTCGACCCAATTATTTGGGATCGGGTCGTGACATGTTTTTAGTGGTGGCCCATGCAGGTCAGAACAACAACTTAGGAAAACATACCTAGAAACAATTAGAACACTAGAACATCAATTTTTCATGACATAGGACCGAAATATATATTATAAGTAAATTTTTTTTTTGTTTGCTATAGATTGGTAGGCTACTTGCTTGTGTTTGCAACCAAAACTTTCCAGAGTACGGCCAAAGGAAGGACCACTCGTTCCGGCCCTGCTGGCGAAGAGGTCCATCATCGGTCATACTTGGACCATACCCATCTTTGAGACTATAACTGCCCTATTACTATCTCAGGCCACAAATTCTTAACACCCTTACTTGTGATGCCCTTGCCCAACTATGATGTAGTCCTAGGGATGGACTGGTTAAGTGAACAGCATGTGCTGATAGATTGTCACCGAGGTTGTGTAATATTCAACCCACCAGGAGAACCGGAGTTTGAAATCTCTCGAGCTCCGGAAGACATGAAGTGTGTTACCTACTCCTCTATCACCGAAGAACCCGGGCCTCACCCTATCATAGCGGAATTTATAGACGTCTTTCCAGATAGTCTTCCAAGATTGTCGCCAGATCGAGGTATGGAATTCACCATCGACCTAGTACCCGGCTCTTCCCCTATTTCTCGGGGATGCTACAGAGTCAATCATAAGGAGATAAAGGACCAGATTGACGAACTGAAGGCACAAGGATTTATCAGAGACGGGGCTTCACCCTGGGGAGCACCAGTTTTGTTCGTGCCCAAGAAGGATGGAACCGTGCGGATGTGCATTGATTATCGGGCGCTGAACAACATCACCATCAAGAACAAGTACCCTCTGCCACGGATCGATGACCTGTTTGATCAACTAAGTGGAGCCAAGGTATTTTCGAAGATAGATCTCAGATCAGGCTACCACCAAATCAAGGTCAGGAAGGAGGATATCCCGAAAACGGCATTCAATACCAAGTATGGGCAATTTGAATTCTTGGTCATGCCGTTTGGACTGACGAATGCTCCTGCGGTATTCATGAACCTCATGAACAAGGTCTTCCATGAATACCTGGATCAGTTTGTTGTTGTCTTCATCGACGACATTCTGATCTACTCGAAGACTGAAGAAGAGCATGAAGAGCACCCGAGGAAAGTTCTGAGCACCTTGAGGATGGAGAAGCTCTATGGTAAGCTATCTAAATGCGAATTCTTTTTAGACAAAGTTGAATTTCTGGGCCATGTTGTCACAGGAAAAGGAATTTCGGTGGATCCAAAGAATAGCTACTATTGAGGAGTGGACTGCACCAAGTTCGGTTGCAGAAATCAGAAGCTTTTTGGGTTTAGTTGGCTACTACCAGAAGTTTGTGAAGGATTTCTCCAGGATTGCTGAACCAATGATGAAGCTCACCAGGAAGAACAAAAAATTCATTTGGTCTGAAGCTTGCCAATCAGCATTTGAGGAACTGAAGAAGAGGCTTACAATGGCGCCGATACTTGCGCTACCCGCAAGTACCGGCGGTTTCTCAATTTATAGTGATGCTTCCGGTAAGGGATTGGGTTGCGTTCTTCAACAACACGGGAAAGTAATTGGTTACGCATCTAGACAATTACAGACTCATGAGAAGAACTATCCCACACATGATTTGGAGCTTGCAGCGGTGATATTTGCATTGTAGCTATGGAAGCACTACCTTTATGGAGAGAGAGTGGAAATATTTACAGACCACAAAAGTCTTAAATATATTTTCACTCAGAAGGAGCTGAACGTGAGACAGAGACGATGGCTGGAGCTGATGAAGGATTTTGACATCAACCTGCAGTATCATCCGGGTAAGGCTAATGTTGTTGCAGATGCACTTAGTCGATATCCGATGGCAATGTTCTTGACCAAGGAGCGTCATTTGCTGGAGGACATAGAAAAGATTGGACTGGAAGTTGTACTGCCTGAAGAAGAAATGAAGAAACTGGGAAGAGAAGCCATTGTACCAGGAGCTGAATCAACAATGAAGCAGTTGCAAGTGCGTTCAAGTCTAATGGACCGAGTCAAGGAGGCACAATTCCAAGACGAGATGCTTTGCAAACTCAGAGACCAAGTGTTGGCAGGAACACTCGAAGGATTCTCAATCTCCAGTGATGGAGCACTGAAGGATGGTACGAGGCTGTGCGTACCAACTGGCGAACTGAGGAAAGAGCTGATGCAAGAAGCGCACCAGTCGCAGTATTCCATACATCCTGGAGCCAACAAAATGTATCGGGATATGCGTACTATAGTGTGGTGGTACGGAATGAAGAAGGACGTATCCAGGTATGTGGCTAGATGTTTAATTTGTCAATAAGTAAAAGCTAGCAGACAGAGACCTGCAGGACTATTGCAGCCGCTTGACATCCCGGAGTGGAAATGGGAGCACATAACAATAGATTTTGTGTCGGGACTGCCTCGATCCCAAGGAGGGAAGGATGCCATTTGGGTAATCGTGGACTGATTGACGAAGTCAGATCACTTTATCCCCTTCAAGGTTGGTCTATCCACCGAAAAGTTGGCAGCACTGTACATACGGCACATCTACCGGATTCATGGAGTTCCGGTAAGTATTGTGTCTGATAGAGATACTAGATTTACCTCTCACTTTTGGAAGAGTTTGCATGACAGTTTGGGAACACAACTGAAGTTCAGCACCGCCTACCATCCCCAGACGGACGGACAATCAGAGAGAACAATCCAGACGCTAGAAGACATGCTAAGATCCTACGTCTTAGAATTTGGAGGGTCTTGGGAAGATCATTTGCACTTGGTAGAGTTCTCCTACAACAACAGCTATCAAGCTAGCATCGGTATGACACCGTTCGAGGCACTCTATGGACGTCGTTGCCGCACTCCACTTGCTTGGGACGACGTCGGAGAACGAGTATTGCTTGGACCTGAGATGGTGACCGATGTAGCAGAGAAGGTAAGAATGATCAGAGACAAGCTCAGGATTGCCTAGGATAGACAGAAGCATTGGGCCGATAGCAGCCGACGGCCTTTGGAGTTTGAAGAAGGTGACAATGTATTTGTGAAGATCTCTCCTACCAGAGGAACCATCCGTTTCGGCAGAGCAGGAAATCTAAGCCCCAGGTATATTGGTCCTTTTGAAGTACTTAACAGTATTGGAGAAGTGGCTTATCGGGTGGCACTACCCCCAAGTCCCGAAGGCGTCCACAACGTCTTCCACGTTTCGCAGCTGAGACGCTACATCTCGGACCCGAGCCACATCTTGGACCATTCGGAGCTGGAAATTGGACCCAGCCTCACAGTGCCAGAGAAGCCAGTGGTGATTTTAGACAGAGGTGAGAAGAAAACCAGAAACCCTGTGCCGCCTCATAAACTTCTATTTCTTGCAAACATTATCTTTCGTTCTAATATTTTGACTGATGCTGCTAAGTTAGCCTAGTTTTGCGAGCTTATTTCTTTATCGAGCTTGATCATGACAGCATTTTATTGGGTGCACTCACTAATTTATTGTCTAATCAGAACCGGTGCATAATGGTCTGATCAACCACGTGTACCTTGGTTCGCATATATATATTCTTGTTCTGCGTGGATGGTGACATAGTTAAAACTTGTTCCTAAATGTCTCATCCACGACTGCCTTGGCAATTCTTATTGTTGGACCTGAGTTACGGGCGTAGTACCCGTACCTGTTTGATTTGAGTTTACGCCTAACCCGGCCTTTAATTTCGAGGACGAAATTTTCTAAGGAGGGAAGATTGTGAAACCCAGAATTTTAGAATTATTTAATTATTGGTTTGTAGTAAAATTTTTGTTTTATTATTATTATTATTATTTTTATTATTATTATTATTATTATTATTATTATATTAGTTGGATCAAGAAAATATTATTTTTTTAAATTAATTATTGGATTTTGATTATGGCCCAGTCCCGATCCCGTGTCCGGGGTCCGACCCCGAACTCAACCGACTTCCGTTTCCTGAACCCAATTCTGTTTCCAGTCTCGAATCCATCCTCAACCCCTTGAATTAATTATTAGCCTTAGTTATTTATATAAATTATATTTATTGTTTTTAAAAAAAAACCCACAAACACTCACTCACACGTACAGACCCCCCACTCCCCATTCTTCCCTCTTTCTAACAACTTCTCCCCTTATCTCTCCCTACCACACTTTCACCATTACCAGCACACCATCACCTACTCCTTAAGAAAAGAAAAAAAAAACCACAAAGCAACAACTAAACCCACACCAGCACATTCTCTCCCTCCTTCCAACACTCTTCCCCCAACTCAAAACCTTCCTCCCCTTCTGGCAACCGACCGCACTAGCGCCCACACCCACGGCCTCCCGCCACTGCACCAGCGCCCGACCCCGCAGGCCCTCGGCGGCTCCCCCAGACCGCGTTATCGGCGCCGGACCTCCCTGCGTGCCCCATGGTCGACCGCCCCTGCGGTGCCCCTCCCCGCGACCTGCGGCCATGCCGTTGTCGCTACCCCGACCGGCCGGCATCTCCGCCGACTCTGCAGCCTCCCGCGCGGCCCCCGGCTGGCGTCGCCTCCCACGTGTCGCCATTTCCAGCGTGCTGTCCAGCCTCTCCGACGCGCCTCTCGGCTGAGTGCGACTACCTCGCAGTCGATCCCCCAACCTGTGGGCCATCCTGCTGTCCGTGCATTTTCGTGCTCGGATCCCGCTGTCCAGTGCAGCCGTACCCCGGCGAGACGCTGTCCCGAGCCAATCCACTGTCCGCGGATTTCGTTTCTTCTTTATTATCATCTGAGAGCTCTAGCCGAGCAACCCAAGGTATAATTTCGTGTCCCCGTTTCCAATACGTAGTCGATGATGAGAATTGGTCCCCGATTCCCTCCCGAGAATTCGGTTTTAGAGCGACGTAGTGACTTCGGATTTTTCAGAGACGTTTTGTGATGTTCTGTGGTTTTTGAATTTTTCGAAAGGTGTTTTCTGGATTTTTGGGTGTTGTGGTTTCCGATCTCATTTCGGGATTTTTCGATTATAATTTCGGGTTTCCGATTAAGCTTCGGGAATTATTCTGTGAATTAAATTTTGTGTAAAATGGTTTGGAAGTTAATTTCTGGGTGTTCCCTGGTTTGGGACTTTTATTATGGGTGTTCGGTGCATTTTCCCAGTTTTGGGTTGTCCAGAATATAGAGGGAATGCTGCCCAAATTTTTATAAAATTTTATAAATGAGTTTTAAATTGGTTTTCGGAAATAATTTATTAATTGGATTTTGGGCGACGACCATACCGGTCCGTGGGCCCTAGCGAAATGCAAACGAAACTGTTTTTACCCGGACGTTGAGGCATTAGCTATTTTCAAATATGAATATTGGACCAAGTCTGAGACTTACTTTATTTTCATATTTTACAATTAAAATAGAATTTGGAACTTGCTACTTGTTTATAGTATTTTGAGTGCAGGGCCTCGACCTTCTGAACGGACCGCTTCCCGGCGTTCAGAACTCACCAGCAAACTCTAAATTTATTTAATTTATGTAAAGTTTGTAAGGGCATAAGCCCAGTTTTCTACTTTATCTCGCTGTGGACTTGTATTGTGTAGATTAGGATTTTTCCTTTATTTTCTGGATGGTTTATCTTCTTCATAATTAGGCACTTAGTTATATAAATGGTTATTAAATATTTTGTATAAATTAATAAGTATTTTTCACGATATAATAACTTGAATAAAATATTGATAGTTAACAAAACTCACGTTTTATCATTGAAAAAAAATGTAGTTTTATACGTATAATATTAAAAATACAAAGTTTTACGAATTAACCGGTAATGACAATTTTTTCAAGTAAAACCAAAAACTGGCTATCCAACTAAATAAGAACCAACGTAGCACGCGTCGTAAACCGTTAGCAGTAGAATAAACAAACTTAAAATCTGACTAGGACCTGCTACTAGATATTTCAACTAGCACACCTAACTTGGTTTCACAATGGTTCTAAGTCAAATTCTCCAACTGTAGGATCTCGGAGACAAACCTAGCATCTTTCCGGAACCAACACCGTTTCTAGTCATAAACAAAGGCAAGTACATTTTGTGTTAGTTTACAATTATTTAATAATCGTTTTATTGCAACTTTAAACCACGATGCAACACGGAACTCTCTCTGAGAGCACTGACTGATTGACTGTTGGGTACTGGGGGAATAGTGTAATAATTATGATCACATCCAAAGTAATATAATGACTGTATTAGCTTACCCCTCATACACACGGGGATAAGCCATATCGTATCAATAGGATACAACTGTACAACCCAAGCCGGTCATATTCATTGCTTATTCACATCACAATGTTTTAACTGCTGGAGAACTGTTTATTTCAAATTGTTTAAAAGTGCATGATTCTATTATTATTTTAATTTTTAGATTATCATGATTTGTACTTTGCTCCCTCCTGACTGGAGATAACATTTTTAGGGGATTTTGAGGATGCTGAGCTGTTATACAACAGCTATTATGACCCGGTTCTGTACCCTGTGGTATTGCCAGAGTCCCCATTGGAGGACGCAGGACCTGAGGCCGACGAGCCGAACGCTTAGCTAGATATTTTTCAGTTTCCAGTTTGTTGTTTTGAATTTTAGAATTTCGTTAATTCGAATTCAGCATTTTTATTTCAGTCTTTCTAATTCCAGTTGTACTTTTCAATGTTGAATAAGTTTTAAATTCCCGAACATTGAGTTGTGACAAATATATATAGATGTTGTTGTGATTACCTGCAATAGTGGATACAGCTTACTGCCGCCGTCTCAACAACGGTACAGGCTGGGCATGATCCGGGTCGACCCAATTATTTGGGATCGGGTCGTGACATGGATCACAAACGATGCCCAAACAGAGAGCTATGAACTATTAGCCAAACAGGCAACTATGAACCAAACATGCAACTATGAACCAAACAGGTAACTATGAAACTATGAGGCTCTTGACTCCGTAACCTCCTCCAGAGATCATGCAGTGTAAAGGGCTGTCCCATATGCCTAGTAGTAGTCTTTCTCGTCTATGGACTTGCACAAGCCATATCCATGAATCGGACAAACCATATCTCAATGTAAACTCATCCTATCTGGACACAATCTAACTATGCAGTAAACCGATGCACCGATGGCCAGTCGAACGCAAGCTCGTGCAATATGAATCCCCAGTCACTGTGTCGTGTAATGATACGTGTCAAGGCCATAGAAGTTATATCCACAACTTTCTAACTAAAGTTAATCTAAGTCTCACCCCCCCATCCACACCATATCGATGCCACCATTGATAGCACCCAAGTCATATTTGAACGCACACTACTAATGTTACCAATAACTATACAAGAGTAGACATAAAAAATTTAAACAGAACAAATAATGGCCAAGTATCTTGCCTAGAACCTCGGAATGAGTATACAGCAATGATCCGACACCAACAACCACAGTCGAACTGTCACGAACTCCTAAATCATAGTAAAAACTACCAATCAACTAGGGCTCAAGGGCATATCAGACACCATATATAATAATACTATATATATAGTCTCAGCTTGGTCATATAACCCACATGACTATAAATACTACATAGCAACATGCTACTTTGATAAAATAATATTGTTATAAACTTAAAATATAATATTTTAATTCTAAAATATTTAATAAATATAGTCCCAAACTTTATCTATATAAATCATATACAAGAAATTAGAGTTATCTTGTTAAAGCATTCAACCAGTAGCACAACATTGACAAGTTGTCGAGTTGATTGGGAACAAATAATAATAGAAAAATAATAGTTTTTAATTTTGAAATAAATAGGAAAAATAATCATAATCATGGGTTAATATCAAGAAGGACATGGTTTATTTTATAGAAAAATATTGTGGAGAGGTTGAGCTCAAAAACAAACTAGGTTCAACTCGATTTCGAAGTTCGAAAATTTGTTCTACGAAGACGGATGTATAAAAATATACCAAACTAAACGAGATCATTAGAAAGCAATACAGGGTGATATAAGAGGGTGTTAGGAATGTTACCAATAATTTGTTGATGTCATAAGGCGTCACAAGTCGTCGAAATCAACCATGCACCGAAATTGATTCAGTTTGGACCAACTTCTGTGCAACGAACGCCACGGTCAAACGGAGTGGATCCACGTATTTTGGCTCTTGGATATGGTAAAGGACACATATGGGTACATATTAGAATTTGTTTCGCCGAAGATTGGTCAATAAAAAGTACAAAAACACATAAAATCAAAATTTCTGTTTTGCACACAGATTAGGTTCGGCTAAAATAGAATGACTTTGATGGCTTGTGCCGCCTTGTAAAAACCCAAAATTTTGGTTTTAATTAAATTAGGAGAATTATTTGGTTTAGTGTAAATTAATTAATTAGTTTAATTTAGTTATTATGATTATTATTAGTTGGATTTTACGTTATCATTTAGAAATCATTAATTAATTATATTGTTTGATTTAGAGCCTTGGTTGAGTTATTGTGAGCCCATTCCTATTTTAATTATTAGAGCCCATTTCTTCCTTGTTTCTTTTTATTCCTTGAGCCCAACCCACATCCGAGCCCATCAACCCATTCTACTAAACCTACTTCCCCCTATCTGACTCCACCGACTCCTCCCAACCACACACTCCTCCATTACCCGTTCCTTTCGCTCTTCTCACGTACAAACTTAGAAACTCAGAACCTTCCCCACACAGAACCTTCCTTCACAAAAAATTCACAAACTCCACCATATCTCCCTCCACACTCAACCATTTTCCAAACCGACTGCACCTCGGTGCTCTCCAATTCACCCCGCTCCTGGCCGAACCCTTCTGGCACCTGACCGCCCCGGCCGACCCCTCACCCGCGGCCTCCCACCGCCACACCAGCGCCCAACCGCACGGCTCCCCCGCGTCGCCCGTGCGTCCGCCGATCGCGTCGACCCCGCGCATCTATTCCAACTTCCTGCGGCCCTCGCCATTGTCCGATGACTTCCTAAGTCCAGGACGACGTTCCGATCTGAGTCCGAGGCCTCCCCTCGGTTCTCCTTCATCAGACTTCAGGTAGGTTCTGTCATAAACCCATTTCATTTAGTAGAACAAAAACAGAAACCTGCATGCTAGTCCGGCCAGGTTGACAGAATAAAGCTCTGTCAATTTTAGAATAATTAGTTTAATTATAAATAACTTTCTAGTTATTAGAAATGGTTGATTAATGATATTGTGCATGATTAATAACTTAGAATTTTGTTTGTTAGTATAAATAAATCCTTAGGCCGTTATTACTAATTAATTATGGTCATAAAAATATTTTCCGGAGTAATGTGTTAAAATAATGTTTTAAATAATTGCCTTGGAAAAGAAATGTTAATTATCGTAATAATTATTGGCTATCTAAATATTATTACTACTCTCAAAATAACCGTTTTCATAAATTAGAATTTTGGTTAATAAATTATAGCAAAAAGGGATTTCATAAATAGTTATGGTTAATGTAGTTTAGTAAAAATTAGCATAATATTCTTTTAATAATTATGTTCTCTATTTATGTAAATCAAATAATTACTCTCGGTGATTATAAATCCCAAGCTTATTTTTGTAATAAATCTCGTTAAAATGGTCATTGTTTAGAAATTAGTTACTTTACCGTTTATAATATGAAATAACATTTTTCTCGCGACTAAAAGAATTAATTATCATTAGTAGTTAATTGAATAAAACTCACGTTTTATCATTTAAAAAAAGTATGTTTTTATAAACTATTATTAAAATGCAAAAGTTTCCAATAAATCGAATGCCTATTTTTTCCAAATAATTATAATTAACTCTATTATTACGTAGCAATTTAACATTAGAAATAATTGACCATTAGAATTAATGACCGTTAGTGTGATTAATAACTAAACAAAAATTGACTAGGACTTTATTTTAGAGATTGTAACTAGAACACCCTAGAAATGGTTGTATTTCGAGACTAAGTCAGACTCTTAATTAATGTAGGGTTTGAGGACTAGACTGAGATCCTCCTTGCCTCCATCTCCCTGTTACAGAACTTAAGGCAAGTACACTACTGGATTCTGGTTTTTTTTCTTATTGCATATTGACACATTAATTGTACCACGAAATTCTTCCCTATGAACTCAAATATTGACTCGGGGATTGGAAAGTAGTGTAGCACTTGTGACCAAACCTCCCTTAGAATTATTGTTGATAGCTGAAGCCACACTTGCACTTAGGTCGAAGCCGGATCGTATGCTAGAATATAAATTGAATCTATCAGCCGGACACAAGTGTATATCTATTCAATACACAATTGTTTGTAGCATGAAATATTTCAATTGTTTCCATTGTATCAAAATATTTCAATTGTTACCTTGAATTAAATATTTTAATTGTTTCATATATGCATTTGTCAAGTGTTGTTTAAAATGCTAGAGTTCGATATCATGTACTTGTTCATTCCTGACTGGAAATTCAATTTATCAACATAGGCAAGTTTGAGGATAAAGAGCTATTCTTCAATAGCTATTATGATCCTGTCTTGTACCTTGAGGATTCCCTGGAACCCAACTTGGAGAACACTGCCCCCGAGGCACCCGAGTCAGCTACTAAGATAGCTGGAGTTACCTTATTTCCTGTTTTAGCATTTTTCTTTTTAGAACAATATTTGAAGTTTGTAATAAGTACTACAATGTTTCAGCATGCATGTTTGTTTCAATGAAAAGTTTTAAATTTTCGCAAATTTAGATGTTGTGACTTGGAGTTCCACTATTGATCAGACAGCTTACTACCGCCATCTCACCACGGTGTAGGCTGAGCATGATCCGACTTGACCCAAACATCTTGGGATCGGGTCGTGACACGCCCACCAAACTTCGCGAGATGGCTTGGGCGCTTGCTAGCTGGGAGAGGGCAGTCTTGGGGCTTCTACGAAGGTGGTGGGGGCGCTAGAGTTGGTCGGGATGAGGTGTTTTGGTGGATAGGGTAGAAGGTGGCGCTAGTTAGGGCTGTTGCTGAAGCTATCGAGTTTGAGGTTGGAGAGGGGAGTTAGGTGGCCAATCTGTGGGGCTATATATAAAGATTTAAAGGGTAAAAGGTTAGGTTTGTGTCGGTATAATTTTGTTAGGATTTGGTTTGGGTTTGGTAGCCCAGTCAATGGATACATATAGGTGCACCACTAAAAATTTAATTGAGTTTCCAAAATAGGAAAGTATATCTTGGACTCTATTCATATTGATTCAAATCAATAATGACTGCTCATTAATTGATAAAAATTAATTTTAAATGAATCTATGAGTTTAGGGCGACCTAGAATAGGCTCTACCATAACTAGTTGGGCTAGATTTGGGTCAATGGATAAAATTGAGTTAAAATAGGTTCCGAAAGTCTATTGAGTTGGGCGGCCAATATGTGGGCTAGATTTTTCTGTAAAGTACTGATACAGTTCATGTACTTGTATTGCTAGTACAAGTTTCCAGTACTAGGCCCATGTATCTTCATCATTTGATTTCTTATAAGAGTCTCGAGAGCTGTATGTGGATCGCCCGTAAGGTAATCGACAAAATAAAAATTGATTAACTGACTTATGTAATTATATTTGGATTTCTTTTTTCATAAGATAGTTGTATAAGACACCATACTAGACATGTAGATAGCTCCTTGTTTAGGTACATCCGTAATCGTATTGTGGAATTTTGACATACAAAGTGTGTAGTTGGTCAAGATATACCTCCGTTCGCTGTATTTCGTTACTGGACGTGATATTACCCTATATTACTCATCTGGATGTTTCTGAGATACAAAACATCCTACAAATTTAGTCTCCATATAGGTATTATATACCATTGACACACAATGCTTCTTCCAGCTAATCATGTTATGCAAAAGTTTGGGATGAGATAGAAAATTTCTGAGGTGCCACCATGTTTGAGTCGTGGTAGAGCCAATGCAGCCCTCTGATTCCTGGATGGAATTTCAAATTCGAAAAATACGACGTGGCACACTTGTCTCAACTGATGTCACATGACCGAGGGTAAGTTATTGAATAATTAGTTATAAAATTTAATTAAGTACGAATGTGTTATGTTCATATTTTGTTGAAATTATACAACACTGGAGAATAACACTTACATGTTTTTGTAGAAACCCCGTCGTATAAGCGACCGAGATTGTGGATTTGAGGACTACCGGTTCCAACAGCGTGTTATATTTGATTCTAGCTTGTGAGTTTTATGCATGTGACACTGGGATGGTACATGTTTTTTATTTATTGTTTTAATCAATAATAGATTTTATTAGATATTTATACGATTTATTAAATTTTCAGCGTCCTAGAGTTCAACACACGCTCCAAAATCCAGATAGTAATATGATTCGAGCGATTATACAAGAACTTGTGGATCATCTGGGAGCAGGACAAGCGTCCTCGATACCTCCATTATATTATCCTACATGCAGTGTTAGTTAGAGACGTACAAGCCTCCATAAGGTTAGGCAGACTATCACAAGCACACCATGTCAGACTAGCGAAGGAATTTCACATCAGAGTACGTATGGGTGAGCATTCGTCTTATGCGGTTTCAACGGAGACGAAATAGTCAAAAAGGAATAAACCGAACTTCTAAAAATTGAAACCGAAGCGCAAATAAAAAAAATCGAAACCGAATGAACCGATAATCAATTCCATTTGTTCGGTTGGGCAATTTTTATTGATTAATGGGCCGAACACAAAGTTAGAGGTTGTGGTTAATTTATACTAAAAAATATATAATTTTTATGCATACATTTGTTGTATACTAGTTACTGAATTACCAAAGTTGGGCTTTAATACACATACATAAAAAAAACTTTTTTAAATATACATATATTTAATCATGAAATGTGCATTAAACTGAGGATAATAATATAATTCATTAGAGAAATCCAAAATTGATTGAGAAATTTTAATCTTTTCAAAACCAAAATCAAACAAAAATATTTCAAATAAAACCAAACAAAAATATTGATTTAAAGAGTTTGGCAGGGGCCGCGCGAACGCAGGCCCCCAGTGCAACAAATTATGACGTTCACTCTCCCACTTGGGGAGATGATAGGCCAGCACCCCTCCAAAGTGCAATGGAGGCCACTGTCCTAGGCCTGGGCATTCTTGATCACCCAAGGACCCCGTCCAGGTAAGTATGTTTTAATGTTGGACAATGGCCTCTATTTATGAGCAGCTCTTCCCTCATCCTCTGCGCCCATCCGATGTGGGACTAAAGAGAGAGAGAGAGCAATGCTTTTGTGCCTCGTTAGTCTTCTTTTCAATTGTTTCTCCCTTTGTAGATCAGCAAAGCCACACAACAGAAACAATCATTATTTATGTATGTCTCCAATCGCCAACACTCGTATACACAGGCAGCCTCCCCATAGCCATAGGAGGAAGAACCTGGGAACGATAGTCATATCATTCATATAGGTAAGGTAGCCAATCAATCGCCTACATTCAATTTCCTCCCTACATATGAACTTGACACAATCAGAAGAATAATAGGTCCTCAATGACAACTTAATATGTATGGATCATCTTCCACACAATATAACCTCTTCAATTTTCATCCTCTTGTCCGAGCTCTCTAGCCTAATGGTATTAGAGCGGACATCCGGAGGGGCCGGCAAGGTTCGAGCCCCCCAATCGTGTGTGTGCGTGGGATTTCAAAAAAAAAAAATTTCATCCTCTTGCTATCAACATCGCTGTCACAAACTAACCCATAGTATGTATGTACGTCTCATTTTAACAAATATAAACCTGGCTGTCCTGTACATCCAATTATGTGTAAACCGAATCAATTCCTTTCTACAAAATTAGTTTTCCATTTTTCAACCGAAAACCGAGATTTAAATTTTAAAAAAAAAAAAAAATCAAAACTAGCCATAACCGAAACCAAAGTTTATTCTGTTGGACTATTTTTTATTTTTACATAATTGAAACTCAGGATATTTACATAATTGAGTAAGCCTTATTTAGTTTTAGACTGAAACAGAAATCTAAAGCCAAATAATTTTTCTAGTATTTTCAAAATCGAATCTGAATTGAATATTTTTCAACCGATTCAAAATAGTCAAAACCGAATAAACCGAACTTCTAAAAACCAAATGCGAATCAAAATTAGTCCTAACCGAAATCGAACTGTTAATCAATTCCGTTTATTCGGATTGTTCGGTTAGACTAATTTTATTGTTTAATAAGCCGGACCAAAAATTGAAATTGTAGTAAAACTATATTAAATATACTGGAAATTGCTGTGAAACCCAATTTCGGGGTTGGTTTTTATGAAAAATCCACCCGCAGGATGATTTTTATGAAATGACCAGAATTATATATTTCCACGTTAAGTATTCCAAGATTCCCTTTAGATGCCCTTTATTTACAAAACTAATACCACAACTACCCCTCCGCACAAACTCAGATTTGGATTGCGATTCTCGTCGTCGTCTTATTCTTCTTCACGAGAGATCTAAATTCCATTGTTCTCATCTTCAGCAGAGATTGCAAAAATGTTTGTAGTTCACCGTGCTTTTTTTCAGTCGAACTCCGATCACCGCTCTTCTTCTTCATCATCTTCTTCTTCTTCTCCGACAATTAGGTCAATTATGGAGAGAAAATCTTCTTCTTCTTTTTCATATGAGTTAGCATCGTTTTGAAAGAAGAACGAAAACTCTTGAATCTTTATTCATGACAAATTTCTTTCCACAAAACAAAAAAATAAAAAAATTAGGTTTCTGTCAACTGTTCTCCGTCGATATCACACGAAGAATAGTTATTCTCCTGCAGTTTAACAAGGAGAATGTCATTCTCCGTGTTGAACGTCAATCTCCATGTTACTAACACGGAGAATGGCCATTCTCCTGTGTTTTAACATTTGAATGACCATTCTCCGTGTCATTTAACACGGAGAATGCCATTCTCCGTGTAATTTAGTACGGAGAATGGTCATTCTCCGTGTAATTTAGAACGGAAAATGCCATTCTCCGTACTAAATTACACGGAGAATGGTCATTCTCGTACGTTTTAACACTGGAAATGATTATTCTCCGTGTAAATTAACACGAAGAATGTCATTCTCCGTTTTTTTTAACATGGAGAATGACATTCTCCGTGTTTCTAACACGGAGAATGGCCAGTCTCCTGCGTTTTAACACTGGAATGACCATTCTCCGTGCTAAATTACACGGAGAATGGCCATTCTCCGTTTTATTTAACACGGAGAATGCCATTCTCCGTGTTTCTAACACGGAGAATGGCCATTCTCCTGCGTTTTAACACTGGAATGACCATTCTCCGTGCTAAATTACACGGAGAATGGTCATTCTCCGTGTAAATTAAGACGGAGAATGGCCATTCTCCGTGTAAATTAAGACGGAGAATGGCCATTCTCCGTGTTAGAAACACGGAGAATGGCATTCTCCGTGTAAATTATGACGGAGAATGCCATTCTCCGTGTTACTAACACGGAGAATGACCACCCTCATGCGAAATTAACATTTTTCGTGTTCTAACACGGAGAATGCCCATTCTCCTGCATTTTATGGTCAGTTGAAACTTTGGAGGGCCATAACTTTTGACTGGGAGGTCGAAACGAGGCCCCGTTTGTCGCAAAATGAGCGTATCGTCGAGGAGCCTGAGATTAACGGCTTCTCCGTTAGACGGCCTTCCGAAATTTTAGAATCGCAAAAACTTTTAAATTTAGAACGAGATTTAAATATTTTCCAACAAATATTCTGGGAGTGCAAACACCGTCGGCATTATCATCTAAATGATCAATTAAAGCACTATTATTTTCTTCATCACCACCCCTTCATTTAATATACATTCTTCTTCAGTAATAAAATAATTTTGTGAGAAGAATAACTATGACCAATATTAACATTTTGTTGTGAAAAAGGGAGAAAGATAAAAAATTAATAGCCAGAAATCTGTACGTAGTTTTCTTTTTCATTGATAACATATATAGAGGAATAGGATAGAGATTGTTTACGGGTACGGGTAAGAGCGTCCATATTTGATTTTATCCAAATCACAACACTCCTCCTTGGATGTCCACTTTAATTATTGTCTGATTAAAAACTTTTCTAGAAAAAATCCTTAGGGAAAAACCCATAGAAGAAAGAAAATATTACAATAATATTCTTCAGGAATATGATTCTTCGGGAATCCAAGTGGGTGCGACTTACACTGCATCATTAAAAACCTTTCGAAGGGAAAATGTTAGTGGAGAAAAATCTCAATGAAGGAAAAAAATGTACAATGCGCAAAGATATATTTCAAGATGTTTTCATTAGTATCTTCAGGATGATTGCATCTGCAGGATGCTCTCCTCAAAAATATTACATTCTTGTTCTTAAATCAATTCAAAAAAAAAAACCCCAATACAATATTACATCTCACCCCAACACTATATTGTCGATACACTTATACTCATATCCTTATGGAGATGTTGCAGAATTTATTTGTGATTTCTGAAAGCTCGCAACTCCTCCTGATATGTTGAACTTTTGAAAACATAGTTCTCCACTTTCTCTTGTTTGTTCCATTAATTGTAAGAAAGATTTGGAAAGATTATTGCCGTATTTTGTTCAAATTATCTTCAAAATACTTGCAGCATTGTTTAGTAAAACTATACCTTATTTGTGATATCCTCCTAAGAAGTATCAGTTAAAATCTTGCATTTGTATATCTCAACATATCAAAACATTCATCAAAAATAATTAATATGCATTATCTCAAGTATATGTTTGTAGATGCATATCAGTAGATTCAAATAAAACACTATACTGAGTGAATGACAATAAAGAATTTATATTTTAAATATGTGCTTCAAGACCCAGAACATGTTCTTTTGGTCGTAACATGACCATTATAGGTATATTATTCATATTAATTCTGTACAGGAGATTTATCTCTTCATGAGATTTTCCTCTACAGGAGACTATCTCTACATGAGATCAATATTATCTTATCTCTACAGGAGATTAATATTATATTTTCAAGAGATTATAATAGATCTCTTCTAAAGATTCATATTTTTATGAAAGTACATGAGATCTCTTTTGAAAAATTCTCTTCTAGAGTTTATCCCTTATGAGATCTCTTTGGGAGATTTCGATCTCTTCGAAATATTTTTGATCTCTTCGGGAGATATCCAAGCTCTTCAGGAGATATTTGATCTATTCGGGAGATATCCGATCTCTTCGAAAGATTTTTGATCTCTTCGGAAGACTTTCTATCTCTTCGAGATTCCTATCTCTTCGGAAGATATTATCATATTTTCTATCTCTTCAGAAGATTTTCTCTTCAGGGGGTACTTTAATCTCTTCAAGAGATCTTCTCTTCAGAAGGTACTCTAGAGACGACAATTTTGATGAATCCATTCAGGGATTTCTTCATAACTCAATGAGCCTATCATATTCTTCTGGATGGTTTAATCCATATATGGCTCATTTGTAGATCCTTCGGGGATAACATGGTAATTTTAAATCCTTCAAGGATATACCTAAATTTTTAAATCTTTCGGGATTCTTTGAGCTGAAATTGTTCCATATATTTGGATCTCTTATTTGTTACATACACCCATTCAAAACCTATCGGGTTTAATTTTTTTTGGGTTTTGAACTATAGGACCGAACACTCCACGTCTTGCAAGACATATCGCATCTTTCCATTAGATTATTCGTGGTTTTAATGTTATCCACTAATTTTATCACCATTTTTATTCTTATTTGATAATATCATTTATGACAAACTTCTTAATTCAAAATTTTACTTAACTATGTATAAAACATAGATTTCATGGGTACCGGTACCTCTTTTTCAGTCTTTCCTGGAATCTGAGGTATATCCTCTACCGGAGCGATATACTTTGAGAAATTTTAACTTTGATTCATGACATCTTCCGGACCGTCATGAACTTTTTCTCTACAGAAGATGCTTCTTCGGGAGATGCTTCTTCAAGAGAATTAAGGTGTGTTATATTATTCGACATTTTCTTCTGGAGAGCTGAATCTTTAGAGCCTTTAGTATTATTTGGCCTCTTCTTCTGTAGAGCTGAATATTTGGAATATTTAGGTCTTATGCGTTCTTACAAAAGAACTTATTCATTTGCTGTCTTTATTTGGTTCTTTTGGTATGTCTATTAGAAAATAAATTTATAGTCGGTATTAGGGGTGGACATACGGTTCCAAGACCCGCGATTCTGACCCGGCTCGAACCGTAAAATGTCCAAACAAGCCGGTTTCTAAAATTTAAAATTTAGACGGGGTGGGACGGGGCGGGTCGTGTGACACTAACTGGACGGAACGGGTCCTATTTTCAAAATAAACGGGGCCCCGGACCGACCCATTTCTAGGGGTATGTATTTTTTTTAATCAATTTTGGAATTTTTTGCTATTATAGTTTATAGATAATAGAACAAGTTATTGTTTAGTAAACCAATTCTAGAAATTTGGGAAGACATAAGACTTGTTTTGTTCTTATAGATAGTCGAACATATGTAAATATTTACTATTCTAGAATTTTTTTAAAACTTTTTTGGTCCTGTTTGGACCCGCGGGTTAGCCCGGTTCAGACCTGTTTCAAACGGGTTGAACCGTTCTGGTTCCAATATTTTTGGACCCGCCCCATCCCATCCCGCCAATTAACGGGTTCGGTTCGGGTCCATAAAATTATTGGGACTAGCCCGACCTGTGCCCACCCCTAGTCGGTATAGCTATATATGTAGCATAATTATAAATATCAATTAAGCACCTAATATTTTATTTGCAGTAAAAACAAATGATAATTTCTTCTAATTTAGTCAAGATTAGATAAAGTAGAAATATGCCATGACACGTTCTTCTGCAATTATGCTTTAGATTGTTCTTCGAGAACGATGATGCAAGAAATTCTTCTAGAACGATACTTTACGACGTTCTTCTAGAACGATAATTCACGACGTTCTTCTAGAATGATAATTTATCTTCTTCCTATCTCCCCCTAACGGCGGAAATTCTGTCTTATTAATGTGACAGATCATCATTAAATCTTCTGACTAGAAGATTTAATAATCTGAGGAGATAAACATTTCAATGTTGTATTTCCCAAAACAAAGATGCCAACATTACAATTTCAAGTAATATCAACATAAGCCCAAAAAATTGTAATTCAAAATTATGCTACTAGTCACATATTAAAAGTCATTATTTTGGGATGTCTTGTCGATCATGTCACAATTTAAAAGTTATAATATCGTCCAGCTTCTAGCTCACAATGAACCCTTAGGATTGAGCTTCTGGCTCATGATAGTATATGACTTGACGTCCTTAATGTGAGTGATGTATAAGTTGAAATGAGTGGAATTTCTCACATGATTTTATTGATGGGCTTCTGCCACTACTTATAGAGAGTAAACCTCCTCTTCACAATACAACTTCCGATGTGGGACTAAAGTCCCTTATTAGTTCTTAACACTCCCCCTCAAGATGGGCGATAGATATTAATCATCCCCATCTTGTTACATAGCTTTGACAGACTCAATGAACTAAGACCCTTAGTCAGACAGTCTGCAACTTGTTCTTCTGAGCGAACATAGTCAATCTTTAGTATCCCTTGTTCCAGCTTCTCCTTGATGAAGAATCGATCGATCTCGATGTGCTTCGTTCTGTCGTGTTGAACTGGATTGTTAGCTATACTTATTGCAGCTTGACTATCGCTCAGAAGATGCAATGGTGCTCCCTTGTCCAGCTTCAACTATGTCAGCAGTGCTCTTATCCATAGCAACTCCGACACTCCCAGGGCTATTGCCCTGTATTCTGCTTCAGTTGTCGACCGTGCTACCACTGGCTGTTTCTTGCTTTTCCATGAGACTAGGTTTTCTCCTAGAAAAATATAGTACCCCATGGTAGACCTTCTGTCGTCTATACAGCTTGCCCAGTCTGCATCGCAGTATCCCTGAACTTCTATGTGTCTATTCTTTTTGAACCATAGTCCTTTTCTCGGCGTCCCTTTCAGATAGCTCAAGATCTGAAACACTGCTTCCATATGACCCGTTCTTGGATCATGCATGTAGCGGCTCACTACACTTACCACAAATAAGATATCCGGGCGAGTGTGCCCCAGATAAATCAATCTTCCTACAAGTCTTTGATATCTTTCACGATCAATAGGCTCTCCTGCTTCTGCTCCCAGCTTGCACTTCTGGTCAATTGGAGTTACTGCTGCTTTGCATCCCAGCATCTCTGTCTCCTTTAGCAGATCTAGTACGTATTTTCTCTATGAGAGAACAATTCCCTGTTTGCCGTCACACACCTTCTCCTGAAAAGTTACCTGAGAAATGTCAAAGAAAACAATACAGTTTAGATCAAGGATAATGGCACTAATAGATATAAGATTGACAGAAAAAGAAGGAGCATGTAAGACATTATTAAGAGTAAGGAAAGGGGTACATACGACAGTGCCTTTACCCATTACAGGTATGGATGTACCATCAGCAGTCTGAATACTCTCCGGCAACGGTTGGTGAGTATAGTCCTAAAACTCACCACGGGACCCCGTAACATGGCGACATGCCCAGAGTCCATAATCCAACCTGGCTGATGGACAGATGCAAGAGCACGTACAGGTATACCTGTGCTGGGTGGGGCAAAGCAAGTGATGTGATCTCCCGAGGTAGATGACGCCCCAGGAGTGACATGACTGTCGGCCGAACCCAGCTTTGTGTCTCGCAACTTTGCAAGGAACTCCCGCTCAAGCGGGGTTATTTTTCCAGTTGATTTTCTCCCCCTTCCTCCGCCAGATGTGCTTTGTGTCCTCCAAAAGAATCTCCCCTTCTACCAGCATATCCTCCTCTACCACCACGACGTCCTCCACGTCCCCGTCCGCGATAACTAGACTGACTTTGCAGGAGTTTTGGACAAAATCTGATGTAATGTCCGAAGTCACCACAGTTGTGGCACACACCACTCACAGATAGAGACTGAGTGAAGGCAGCAAGGGCAGACTTTTCAACCGCGGCTTGGTCCCCCTAGAAGGAGCCCTTGTTGGGCATCAACTTCAATCGAGCTTCTTCCTGTGTCATGACCGCTATAGCTTCCTCCAAGGCTAGAAGCGTGGGTTGGGACATGAGAATATTCCTTCTCTGCTCAAACACAGGGTTGAGCCCCTTCAGGAACTTTAGCATTCGCTGTTGCAAAATATAAGTCAGGAACGTCTGAAAATACTTCGCAAATACCGGTTCGACTTGTGCATCTTCCATCCCAAGAGGATCATAGTGATCCAGATCAGACTAGTACTTCTTCAACAGGGCCGCGTACTCAGAGATGGTACGGTCGCCTTGGGCCACCCTATCAAGTTTATCCTGAAGTTGGAAGACCCGCATAGGTTGCCCGAGCCTGAGTACATATCCTTCAAAGTCCGTCATATATCAGCGGCAGCCTCCATCGTCTCGACATTGCCCGACACCTGGTCGATCAAGGAGGCTGTCAACCATCCAGCTACAACCTTGTTAAAAATCTCCCAGATAGCAAACTCGTTTGAGGAGGGATCGGATGGTACCTTCGTTTGGCCATTGACATAGCCAACCAAGCTATGTCCCTTCAGCGTCCGCATCGCCTGCCTCGACCATTTTAAGTAGTTGGACGTGCCTTCCAACTTTGTCTCCAGCTTTTCCAACTTCCCCATTTTGTAGGGTAACGGATCCACATCAGTATGGGTCACCCGTGGGGTTGCCTCGGTTAATATCTTGGATAAGATCTCATCAACTAGGGCCTTCATCTCTTCTGCCGTCAATTTACCACTGATAGAATCCATGGCGTCTTCAACTGTGAGTAGGGAGCTCTTGTTGTATCCCTAGTCGTCATCCTCGTCGTCGTCTGCTAACTGTTGGGTGTCCTGATCTCGGGTGTCTATGTCATTGATTGTAGAGACCAGGGGGAACAACAAGTGGCCTCCTCACAGAAATTCTTCAGGTATACGAGCAATTAGAACCGCGTCATGATGACGAGGTTTGATAGTGCAAGCATAACCAATTGGATCGTGACTTCGTGCATGATCGATGTTTCTAGAACTCCGAGTAGGAGTTGTGCGAAAATAATGAACTTTTGCAAGCACTTCCAAAGAAGGTGCAAAAAATAAAAAAACCGGGGTACTGTACAGCAGTTCCGGGGGCGCTGCACAGCAGGTCCGAGGGGGGAGGCAGGTCTGGGGCGCTGCACAGCAAGTTCGGGGGGGCAGGTCCGGGTTGCGGGGTTGCTGGAATAGGAGATCGGGGGGGCTGGCGTCAGGGAGGGAGGGGTAGTCCGGGGCGCTGCACCGCAGGTCCGGGGGGAGAGGAGCTGGAATAGTAGATCGGGGGGTAGAGGGGCTGGTGTCAGGGAGGGAGGTCAGGTCCGGGGCGCTGCACCGCAGGTCCGGGAAGGGGGAAGGAGCTGGAATAGTAGATGTGGGTGGGGGGCTGGTGTCAGAGAGGGAGGTCAGGTCCGGGGTGCTGCACCGCAGGTCCGGGGAGGGGGAAGGAGCTGGAATAGTAGATAGCGGGTTTGGGGGGGGTGCTGGCGTCAGAGAGGGAGGAAAAAAAATTTAGAACCTGGCTCTAATACCAAGTTGAAATGAGTGAAATTTCTCACATGATTTTATTGATGGGCTCTTCCCACTACTTATAGAGAGTAAACCTCCTCTTCACAATACAACTTCCAATGTGGGACTAAAGTCCCTAATTTGTTCTTAACAGTATATCTCTACTGAATAGCTGGAGAATCTATGTAGACGAACTTTTGGTTCTCTTAGACGAACTTCTGGTTCTCTTAGACGAGTGGTTACACAAAATTATTCCTTATTTCACTTGCTCAAAGTTTACCCATTTTTTTATATCCTTAGAACTTAGCAAAATTCTTCTGGAATTAAGAGAGTACGACACGTTATGTATCTGTTGGAAAAAATATGCTTTGTTAGAACCTTTAATTAATGTGAGAAAGACCAGCTATCGTCGATACTACATTCGATCTCGTATTCCTGTTGGGGAAAGATCCTATAGATAAAGATTGTCTGCGTAGCAACATTGTAAAATATTAAATATGTTTATAGAACTTCAGGTCTATGTAGGACAACTAGACATCCACAGTCACCCTATGGATTGGATAAACTTACGTCACACACTAAAGTTTTCTAATTTATAAGAGTTTTGCAACTTTAAAATATATGCAACTATATTATTGAAATACCAATATTCAGATTGGTAATTTTTACTTTTGGCATTTCGAGGGCTAACAACCCGTTGTGACCTATAAAAGTTAGTTCGCATGTGACAGATTTTCTTCAAACATGCAGCGTAATACCTGTTATGCATGCACCAATTTGAGGTAGTACAAAATTCGAGCAATTTGTATCACTTTACAAATAAATAAAAAAATAAGACAAATTGAAACAATGTATATTGGTTGCATAGACTTGTTATCCAAATAATATTTTGGTTTATGTTGGGCAACAATTTCTAAACAATAACTGATATGAAACAAATACCAAAACAATTTAACAGTATCTTAGAAATTTTAAGTTATTTATCTGTTATGCCTCTTCCTTGGGTGTGCTCTCTATAAACAAGGGAGTGGTAGTATGCTGCACATATGGCTACTCATTTAGAGGATCACATTCGTGTTTGTATTCCCGTCCAACATATATCTGATATGTCACTACATGACTTTTCGAAAAACATAATTGAATGTGATTTAGCATATGGTCCTTACGCTTGCACAAAACATAATCGAGATATAAGAAACTGCCCGCCATTTCTTATAGCAGGTTGTCTTCTATATTACTTTGGAAATCAGTTACCATCCGAAACATGCATAACAATAGATGTTTAACAGGCCACTGCATCTAATCTTGCCAAAAGATCTGTCTGCAGTAAATAAGAATTCATTCCAAAAGTTTACTTTATAAAATAAAATATTCTTTTATAAGTTTGTAGCATTTCAGGTCAAATATGTGAGGTTGTGCTCAATGTGCACAAAATAAAATAATACAGTTATCCAATTTGTATATGCTGAAATTTATAAAATAAACGAACGAGTAAAAGATGAACTCATATGAACTATACAGGGTCGTCTCGGACAGACTTTTGACAACTTCCATAGGTTATGGATACAACATTAGTATGTGAGGAATAAAGTTTTCAGCACAAGCAATACGAGAAACAGATTTTAAGTATCTAATATGTAACAAAATTGCATTTAATGACTAAAGACGTCTGACACATGGATAGAGAAATATAAAAATCATATTTCAAATTGACGTAAAAAAACATGGTTTCTATTCATTGAAATTTATCAAATATTAACAAATTGCACAAGATCATCAAATTTCCTTAAAGCACGCATGGAGGCCGATTACAAGATACAATTTCATGACCATCAGATTGAATAAAAAATAATTCTAAAGGGGCAGTCAACATCTTATTAAAGAACAAAAGGATAAATTATTTGCTTAATCTTGTTGCATAAACCTTACTTTTAGTTAAGTGGTGTGTGACCTAACCAAGAATGCATATATAGGCTTGATAATTATAATGATAAACACATTAACATATATTATATATGTTAACAATAGAATTTCCATCTGATCTAAGATCTACTGGATTCAAACGATTTTGATCATAATTCTAAAACAATTAATTCTCCTTACCGTGAAAGGAAATAATATATGTGACATTATGCACTTATTAGAGATATTAGAGACGAGCTAGTAGAGAAGTCTGTGGAGGAGAAAAAAATGTGCAGAGAAGAGAATATAGAAGAGTATGATTTGGAAGCTTTTGCCAATCTCCCTTAAGTTTATAGATATTGTGGTATAGCATCCACCTATGTGGAGTATAGTATCTGGCATTCATATTGTTACCGACTAAGTATCTACACTATAGGCGTGTTAGGACTATTGTTGAGATTTGTTATCGACCCATTGGCTACCTAAAAGAGTTGCTATGGATTGTTACTGATAATATATACATAGGTATGGCCAGTCTCGCTTTAACATTACATGATTGACGAATTCTTTTATTGCATCCTAGGATAACCTAGATATTAATATATCAAGTCGTAGGAACTGTTTAGGTGCTATGTTAAACTGCTGGTTGTGTACTATATTACCTGATGTAGTCACAAGGATGTACATTATCTCAATGTAGTACTACACCATTTGTCCTTGCTTAGTGTAGGGGTAGACTACTGCCTTAATGATATAATATAGGTCCATAACGGGCACTAATTACTATGTATTGAGTGAAATTTGGGTTTTTTAACATATTTTACTCATACTTAATTGTGGTACTTGCTATTAGGGGTTGACCTCTCTGATTTTGTTTGGCCAAATCTAGTAGCAGCGCCGGAGAAATCTACCCATTCTCCAGCCGGATACCACTCACAAAGAGGATGGTCGTCGCAGATCTTGAGTGGATTTCTTCTGCACCATTCATGATTTTTTTTTCTTTTGAGGAATTTATCTGTTGGGCACCTGTTTAGCCTGTCTATTCTGAAAGTCAATTTTATTCAGACTGTAAATGACGATGTGATCATATATTATTTGACACTGTACTAGCTTTCCACATTGTATAGCTAGGTTCATGTTCATTTTGATATAGTATCGGGGGCGCCTTATAGTTTTAACTTATATTATGTATTCATGCTTATTGTTTGATTGTTTGAGTCATAACATATTCTGAGAGACCATAGGATAATTGTACTGTAATACATACCCCCTTGTTTAGGTACAGCCGTAACCATATTGTGGAATATTGACATACCAAAGTGCATAGTTGGTCGAGTTATACCTCGTTCGCGGTATTTCGTTACTGGACGTGATATTACCCTATATTATTCATGTGGATGCTTCTGAGATACATAACATTCTACAATTTTAGTCTACATATATGTATTATATACCATGGACACACAATGCTTCTTCCAGCAAATTATGTTATGCAAAAGTTCGGGATGAGACAGAAAATTTCTAAGGTGCCACCATGTTTGAGTTGTGGTAGAGCCAATGCAGTTCTCTGATTCCTTGTTGGAATTCCAAATTCGAAACAAATAGACCGAGGTTAAGTTATTGAATAATTAGTTATAAAATTTAATTAAGTACGAATGTGCTACGTTCATATTTTGTTGAAATTATACAACACCCGAGAATAACACTTACATGCTTTTGTAGAAACCCCGTTCGTATAAGCGACCGAGATTGTGGATTTGAGGACTACCGGTTCCAACAGCGTGTTATATTTGATTCTAGCTTGTGAGTTTTATGCATGTGACACTGGGATGGTACATGTTTTTTATTTATTGTTTTAATCAATAATAGATTTTATCATATATTTATACGATTTATTAAATTTTCAGCGTCCTAGAGTTCAACACACGCTCCAAAACCCAGATAGTAATATGATTCGAGCGATTATACAAGAACTTGTGGATCATCTGAGAGCAGGACAAGCGTCCTCGATACCTCCATTATATTATCCTACATGCAGTGTTAGTTAGAGACGTACAAGCCTCCATAAGGTTAGGCAGACTATCACAAGCACACCATGTCAGACTAGCGAAGGAATTTCACATCAGAGTACGTATGGGTGAGCATTCGTCTTATGCGGTTTCAACGGAGACGAAATAGTCAAAAAGGAATAAACTGAACTTCTAAAAATTGAAACCGAAGCGCAAATAAAAAAAATCGAAACCGAATGAACCGATAATCAATTCCATTTGTTCGGTTGGGCAATTTTTATTGATTAATGGGCCGAACACAAAGTTAGAGGTTGTGGTTAATTTATACTAAAAAATATATAATTTTTATGCATACATTTGTTGTATACTAGTTACTGAATTACCAAAGTTGGGCTTTAATACACATACATAAAAAAAAACTTTTTTAAATATACATATATTTAATCATGAAATGTGCATTAAACTGAGGATAATAATATAATTCATTAGAGAAATCCAAAATTGATTGAGTTTGGCAGGGGCCGCACGAACGCAGGCCCCCAGTGCAACAAATTATGACGTTCACTCTCCCACTTGGGGAGATGATAGGCCAGCACCCCTCCAGAGTGCAATGGAGGCCACTGTCCTAGGCCTGGGCATTCTTGATCACCCAAGGACCCCGTCCAGGTAAGTATGTTTTAATGTTGGACAATGGCCTCTATTTATGAGCAGCTCTTCCCTCATCCTCTGCGCCCATCCGATGTGGGACTAGAGAGAGAGAGAGAGCAATGCTTTTGTGCCTCGTTAGTCTTCTTTTCAATTGTTTCTCCCTTTGTAGATCAGCAAAGCCACACAACAGAAACAATCATTATTTATTTATACATCATTATTTATGTATGTCTCCCTCCAATCGCCAACACTCGTATACACAGCCTCCCCATAGCCATAGGAGGAAGAGGAAGAACCTGGGAACGATAGTCATATCATTCATATAGGTAAGGTAGCCAATCACTCGCCAACATTCAATTTCCTTCCTACATATAAACTTGACACATTTAGAACAATAATAGGTCCTCAATGACAACTTAATATATATGTATGGATCAACATCGCTGTCACAAACTAACCCATAGTATGCATGTATGTCTCATTTTAACAAATATAAACCTGGCTGTACATCCAATTATGTGTAAACCGAATCAATTTCTTTTTACAAAATTAGTATTCCATTTTTCAACCGAAAACCGAAATTTTTAAATAAAAAAAATCGAAACTAGCCATAACCGAAACCAAAGTTTATTCCGTTGGACTATTTTTTATTGTTTACATAATTGAAACTCATGGTATTTACATAATTGAGTAAGCCTTATTTAGTTTTAGACTGAAAGAGAAATCTAAAGCCGAATAATTTTTCTAGTATTTTCAAAATCGAATCTGAACTGAATATTTTTCAACCGATTCAAAATAGTCAATACCGAATAAACCGAACTTCTAAAAACCAAAAGCGAATCAAAATTAGTCCTAACCGAAATCGAACTGTTAATCAATTCCGTTTATTCGGATTATTCGGTTGGACTAATTTTATTGTTTAATGAGCCGGACCAAAAATTAAAATTGTAGTTAAACTATATATATATATATATATATATATATATATATATATATATATATATATATATATATATATATATATATATATATATATATATATATATATATATATATATATATTCGCTATATTTCAAAGTTAGACCCAAAGGTGAACTAGTTAAATTACAAAATTGGGCCTTAAAAAAATTCATAGACCCAAAGCCGGACCAGAATTGGACTTATGGATAGTCTCCTAGCTATTTTCCTTATTCTGGAAGCATTGGTGATGGTTGTTTCAACTTCCGGGGATGTCTGCGGAAGTCCCACTATTGTTGCTTTTACTTGGTTTGAGGCTTTCGCCTGCAGGACATCATCAGATCATTGCCTTACCCCGAGGCAAGTATACCTTGCCACTATGTCATTTCTTTTGTTAATTTCATATCTTGCTACTTTATTGTTGTCTCACAATTGTGCGTCCGAGTATAACTCTGGGTGCAACCAACGAGATACGTTGGTCGTTACAGTTAGCCTACTCCATTAGAGACCACCCATGTACTGCAGAGCGGATACACTAGTATCTCGTTGGACCTTGACACATGCTTGGACACGATGATTGATACACGTATCACCGCATTCGATTGATCATCCGTGCGGCCAGTACGTGCGACAGTATAGTTCATGCTAGATGCTTTCATTATGACATATTAGGCCCGGTACTGGGAATTGTCCGTATCATGGAGTCGACTTGCTCTAGATACATTGGATCGGGAGGACAGTTACTAGACGGAGGGGCTTCTATTGGTATTTGTTGTTGACAGGGAGGCGGTTCGGACGAACCCCACTGCGAGATGATCTCATGTTCGGAGAGTCCCATTCGTCGAAAGATGTTCTCATTGCATTTACACATAGTTGATAGAGCACCCCTGAGCTTTATGTATTTCATACCATAGTGGCATGTATATTATGTTTCTTGTTGCGTCCCTCTGACGAACTGGTTTTCTTCCAGGTTGGCTAAGTGGGTTGGCAGAGTTCTTTGTCGGATATTTGCTGAGCACCCATTTCATTGCAGGTATTACTCTTATTTAGTATGCATGTTTCATTTCTATATTCATACCTGCTTGATTTACGTAGTATTTGTAGGCTCTTTTTTCTCTCGAGTCTACTCGGGATAGTATAATTATTTGACTGCAGACTAGTATTCATATTTTCCTTTCTTTAAGTTTTTGTTATATCGATTGAGATATAGAGTGATATAGTGATAGTTACACCATTTTAAACAGCTTGCACGTATTCGAGTCGGACTAGAGTCTGGTTGAATACGTAGCTGGCCTATGCCACGTGGCTCGGTCTCGCATATTTTGGGACTGGGACGTGACAACAGCCGTAGCTGTATTGCGGAAATTGGTATATACCAAAGTGCGTAGTTGGTCGAGTTATACCCCTATTCGTCGTATTTCGATACTGGACACACCATGAATATATTACCCTATATTATTCATGTGGATGCTTCTGAGATACAGAACATCCTACAATTTTGTCTCCATATATGTATTATATACCATGGAACATAATGTTTCTTCCAGCTAATCATGTTATGCAAAAGTTCGGGATGAGACAGATAATTTCTGAGGTGCCACCAAGTTTTAGTCGTGGTAGAGCCAAGGCAGCTCTTTGATTCTTGGATGGAATTCCAAATTTGAAACATACGACGTGGCATACTTGTCTCAACATATGTCACATATGACCAAGGGTAAGTTATTGAATAATTAATTATTAAATTTAATGAAGTACGAATGTGTTATGTTCATATTTTGTTGAAACTATACAACACTCAAGAATAACACTTACATGCTTTTGTAGAAACTCCACCGTATATGCAATCGAGATTATGGATATGAGTAGGGGTGAGCATCGGTTCGGTTCGGTTCAAACCGAACTGAATATGTGAAAACCGAAATAACCGTAAACCGTATTTTTCAAAACCGAAAACCGAACCGTTTTTATAAAAACCGAACAAAAACCGAACCGAATTAATTCGGTTCGGTTTTCGGTCGGTTCGGTTTCATGGACCAATGTGCATGGCCTTCAAGTTTTTAGCAAAATGGGCCTATTTAAATAACAAAAATTAAAAAAACATATGATTTATTGTATTTATGAATTGTTATATTACATAGAGTGAAAGATATTAGTATATATAGATTGAGGGTAGATAGAGAGAATGCTCAAAGAAGCACCGACATAGAATAGGAGAAGAGAGTGCGCTCAGTTAGGGGTTAATAAACATTAGTATATGTATATTGTGGGTAGTTTGATAAATTACTAAATCTAAATCGGTTTTCGGTTCGGTTCGGTTCGGTTCGGTTTTTCGGATGAAGAACCGAAAACCGAACCGTTATTTCAAATTTTCAAATTTTCAAACCATAAACCGAACCGATAACCGAAAAAACCGAACCGTTTGTCATATTTCGGTTCGGTTCGGTTCGGTTTTCAACCCTTATATGCTCAACCCTAGATATAAGGACTACCGGTTCCAACATCAAGCTATATTTGATTCTAGCTTGAGTGAGTTTTATGCATGTGACACTGGTATGTTACGTGTTTTTAATTTATTATTTTAATCCATAATTAATATTATTAGATATTTATACGATTTATTAAATTTAAAAACATTAAATTTTCAACGTCCTAGAGTTCAACACACGCTCCAAAACCCAGATAGTACGTAATATGATTCGAGCGATTATACAGGAACTTGTGGATCATCTGGGAGCATGACAAGAGCCCTCGATACCTCCATTATATTATCCTGCAGGAAGTGTTAGTTAGAGACATACAAGCCTCCATAAGGTTTGGCAGACTATCACAAGCATACCATGTCAGACTAGCGAAGGAACTTAACGTTAGAGTCCGTATGGGTGAGCGTTCGGCTTATTCGCTTTCAACAGAGACGAAATAGTCAAAAAGGTATAAACCGATCTTCTAAAAATCAAAAATTGAAACCCATCCGCAAATAATAAAAAAACCGAAACCTAATGAACCATTCAATTTGTTCGGTTGGGCAATTTTTATTGATTAATGGGCCGAACACAAAGTTAGAGGTTGTGGTTAATTTATACTAAAAAATATGTAATTTTTATGCATACACATTTGTTGTATAGTACTAGTTATTGAATTACCAAAGTTGGGCTTTAATACACATACATGAAAACTTTTTTAAATATACATATATTTAATCATGAGATATGCATAAAATTGAGGATAATTATATAAAACATGATCGATAAATAACGTAGTATTTCGAATGTTTTTCCGATCATTTTTCAAATCGAATTTTTTTTCAAACCAAACCGAATATCTTATTATGTTCGGTTCTCGGTCCAAAACCGAATAATGCTCACCCCTATGTCAGGGTCGTTCGTGCACTTCTCGGCATGATAATGAGGGCACTTCACATCGAGGTGATGCAGACACTTCACTGTACGAGAAATTTGATATGGAATACTATACGTAGATATTAATGACTCCAACAGGATTAGAACCTGCTTAGGAGGAGAATTGGCAGGAGGAGGATGGTTCAG
This sequence comes from Iris pallida, assembly GCA_029216955.1. Classification (NCBI taxonomy): domain Eukaryota; kingdom Viridiplantae; phylum Streptophyta; class Magnoliopsida; order Asparagales; family Iridaceae; genus Iris; species Iris pallida. Next base: position 2,497,802 of record JANAVB010001796.1, on the reverse strand, counting down.
ATGCGCATGCGGAGGATACGGCAGAAAGGAGAGAGCAACTACGTCACAGACGTGGTGTTCTTAGGAATTTCAGAAGACTTGTCATGAGTGGTAACTGATTTATTGGATATCTATGTCAAGGCGCATGCCCGAAACATTTTATTTTTCAGACTTCAGGCATGTTTCATTTTATTTGAACGTTTGAAAAAGTAGACGTTTGAGAAGTCTTTATATATAAAACTTTTATTCATTTTCGAATTTAATTATAACATCAATGATAAAAATTTACTTTCTCGGTAGGTTAGTATGATACTTTTTATCCATTCATATCCAATTTAAGAAGACAACTATATGCAGGAGAAAGTTATCCCAACTTTGCTCCTTTTGAGAACTGAACAATTATTTTTGGAATTGACAAGACTCCGGTTCTCAGAACATTAATTTATGCACCATTTGTACATCTCTTGAAAGATGAAAAAACAAAGCATCAAAAAATTACAACATCAAAGATAAAAACAAACATACAACTTTTTATTAATTTTCAAGTTTAATTATAACATCAAAGATAAAATTGAATATCTAAGTGGTTAATACTATTCCCTTTATTGTTTCCTAGCCCACAACAATTACTTCAAATATAATCTCTTGTCGATAAATCTTTGGTCTTGATGTGGTTCATTTTGGGTCTACCAGTTTTGCGTCCAATACTTGGTACTCCAATTTGACCCCTAACTAATGCAATTTGAGGAGTGTGAAGTACTGAAATTGATTCCATACATGGCTGATATGCATTTCTATTTTTTTCAATAAAAATGAGCATGAAAAAAATTTCAATTTGTATATTACAAAAGTTACACGTAAAGGGTATATGTACACATGATAGTAAAGTATGATAAAACCTAAAAAATGAACAATATCAATGGACCACATATGTTATTTTTTTCAGGATCTAATATTTTAAGATTAAAATTATCAATATGCAACATTTAAAATGGCGTGGTTATCTTTTGATGCGGGCCATAGTTTTTAGCATTTTCAGACAATAGTCTATTCTAAAATTTTAAGTGGTTTGTCAGTTTTTTGCCACGAAATGATATAATCTTAGCTAATACAACCAAATAATATTGTTTTTGGTTTATCACATAAATTTTTAATTCAAGTATTAGAACATTCAGTAAGGTTCGAAGTGTTAATATTAAATCTAGGACAAAGCATAAGATGTTATCTATTGCGCAAAATCACGGGTTTCATCATCTACACCAATAATCCATTTTGAAACTCTCATATTTTTCGCATCCAACTCATAGTATTGCAGGTTTATCTAAACATACTTGATTTTTCTTACTCCGGGTACTTTAATTTTTTTTTTTAAGATGTTGAATACAAAAAATGTGGTGAGTCAAAAAAAGTTTCACGCATACCATTTACTAATTGTTTTTGTTATCTGATATAAATGACATATTATCCATTGATAAATAATTCTTTCAAAGGATATTTTAAATTAGCTAAAAATCATGTCCATGAATTAGTATTTTTATTTGTAGCAACGACATAAACAATTGGAGAAATGATAGTTAGGATCATGATCACAAGTAAAAAATAAATTATCTTGATATCTAGATGTAAGAAAAATAGTATCAATACTAATCACAAATAAACAACCGCTTAAAAAACTATCCATACATGTCTTAAAATAAATAATTATTCTTTAAAACTTATTATTCTTTGCAGCCTTTATAGACATTTTCTCCTGGATTTTGTTTCAATAATTGTACCAGCATATTCTTTAAGCTTACAATATGACATAACTACCATTAATTTCAAGATACAATTTTTTGGACTTTCTAAGGTTTGAAATATTTAATATATATTTGATGACCTCTATATATATTATTTACAACGTGTGATGAACTATATGACTTGTTATCTCTAATTTTATCAATTACCTTTTTAACACATACAATAGTAACTGATGGATGACATCATGTTGTAAGTGTACCTAAACAAAAATGACGACTTTATAATATACGAATAACAAATTTTCCTCCTTCACCAATGACTTTTGTTGGGTTTTTAGCCTTTTGTTTTGGTTTTTAGTCCCACATCGGCTAGAAAGGAATGTGTATCTCCATATATATGAGTCTTTGCTCTTTATGGAGATGCACATGTAGTGCACATGGGTGTGTGCCATGTGGGATTAATTATTAATGGTATAAAGGCTTAATCAACAATTAAGAAGCTGTAAGCTTTTTGCTCTTGGAAATTTATTTCCATGGAGCTAAGCTCCGTAGGAGCTTAGCGACTCGGACTCGGACTCGGACTCGGACTCGGACTCGGGCTCGGGCTCATGAGGCGTAATGTGGCGTTTTGTTGGCGCACTTTGCACTTAGCATCGTCACTAGGCGCATAGTGCGCGAGCCACTTGCGCAGCCCGTTACGCGAGCCCAGTTACGCTGGCCCAGTGTGCGCAGCGTGCGAAGAGTGCGCAGTGTGCCTAGCGTACGCAGTGTGCGTATGTGCGTATAGCTGGCTGCATATTAGAGCGGGAACAGTTGCAGCAGTTGCTGCACGTTCAGGAGTGGTTCAGCCACTACCCTGAAGTTCAGGCAACTGCTTGGCAACCGCCCCGTGGGCTATATATGCAGGTTCTCTCCTCTCTCTCTGTGTTGGAGAAATCAAAATTCCAGGGAGAAAACTCTAAGTGTTCTTTAACACAACAGAGTAGTGAGCGTGTTTTTTAACACAAATACTAGTACTTTTTAGTACGCGTGGGTTCTGTTACTTCAGAAACAGAGAGAGAAGAGTAGAGCCATTGCCAGAGGAGTTCGCCGTCTTCCGAGGAGTCAGAAGAGCAGGAGTGTTCCAAGGTTTTCCGTCAACCTTGCTGGTTCCTGGAAGCTGTTCGCAGAGGGCGAATAAAGCTTTGAGCAACGGTGATCATTTACCCCAGCAATTCCATTTCTCGCCTGTCACCCTTCTGTTGCCTTTAGCAGTTCTGTCAGTATCTTCTTTTTAGAAGGCACTACTGCCAGTTTGCTACGATCACGAAAATCTCTTTAGATTATTCGTGAATTACGATATCTTTTTAGATCTCGTAATTTGCAGAATCCTTCTGGATCTCTGTAGCAAAACCTTCTTTAAGGAATTGCATTTGAAACATTGTCTTTACAACTATTTCAGTTTCTGTATTTTCCATCGAAAAGCGTGCCCCAACGTTCCCGACATTAACAATTTCAAAGCTTTATTGCTACGATGGAAAATATTAATGCTTCACTCCTAAACACTGACTTCTGTAAGTTAGAGAAGTTTGATGGAGAGCATTATCAAGTCTTGAAGAGGAAGGTTTATCTCACTCTTCAACTTAGAGACGTTGATCACGTATTGCTTGAAGAGGAACCTACTGTTCCAGATACTGGGTCTGCTGCCGCAATCTCTGCGGCTACTAAACTTCAGGCCAAGTGGAGAAGGGAGAATAGCATTTGCAGGTTGCTTATCTTGAATGCTATGGAGGATTTTCTAGCAGAATCCTACAGTAAGAAACCAATTGCCAGAGACATATGGGAGTCTCTGAAAAAACTGTACGAAGAAGACAAGAACAGGAGCAAAATATTTATTGTTGAAAAATATCACAAATGGCTCTTTGAGGACGAGAAGTCCATGCTGCCGCAGGTCAAAGAATTTCTGAAGTTGCGACAGAAATTGGAAGACGAGGCTATGCCCCTCCCCAATAAGTTTGTTGTTGGAGGGATTGTCTCAAAGCTTCCCGCTGGGTGGAGCAAGTTCTATGCAAACATGCATAGGAAAAAGTTGGAGATCACCCTTGAAGATCTCCTACAGGAAATCTATGTTGAGGACCAAATGCGGGCTCAACTGAAGGTGGACACACTGTCCAAGCAATTGGCTAACGCCAATCTGATTCAGACCAAGGAAATAAAGGGAAAGGGAAAGCGTGCAGATTTCCAGAAGAAGAAGAAGAACCCTAACAACTTGAATGTTAAGGGAACTTCTTTCAAGTCAAAGAAATCTAAGGCAAAGATGCCTTGTTTCAAGTGTGGCCAGTTGGGCCATTTCAAAAGTGAATGTACAGCACCGGCCAAGAAATCAGAGCAAGGTGAGCCTAGCAAAGTCTCAATGGTTACTGATGTAATTGCTATGATTGGACAGGTTGATGCTGTAGGATCTGATTCAAACTGGTGGGTAGATACTGGAGCCACCTGCCATGTCTGCTCCAGTAAGGAGTGGTTCACCACCTACACACCCACTTCTGAAGCGGTTGTGATGGCGAACCAAGCACAAGCTAAAGTTCTAGGGATCGGGACGGTTATTCTGAAGCTGACTTCTGGCAAGTCTCTGACGCTTCAAGGCGTGAAGCACGTACCTACTATCGCCAAGAACCTGATCTCGGGAGGCTTACTCTGCAATGCAGGCCTCAGAATGGACATCAATGCTGGCCAGATGGTGATGTCTATCAAGGGAACATATTTCGGAAAAGCTTTTTATACCGAAGGAATGTTCAAGATTCAGCTTGTAAATCTGTCCAATGTAATTAGTGTAATTAATGAAATCACTCCTTCTGCTTATACTCTTGAGTTGTGGCATAATAGGCTAGGACATGTTCATTGTAAACGAATAAACAGAATGTCTAGTCTAGGACTTATCTCCAAATGTGGGGGTAAGGTAGAGAAATGTGAAGTTTGTGCTCAAACAAAGATCACAAGGAAACCCTTTCCTCTGGTTAATCGAAGTACAGATCTTCTGGAGTTGGTACACTCCGATATCTGTGACTTCAAACAGTTCTCTACAAAGGCCGGGATGAAGTATTTCATAACCTTCATCGATGACTTCTCAAAGTATGCGTTCGTCTACTTGCTGAAGGCTAAAGACGAAGCATTCGAGAAGTTCAAGGAGTTCAGAGCCGAAGCTGAGCGACAGACTGGACAACAACTCAAAAGGATAAGAAGTGATCGAGGTGGGGAGTACAGGTCTCATGAATTCGCATCGTTCTGCAAAGAACATGGAATTGTCAATGAGACTACGGCTCCGTACTCTCCTCAATCAAACGGAGTAGCTGAGAGGAAGAACAGGACGTTAACTGAAATGATAAACTCAATATTGTTGACTGCTGGCCTTCCTAAGTGCTACTGGGAGAAGCTGCATTGACTGCCACTTTTATTCTAAATAGAGTGCCTCATGCAACTTCTGACGTTACTCCTCATGAACTCTGGTTCAAGGTCAGACCTAACTTGAATGTTATTCGAGTGTGGGGGTGTCTGGCTTATGTTAAGCTTCCAGATCTGAAGATTCAGAAGCTTGGGACAAGGACTACAAAGACGATCTTCTTGGGGTATGCCGAGAAGAGTGATGCTCGGAGATTTCTTGATATTGAGTCAAATCATATCATTGAATCTCGCGATGCAGAATATTTTGAAGACAAGTTTGCAAAGCACAAGAATATTGTTCTTCCGAATGTTTCGGAGAATAATGAGGGTGCACAAGAGACTGAAGTCTTCAATGAAGATGTAGTCCAAGAAGATGTTGTTGTTGATACAACGGTTGAACCAGAACAAGCTGAGCCGTCAGCTAAGCGTGTGAGAAGGCCGAAGGACTTCGGAAGTGACTTTGTCACCTATCATGTGGAAGCAGATCCGCTTACCTATGATGAGGCAATGAAGACCAGAGACACAGTTTTCTGGAAGGAGGCGATTGACAATGAGATTGATTCCATCACCTCAAATAACACTTGGGTGTTGGTTGATCTTCCTGAAGGAGCGAAACCCATCGGATGCAAATGGATCTTCAAGAAGAAGATGAAAGCAGACGGAACTATTGACAAGTTCAAGGCTAGGTTGGTAGCCAAGGGATTTTCTCAGAAGCAGGGGATTGACTATTTTGACACGTATGCTCCAGTAGCCCGGATGACCACCATCAGAATGTTGATTGCTCTCGCATCAATACATAAGATGGTGATACATCAGATGGATGTGAATACGGCTTTCCTAAATGGCGAGCTGACCGAAGAGATTTACATGCAACAGCCAGAGGGATTTGTCATCAGGGGTCTTGAAGACAAAGTCTGCAAGTTGGTGAAATCCTTGTACGGTCTTAAACAGGCTCCCAAGATGTGGCATGAGAAATTTGACAAAGTTATAAGGTCAAATGGCTACATGGTCAGCGATACGGACAAGTGTGTTTACACGAAGTTCACTGATGGAAGAGGTGTGATCATTTGTTTGTACGTGGACGACATGCTTATCCTAGGTACGGATATTAGATGTGTCACGGAGACAAAGAAATTCATCTCAAGCAAGTTCAGTATGAAGGACTTGGGGGAAGCTGATGTGATCTTAGGGATCAAGATCATCCGGACAGACACTGGACTAGCGCTGTCACAGTCTCATTATATTGAGAAAATGATCACTCGTTATGGGTATCGAGATCTTCCAGGGATCGATACGCCGTACAGGTGTGATCTGAAGCTGAAGCCTAATTCAGGGGAAAGCGTCAGGCAGCTGGAGTATGCAAGCGTAATCAGGAGTTTGATGTATGCTACTACTGCCACAAGGCCTGACATAGCTTTCGCCGTGGGAATGCTGAGTCATTTTACGAGCAATCCAGGTATTGAACACTGGAAAGCTGTGGAACGGGTTATGAGATATCTCAAGAAGACTCAGACATATGTACTGTACTACAGCGGAGATCCGTCGGTAGTGGAAGGCTTCAGTGATGCCAGTTGGTGCTCAGAGGTGGAGAGCGAGAGGTCCACAGGTGGATACATTTTCACAATGGGTGGAGCTGCTATATCGTGGAAGTCGAAGAAGCAGACTATGCTCTCGCGGTCATCCATGGAATCTGAGTTCTTTGTACTTGATACCGCAGCCGAGGAAGCAGAATAGCTTCGGGAGCTCATGTATGATCTTCCAGTGGTTGGGGCACAAATACCGACGATACCGATATACTGCGACAACCAGGCGACTGCGGCGGTGGCATCAAATGACCTTTTCAACGGGAAGAAGAAGACTGTGCGGTTGAAGCACAGGGCAGTACACGATCTTATCAAGAGAGGTGTTATTGCAGTAATTAATGTTCGGAGTCAGGAGAACCTGGCGGATCCGTTCACCAAGGGCCTCAAGCGCCAGCTGGTCGATGACACAGCTTGTAAAATGGGCTTGAAGGCATTCTGATATTGTATTATTGTATTCCTACCATAAAGTTTTATGCTATTAGTTCAAAGATTTATCTACTAGGCATCTAGCTTTTGGTTCAAGGGAGGACCACTAATCGGAAGAATATCAGGAATGGTGGGTACATGTTCTATTGGGCATGGAGAGGTTACGGACCTATAACCACTGTTGTCTACTATTGTTTTCTGTGGAAAACGGTTCCTGTGGGAAGGTTGGCTTAATTGCCTTAATGAGTTCTCAGGCAGAGTGAATGCCTGGTATGCTTTACAGGAAGCATGGTAGCACAGCACTACAAGGAGTGTGACTCCATGCTATGTGTGGCGGTGACTCCACCATGAGGTTCTCGAAGGAGGTAAAGCCTCGGCTATGTTAGCCAAGTCACAGCGGCGTAGCACCGCAAATAGGCAGTTGGCCTAATGCTGTATATTGAATTAAAGAGGGATGTAGTCAGCACTACAAAGAGGAGGTGTTCCTCATGTTACGGGTGGCACGACACCACAATGAGGTAAACCCGGCTAGGGATAAAGCCTCGGCCTTGCAAGCCATGTCGTAGCGGCGTAACACCGCACAGAAGCGTAAGGCTTCATGCTGGGTAGTTTGGCACTACAAAGGGTGGCACTACAAAGGGGCTAGACCTCATGCTACGGGTAGTATGACACTACGATGAGGTTCCCGGTGATTCGGGGTAAGGTCCTCGGCTTAAGGCCATGTCATAGCGGCGTAGCACCGCAAAGAAAGCGTTGGACGCTTCATGCCATGTCTCTTTAATAAAGAACTCACCTATAGTGTATGGACAAAGAGATATCAGGCCGTCTCTTGAGGGTAAACTTGTAGACGCCCAATATTATACACTGAAACCAGGCTGGCACAGGGCCTTTAATGTGTAGCCAGAAGCACATGTAACTACATTATGTGAGTGGAAAGAATTTCAGCTATGATGCCGAATTCAAGGCTTAGTCCATTCTTGTATTATAGTTTGATTTTTGACTCACGTGGGAAGATTCAAGTCTTAAGTGGCATCTATCCCAAAAGCATAATGGACAGTTACTGTGGGGAACACTCGTACTCATATATATAGAGATATGTGGGGGATTGTTGGGTTTTTAGCCTTTTGTTTTGGTTTTTAGTCCCACATCGGCTAGAAAGGAATGTGTATCTCCATATATATGAGTCTTTGCTCTTTATGGAGATGCACATGTAGTGCACATGGGTGTGTGCCATGTGGGATTAATTATTAATGGTATAAAGGCTTAATCAACAATTAAAAAGCTGTAAGCTTTTTGCTCTTGGAAATTTATTTCCATGGAGCTAAGCTCCGTAGGAGCTTAGCGACTCGGACTCGGACTCGGACTCGGGCTCGGACTCGGGCTCAAGGGCTCATGAGGCGTAATGTGGCATTTTGTTGGCGCACTTTGCACTTAGCACGTCAGCATCGTCGCTAGGCGCATAGTGCACTTAAGTTGCGCTCGTTGCACGAGCCACTTGTGCGACCACGTTGTGCAGCCCGTTACGCGAGCCCAGTTACGCTGGCCCAGTTACGCAGCCCAGTACGCAGCCCAGTACGCCCAGTACACGTAGTGTGTGCAGCGTACGCAGCATGCGAAGAGTGCACAGCGTACGCAGTGTGCGTAGAGTGCGTATGTGCGTATGGCTGGCTGCATATTAGAGCGGGAACAGTTGCAACAGTTGCTGCACGTTCAGGAGTGGTTCAGCCACTACCCTGAAGTTCAGGTAACTGCTTGGCCACCGCCCCGTGGGCTATATATGCAGGTTCTCTCCTCTCTCTCAGTGTTGGAGAAATTAGAATTCCAGAAAGAAAACTCTAAGTGTTCTTTAACACAACAGAGTAGTGAGCGTGTTTTTTAACACAAACACTAGTACTTTTTAGTACGCGTGGGTTCTGTTACTTCAGAAACAGAGAGAGAAGAGTAGAGCCATTGTCAGAGGAGTTCGCCGTCTTCTGAGGAGTCAGAAGAGCAGGAGTGTTCCAAGGTTTTCCGTCAACCTTGTTGGTTCCTGGAAGCTGTTTGCAGAGGGCGAATAAAGCTTTGAGCAACGGTGATCATTCACCCCAGCAATTCCATTTCTCGCCTGTCATCCTTCTGTTGCCTTTAGCAGTTCTGTCAGTATCTTCTTTTTAGAAGGCACTACTGCCAGTTTGCTACGATCACGAAAATCTCTTTAGATTATTCGTGAATTACGATATCTTTTTAGATCTCGTAATTTGCAGAATCCTTCTGGATCTCTGTTGCAAAACCTTCTTTAAGGAATTGCATTTGAAACGTTGTCTTTACAACTGTTTCAGTTTCTGTATTTTCCATCGAAAAGCGTGCCCCGGCGTTCCCGGCATTAACAACTTTAACATATAGTATCCATCAACAACTTGGTTCATCACACTTATATATAATTTTCGAACATTGTTCAAACAAGCTAAACAAGCAAAATTATGTTCAATTACTACATCACTTACCAAACTTTTAAATTTAGAACGAGATTTAAATATTTTTCCAACAAATATTCTGGGAGTGCGAACATCAATGGCATTATCATCTAAATGATCAATTAAATCACTATTATTTTCTTCATCATCACCCTTTCATTTAATATACATTCTTCTTCAGAAATAAAATAATTTAGTGAGAAGAAATATGACCAATATTAACAGTTTGTTCATTAGAAAAATGTTGACTACTTGTATCAAATTTTTGTAATGGTGGAGTAACATATATATTTATTTTTAGTGAATGTAAATTACTTTCAAGGACATAATCCCATGTTTCTTTACGCTCTAATAATAAACAAGCAGAGAAAAAAATACTTTAATATAAATTCATATTGGCTAAAACATGATCGATAATAAGATTGCATAATTTATCTAACATAGTATTTCGATAAACTAAAATAAGTCGGGTTAACCTCATTCGTAAAATAACTCATTTAGTGTACCTCCATTTAAGCATAATGTTATTATTGTTTGACCTATTGCAAGTAGATATTGTAGAGCTTCTGGAGAGCTATTAGAGATGAGCTACTAGAGAAGCTGTGGAGAAGAAGAAGAAAAATGTACGGAGAAGAGAATATAAAAGAGTATGATTAGGAAGCTTCTGCCAATCTCCTTTCAATTTATAGATACTATGGTTTACTGCTTTAATGACAGAATATAGGTCGATGATATGGCACTAATTACTATGTATTGAATAGTGTTTGGGATTTTTATCATATTTTACTCATTCTTTCTTGTGGTATTTGCTATTAGGGGTTGACATATCTTATTTTGTTTGGTTAAATCTAGTAGCATAGCAGGAGAATCTACCTTTTTTTGAAGCTCGATGCCGCTCCCCAAATGGATGGTCGTCGTGGATCCTGAGTTGATTTCTTCTGCACCACTCATGATTTTATTTTTTATTATTTTGAGAAATTTATCCGTCGACCACCTGTTTAGCCTATCTATTCTAGGAGCCTATTCTCCAACCATTTTGGTAGCATGATTGTATCCTTATTCAGACTGCAGATGACGATGTGATCATGTATTATTTGACACTGTGCTAGATTTTGTTTTGTATAGCCAACTTCATGTTCATTTTGATAGAGCGTCGGGGGCGCCTTATAACTTTATCTTATATGTTCTACATTCCTGCTTATTGCTTGAATGTTTGAGACATAACATATTTTGTGAGTGTTTTCCATAAATAAATTTACTTTATTTATTTTGTATCTGAGAAAATTACAACTGTAGGAATCTAATCTAGAAGACGATTACTTTATCCCTTGGACGATGCGATGAAGAAAACTCGAACTTTGAAGAAACTTGGACAGCAACTGGGCAATCTCTCTATTCTCTCTGAAATTGACTGTAGTGTCTGATGAAGATGAAGAAACTCTCTTTTATAGAGTTCAGGATAACTGTCCTTAAGCATACGCTCAAGTAGTTACTTGACGTGTGCATAACTGCAGGGACGCGTGGCGAATTCTGATGGAGACACATTAGCGTGCGGTTGAAAGTAGTGGAGCATATTCCGGAGAGATTGATGGCATGAATGCCGCGTTGCATAACCTCTGAAGAAGTGGATAACTGAGTGCAGGACACGTGAGAACGTGTGTTAACTGCACGTTGAAAATCATTCTGGACACAACTGCTGTGATACGCTGCCTTAGAAGAAGAGTCATACGCTAGCTTTTGAAGGCACATGTCTTGCATACGCTGACTTGGACAGCGTAGAACCATATAAAGCTGATACGCTCACATTATTGACAGGGAGTCGTATGGAAACTATACGCTCACTTGACAAGGAGTCGTATGAGATCCATACGCTCACTTGACAAGGAGTCGTATGGAATCCATACGCTCACTTAGTTGGAAGGAGTCGTATGAGATCCATACGCTCACTTAGTTGGAAGGAGTCGTATGTTTGAATAAGTAGACACGTGGCATGTTTGAATAAGTAGACACGTGGCCATCATCAATCTTCTTTGATACGCCATATCTTTCAATAACTGACAAAATCTTTTCGAGCGTCGTGACTGCGGATATGATGGCTGACAGACTGTCAAAACTGACAATAATGATAGCTTTTACATTTATGAGAGATGCTGAGCTGTCCTCGTAAAAGACAAAACCGACTCTTCGAAAACCTATACGACGGCTAGTCTTTATTGGACAGCTGTCTTTGCACAAAAGACGAAGTGTCAGATTCATCCTTTATGCTGTGCTGTCATCTCAGAAAATAAAATATTCATTGAGCGTATGGCCTTTAGATGAGCGTATGGCCTTGACTGAGCGTATAGCCTTGAGAGTATGACTTGGACTGAGCGTATGGCTTTGAGCGTATGACTTGGACTGAGTCTCATGTCAGCGTGTCATAATTTTCACACCCTACAAGACCCCCTTCAAAGTTTTCGAACTTTATGAATTTCAAAAGTTCGAAATTACTTTGAACTTTAAAGTGAGAATAAGTCCTGACACGCTGGCATGAGTTCGTTATCTTCCTCAATATCAGTGCAAATCTTTAGGGATTTTGTTTAAAGAATATCCGCCGTTTGAACTTCTTCCTTTCTCCTATAAATAGGTCTTCCAAAACCTATTTTATTTCTTTACCACAGCTTTTGCTTTCGAGAGAGAAAAGTGCTTTCAGAAACTCGAAATCCTTCTTCCCCTTCTTCGTCTTCGACTCAACCTCCATTAATGGCGCCCAAGGCTGATGTTTCTGCAAAAGGAAAGGGGAAAACCCCTGAAGAGTCATCTCATCCTGCCGTCGACACTGTTACCACCAAGAAGACGGCCAGTCAGCGTATTTCACGCAGTGAACGGCCATTGAAACCTCTTTATGGTGAGGACGAAGATGATGAACAAATAACTATTCCCTTTTTAGGGCTCTGGTTAGAACAAAACTCAGAAAACGTATCCCTCTTTAGGGTCAATACGTCAGCAAATACGCTTCCCTTTTAGGGTTTAGCCGTATTCCATGTTTTTCGTTTTTTACGAAAAATATGTTTGGAGCGTATACGCGTATTTTCGATAGAGATATCAAAATACGCTATCTTAAAAGAATATGCTATGGCAAATTGTCTCATTGAAATACGCTAACTCCTATGTTAGCGTAATTTTTGATGATCATCTTGTCAACCATACGCTGATACGCTCAAACTGATCATAAACTGAACTTTAAAAATCATTCACTTAAGATAAAATCTGTTATACGCTTAAAGAAAACTGAGCGTATACTGAACTTTGAGTCAACCATACGCTTAAGAAAAACTGAGCGTATGCTGAACCTTGAGTCTGCCATACGCTTTTAAGGAAAACTGAGCGTATGCTGAACCTTGAGTCTGCCATACACTTTTAAGGAAAACTGAGCGTATGCTGAACCTTGAGTCTGCCATACACTTAGTAAGAATTGAGCGTAATTTGAGCTGTACGCTTAGTAAAAACTGAGCGTATGTTGAGCTGTACGCTTAGTTAAAACTGAGCGTATGTTGAGCTGTACGCTTAGTTAAAACTGAGCGTATGTTGAGCTTTATCCTCTCTTGACGTTGAAGATTTCTAATACTTTTATTCTTCATTTGCAGTGGATATTCTAGCTCAGAAAGCAGAATTTGAAGGAAGTATGGGAAATAATTATAGAAGTGATCTATCACATGTTCGTTTTCCCCAATTTGACGGACCTTCCACAAGAATAGCTCTGTTGACCAATCAGGAAGATGATACTTTGATGAACCTGATGAGTGGACTGCCGTTACAGAGTGTAGATGGTGTTGCCCATTTGAAGCCAGCATTCCTTTTTGGAGATGCTATTGACATGAATTCTCAGCCTGCTCTTGACAAAGTAGCATACTCTTATCACAGGGATGGTGATGCAAATCAACCTATGTATTTGACTGGTTTGACAAAGAGTATCAACATAGCCCGTTTATTCCATTCGGGCCAGCAAAGACAGATGAAGTGGGATATTACTCCATTCCGACAAGCTAAAGCTGGATGAATTGGATATCGTCAAGGAAGGTTCCGCAGTGGTACTGAACCACATGTCACATCTCTGTGAGGACTGTTACCTGCCACCATCCCTCCTGAGGACTCGGCACTGCTGAAGCCAGTCAGAGTCCCAATTTTTGCCAACGAATTTGCTCAATTAAAGAATGCCATCTACCCAAAATAGTCAATGAGGCTGACTGGTCTAGTAAATCCAGAGAACACCAGATGGACTGCTCTAGTGAGATAGATTTTGCAGAACTTCGGTGCACAGTTGAAGGCGATAGGTTTATATGATGCCATTAAGTGTACTGCTTATGGTTTCAAACCAAACCCGGATCTGTTTTTGGCATTAGCGGAGAGATATAACTATCGGACCGGCACCTTCATGACCCCAAAGGGCGAGATGGGATTCGCCCTTCATGAAATGGCATATATATCTCAGCTACCAACAGCAGATTTACCATATGAAGAATATATCCCTTTTGTTGATGAAATGAATAAGATTTTTGCAGCCAACCCACTAATTCTTTATGTATTTGAAGAATTAATGTGTCATTACAGCATCTGTAAAGCTTTTTATAAGGGACAAGGTGGAGAGGGGGACTCCAATTGCTATTCTTTGAAGTGGATGGCTTATTTGTTTCAAGGCCGCACTGACGAAATTCAGAAGAAGAAAAAGACCGATCAGTATGTCGGTAAATTCAAGCCTTTGAGTCAAGCCGAAATTAACAGATTAATCCGGGAGACTAATCATGACGACATTGTCGTTGAAGAAGACATTGACAGCTACAAGGCCGGTGATAGGTTAGAAACCTATATTAAGCAGGGTGGCCGAGAATTGTCCGCTGAAGGTCATCTGGCCGGATTCATATCTCTTTGGCTGAGGAAATTCGTAGTTCCTGGCACCTGTTCGGCAGACAGGATGCACAAAGGAGTCGTCTTCGTAGCAGTCCGTCTGGTTTTTGGGTATAAGATGGATCTATTAACGGCAATGACCTGCCGTCTGAATGCCGGATTAAGGGCATACACAGATAGGATGTTCGAATTGGCACGGAAGAGCCTGACGTCCTTTCCTCGGGTAGAAATGCCCTTTACATACTTGTTTGGATGGCTGCTTCTACATTTTGAATCCTTGATGAGTGCTGGGATGGCTAGGCCAGATGATACTTTCCTTGAAAGGTACAAGCACATACCGAAATGGAGATATGACACTTTAACCGATTGCAGAACCATCTTAAACAGGGGAGAACTATGGAGCTTCACCTGTGTTCCTCCCCCTGTTGGTTATGAGACCATGCCCGGGAGATTGATTGACGGCGTTGGTGCTAATGAGTTGGATGATGTCCAACATGAATGGCTAAAGAGAATCAGGCCATCTCATTTAATTTGCCGCCGTGACAACATCACATATCTAGAGCCATATCTTTCGAGCAGATTTGCTCATCAATTTGGTTACGATCAGTTGCATGTGGGCAATGCAACGACGTGTTTTGCTCATCAAGGCGGGTTGGTTGATGGTGCCAGAGCTTGGCTGTATTACATTGCCAAAGGTACAGGGGCTACCTTTTCTATGCCAGATCCAGTCTACTATCGGAGAGGAGCTAAGATATTGGCGTCCTATGCCAGATTTTATGTATCAGCTAATACCTTTGATAAAAAATTTAGCATCTTAGGTAAAAGCTTTATTCATGTTGAAAAGAAATCAACCAAATCTGCCTTGCCTAGGGATTGTCATGACAAAGAAGATCCTCTGGCCACCGATGAAGTTGATGATGATGTTTTGGAAACTTTTTTCTCTGATGACCTTCATCAACCATTGCATGTGCCTATCGGGAGTGCTGAAGAGAGTATATCTGTTGATAATACACCGAAGAGGAAGAGGAGTAAAGGTGCTGCGGGTCCTGCCGCAAAAAGAGCTACTCGAGCAGAGACGCAAAGTCGCGGAGGAATTACTATTCCCGGGAATTCTCCTGTTTCTGAACGAATCAGAGATGTTGATGAAGCAGGTAGTGATCCAATAGACAATTATCCTACTGTTCCTTTAACCAAAAGAATAGGAAGGAAAGTAATAGTTTCAAAAACTAAATCCGTAATTTGTCTGGATGCAGAGACTCCCACCGCTCGTGCTATGCGATTGGCCGCAGAAAAGCAAGCTGCTTTTGATTTTTCTGTAAAGACAAAAGAAGAAGAGATTCCCGAAACTGCTGGGTCTTCTAGGCCTTCTGATATAGGCTCAGTTCCACCAATGGCCGATGATGCGCAGGAAATTAGTCAACCTACGGTAGAGGCCAAGCATCAGACTGAAACGGCTAATGACTTACTGATTTCGGGAGAATCAGTGAAGGAAGCCACTCCTCTCAATCCAATTGCTGAAGCTTCAGAGAGTGAACAAGTTGACTATGAACCATCGTCTGATCCTTCTGGAGAAGAAGACATGGAGATAGACAATGAATCACCGTCAAAAACACCAATCGATGCACTGAAGACAATTGGTCAACACTCAGGGTTGACACCAGAACCGGAGAGGCATCTGGAAATAGAAGTTCAAATTCTGAGTACTTCTGGGGCAGGAAGCAGTGAAATAAATCCCGTGTCAGAAAGTACACTGAACAGACTAAGAGCCGGATTGAATGATCCGAAGGAGACTGAATATGAACCAACTCCAGGTAATATTTTATTCATCAAAGTTTTGTCTTGTCTTGGTTTTATTGTCTTTAAATTTCTGATCATGTTTCTTTGATTCCAACAGCTGTAGGAACTGCACCGGCTATGAGTTCTACTCAAGCCCCACTTATTCAAACTGAAGTGGGTGAGGGGAGTTCCCATCTGCCAAGTTCTCCAAAAGCACTAACTTCAGCTCCAAGAATAGAGGCTCCTCCTGCTCCTTCCTCTACTATTGCAGCGACTCCCAGTTTTGACACAGGGATAGCAAAAGTCATGGGGATGTATTCAGATATTATTTATACATATCTGGATACATATTCGAGGCGACTCATGAAAGATGAGACTATGCCCTTTTCGAGTCTTCGAGAGGCGACTAGTTTCCCACGTTCAGCCTTGAAACAATCTGGTTATGAGGCTCAATGTGTCTTCTTTGAACATCTCTTGAATGATTTAGAAGCCAACATCCAAAAATATTGGGAGATTAAAAAGGAAGATATTAATTTTCTGACTGCGGCTAAGATTGCTCAATTGGAGAATGAAGCTCAAGCTCAGCACATTGTGCTGACAGAATTCCTTGCTCAGTCTTCCAAAGAGCTAATGGCGAAAGACGAAGAAATAATAAGTACTCGTCAGCATATGGAACGCCTAGAGCAAGATGAAGCGTCAAAAGCTGAAGAACTTAAAAAGCTGAGGGAAGAGCTAGCTCGTATTCAGGAGCAAATTGCCTCTGTGGAAACAGAACAATCAAAGATTGCTACTGATCGTAAATCTGCAGCTGAACGCTGTCAAGTTTTACAGCAGGAGCGAGAATTGATGCAAACTAATCAGATTGAGGAGACCAATCGCCGTAGCTCTATTATTGTAGAATATGACCAACGGATGATTGGAGCAGAAATAGCAGAGCGAATCAAGAAAGCTCATGATGAAAAGATGAATAATGTAATCGTTCGTATTCCGGAGATCATTACTCCTCCTAAATAGTTCTTTTACATTTATCATGTATTGAAATTTTGATACCCATTTGTAATCATTGTTCTGATTTTGATTGAAATGAATATCTTGGTTTGATTTCAATTCTGTGGATGATATTTTTGTAGAAAACATGTTCAGAGGTAAATAATACATGACATATTTCAATAGAATAGAATATACAAATAAACTTTGCAACTCTATCATGATATTAAACCAAAGATTTTTAGTTTAATACTGATTAGAGAAAGTAGAATTCAGATATAAAGATATCTTTAGATTCTATTTTCCATGATCTTTGGATTCGAAAATCAAAAGACGAGATATCATTTTCATAGAATAGAAAATATGATACATACTGAGATAGAAAATTCAGAGGTAATATGGACATGATTTTCTATTCAAGATCTTTATTAAAACCACTGGGGATCTAATAAAACAAAATATCAAATTCTCTGGGAAGATGATACATGGTGGAATGTCAGTTTTCTCTGGGGATAACGATATCGAAATAACTTTTGTAAAGAAGAATTTTATATTTGCCGGGGAATGACGAAAATATTATACATAATATTTCTTTAAGAATTTGCCATTGATAGGCATCATCATGACTTTCCCATCCATAGAGGCAAGCTGGTATGCTCCGTTAAAGAAGACTTTGTTTACTACGAATGGGCCTTCCCATTTCGCGTCAAATTTGCCTTTGCTCATATGTGTCATGGTCATAGGACGTCTGACAGTAAGAACCAGTTCTCCCTTCTGATATGCTCTGACTTTAACTTTCCGGTTAAAAGCCTTTGAGATTCGGGCCTGATAAAGCTCGATATTTTGTTGAGCATACAATCGTTTTTCATCTAGAGCTTCCAATTCTTGAAGTCGAAGACGATCATTGTTTTTTGTTGTAAGTTCATTGGAGATTGCAATTCTCAGAGAAGGAATCTGGATCTCGAGGGGAAGAACAGCTTCACACCCATACACCAAAGAGAAAGGCGTACATCCGGTCGCATTGCGAACTGTGGTGCGGTAGGCCCATAAACATTCACCAAGCTTCTCGCTCCAGTTGCGTTTGTTGGAAGAAACAAACTTTTTCAAGAGTTTGATGATTGTTTTATTGAAAGCTTCTGCCAATCCATTAGCTGCTGGATTATATGCTGTAGAAGCTAAATTATTAATCCGATGATCGTCGCAGAATCGAGTAAATTTCTGACTGACGAACTGCGGTCCGTTATCATGGATAATACGTCGAGGAACACCAAATCGATAGATAACATGATGTTTGACGAAGTTGATAACACTAGAAGTTTTAACTTCAGATAACGGGATTGCTTCAGCCCATTTGGAAAAGTAATCGGTTATTGCTAGAATAAACCGATGTCCTCTTGATGATGGTGGGTTAATAGGACCAATGACGTCCATGCCCCAAGCTTCAAAGGGCCATGATGCCGCTGTTGGGTGTAAGAACTCTGACGGTTGATGGATAAAGTCTGCATGAATTTGACAGGCTTTACATTTCCGAGCATATTGAACAGCGTCAGCCACCATCGTGGGCCAATAATAATCCATACGTCGGATACGATCTTGAAGTTTAGGACCTGGTTGATGAGCTCCGCAAACACCATCATGTGCTTCACGGATTATCTGTTGTGCTTCTTCACCAGAAATGCATCGGAGGAGAAGACCGTCGTAAGACCGACGATATAATGTCTTCATCGTATGATTATAATAGAATCTGAGAGATCGACGCCGGATAGACGCTGCTTCACTCGGATTATCAGGAAGTATGTCATACAAAACAAAATCTAGAAACGGGCGTCTCCAGTCTTCAGTTATGGCTTCTGTTTCATTAGAAAAGACATATTCCATAGTAGAATCGAAAGAAGACGAGGATATGTTGTCAAACTTTAATCCAGCATCAAGGTTGAGAGAATCTTTGTCTGGTTTGTGAGGAAAAGCCAAAGCCAAATTATTCTCAACACAGAATAGTTCCCGGTTATAAACCACTATTACTTGCTGACGTCTGATGGGTATAGCTAATACAGCAGCAAGATTAGCTAAAGCATCAGCTTCTGCATTATAGGCTCGTCGAACATGTTCAATAAAGAAACCTTCAAAAGATGAAGCTATAGAGAGTGCTGCTCGATGATAAGGTATCAAATCCTGATGACGAACTTCATACATTCCTCTGATCTGATTGATGATAAGCTTGGAGTCTCCATAAACTTCCAAATATTGAATATCTAGATGTTTAGCAAGTTGAAGGCCAATGAGCAATGTATTGTATTCGGCTACATTGTTTGAACATGATTGATCCAGAGAATAAGCCCTCTGAATAGTTAGACCTTCTGGGGATACAAGAACAATCCCAACTCCAGCGACAATATCGCCGTTAGGACCTATTCTAGATGCTCCATCAAAGAATAGACGCCAGGTAGGAATTTCTTCAGAAATCAGATTTGAATCCAAGACTTTATCTGGGATCTCATCATATAATTTAGAATCTTCTGGAATCGCATGAGCAGCCAGAAAATCAGCAAGAGCCTGTCCTTTAACTGACTTCTGAGGAATATAATACATGTCGTATTGAGCTAACAAGATTCCCCAATTAGCTAGTCTGGAGTTGAGAATACCAGGTTTCTTCATCATAATCCTGATGGAATTCACTCTGGAAATGACGTGAATCGTTTGACCGATAATATAATGTCGCATTTTCTGAACAGCAAACATTAATGCTAAATATTCTTTCTCGATTGGAGAATAACGCGGTTCAGCACCTGTCATTGTGCGACTGAGATAATAAATAGCCTGTTCATGGCCATCTTTATTTTTCTGGGCAAGTAATGCACCAAGAGAATGATCCATGGCTCGAACATATAGAAGGAATGGTATTCCCGAGACGGGAGGTACCAAAACTGGAGGGTTCATGAGATACTGTTTAATATCGTCAAATGCTTTTTGACATTCTTCGTTCTAAACGAAAGATACACCTTTCTTCAAAAGTTTATTGAATGGTCTGCAGCGTCCTGATAAGTTGGAAATGAATCTCCTGATATAAGCAATTCTTCCTTGAAATCCTCGTAGCTCTTTTAAGGTGCGTGGAGGACGCATCTCTTGAATGACTTTGATCTTCTCGGGATCCACGTGTATACCTTTAGCGGTAATGACGAAGCCGAGAAATTTACCAATAGAGACGCCCAGGAAGGACTTAGTAGGGTTCATTTTAAGTTGATGCTGACGCATTAATTCAAAGATAGTCTTCAAATCTTGGATATGATCCTCCTTTCGTCGACTTTTGACTGCAATATCATCAACATAGCATTTGACTATTTTTCGTAGATGTTCGCGGAATATAGTGCTCATTGTTCGCTGATATGTTGCTCCTGCATTCTTGAGACCAAACGGCATCACTGTATAACAGTATGTACCGATTGGCGTTCTGAAGGTAGTGTGTTTTTTATCATCTGGAAATATTTTGATCTGGTTGTATCCCGAATACCCATCCATGAATGACATTCGTTCGAAACCACATGTATTATCGATCATGACATCAGTAATTGGAAGAGGAAACTCGTCTTTAGGACAAGCCGCATTGAGATCGCGAAAGTCTATACAGACCCGGATCTTGCCAGTCTTTTAAGGACATGAACGATGTTAGCCACCCATTCAGGATGTTGTTCCTCTCGAATAAATCCAGAAGCCATAAGCTTGTTGATTTCAGCTTCAATTGCATCCATGATATCCGGACGAAATCGTCGCTGTTGTTGTTTGACCGATTTAGCATTTGGCATGATATTGAGTTTGTGCATTGCAATCTTTGGATCTAGTCCTGGCATATCCTCATAACTCCAGGCAAAGACATCGATATAATCACGAATAAGTTTAATCATGTCTTGTTTATCTGTTTCTGAAAGACTTTCACTGATGAATATTGGTTTAGGAGACCCTTCTTCACCAACATCAATTTGGATCAGTTTATTTTCAGTAGGAGGTTCCCTCTGCTCGAACCTGAATTCCCATTGATTATCTAATCTTTGAGCCCATTGTTCTGATTCGGGTGATATTTCAAAATCATCCTCATCTTCATCATTTTCTTGCGGGCCATCAACGGAGACCATATTGATGGATAAAATAGAGCGATGGAGATCGCCAATACTCGTGTCAGAATCCCAAGAGAAGGAATCAGAAGACTCAGATCGTTCATCTTCATCTGATTTTGAATCTTCATGAACAATGTTGATAAAAGAAGTAGGAGCAATGTAACCTAAACCACATTTTGTCCTTCCGTATTTTAATGGAGGAATTCGAACAGGCATTCTTCTTCCTTTTCCATTATTGAGACTGGTTCTAAAGTCATAACCCATATTCTTGATGATATTTTTAGATTGCTGACTGTAGCGACGCAGTTGTAACCTTCCAGTATCGTCGTTTATGTCATCTTTTTCCAAATTAGGAGGATTCTGGGGTCCTTTATAAAAGAAGATTGGATTTTCTCCCTTCTTTCTAGCAGGGACCACGAAGTATGATTTTTGTATGGATTCCAATTATACGTCTGTATGAAGAGTTTGAACAACCCCTATAGTTAGTGACTCTAAGCTATCTAGCAATTGTAAATAACTTTGTACATGATTACAGACATCAATATACTGCAAAGGAGATGCTTCATTAATATTAGATACTGTATTTACAACAGAAGGCTGAGCCTTATCACACTTAGTCAAATTAATGACAAAAGGGGGAGAGGAAGAGCGATCAGAAGTTTTGTTTCGATTAAGATCGATAACAAAAGGCTCAGAAGAGGTGAGCTCCGTTGAAGAAGATCGTGGATAAGTAGTACGTCCACTAACTGAAATGACTAGAGTATCTGGTCTAGCCTGAGAAGGTAGAGAGGGAGTGATACGTCCACTGACAGGAATTATCAGTGAGCCTTGTGGAGCCTGGGCAGGTGATGAAGTGGTACGTCCACTGACAGGAATTATCAGTGAGCCTTCTTCAGATGATTTAACAGACTGCGGAGGAGTAATACGTCCTTTTACAGGAATAACAAAAGTGCCAACTTTTGCTATCTCATCATCATTATCCATAGCTTGTAAGACTTTTGAGTATTCATCTTTGTACATGCGAGCGTCATTGAAGTGAGCTTCAACTCCTTTGAATGGATAAAGATCTGCAATCTCCTTTTGAACTTCTTCGTTATCATCAACATATTTGAAGCACTGATGAAGAGTCGAAGGAACGACATTATGTTCATGCAAGAATGGTCTCCCCAATAGAGCATTGTATGAGCAACCATGATTGTCGATGATGTAAAAAGTAACTTTAGTGCGAAGATCGCCTATTTGAAATTTGAGGCGAATCTTGCCCAAAGGCTAGCTTTTTCCTTGATTGAATCCCAAGATGGTAGTGATAGTGCTGGAAAGACTATGCACAGGTATCTTCAGTGTATCTAGCATAGCTTTTGGCATAATACTGAGAGCAGATCCTGGATCAATCAGGAGACGATCAACCTTCATAGAATCAATATATCCTGTATGATATAAAGGACGGTCATGTCGATTATCCTCTAGCAGCATATCGTCCTGCGTAAAGGTAATGTTTGGAATAAATTCCAATACATTATGGCAATGAGAAATAGGTTCTGTTTCCAACTTCTTGAGAAGAGTTAGGCAGGTTTCTGCTTGCAGCAGTGCTTCACTTAGAGTTTCTCGAGTCTCTTTAGAGAGGCGTAAGAGCTCGAAGATTGATAATTTAGCTGGGGTATTGGCTAGTTGAGCCAATATATCAAAATTATAAGGCTTTTCAAGTCCTGTGGGAGATGACTTCTTCAATGGTTTGTCGAAGCGGACTTGTTGTTTGCCTTTGTCAGCTGCTGTTGGTTTAGAAGGAACTGTCTCAACAGGAACATTTGAAGGCTCTTCAGTAGAGACTGGTGTTGGAGCTGTAATCGGAAGGACATTACAAGTTTCTTCAGGAATTTCAGCATAATCTTTCAGATATATTTTTCCTGACCGAGTTCCAGCATGGACTTCAACTTCAGATTCTGGTTCAGGGTCTATGGACACCATGTTGCAATTCGTTATCTTGCTCTTGGTTCTTTTATGTTTGATGAGAGCTTCATTCCAGAAACCAAGGCCAACACGAGATTGATTATGCCTCATAGTGATGGCTAAAGGTGCTCGGAGTCCCTTGCCTGAGTTCAAACCAGGAGCAGTGGCTAGATCATAACCCATCTTCGCCATCAATTTACGAGATTGTGAACTGTATAGATGAAAAGCAGGCTTGTACCTATCTTCAGATTGAGGTACAGATTTTATCTCCGTAGGAAGTGAATTTCCTGCCAAGATGAAAGTAGAGGTTAGATAAAAATTGGGTGTGAAACTAGAAGTCACGTTGCATGACTTAGTCTTCTCGAACTTCTTTTTAGATGGTGGAGTCTTCCAAGAAGAAGAGGAAGATGTCTCAAACTCCGTCATTAAATTCGGGTGAATCCACATGATCTCTCCCTTCTTAGTTGTGACAGGAACAAGTCCGTCATTCTGTGCTGGTGGGATGTTTACAACTTCGAGAGTTGCTTTGGGGATAGAAACAATCCCACTTTCTACCATTAAGGGAGGGAAGTCACCGAACTGCATTGAAATTACATTTGCTGTGACTGTCTTGTCTTTGGGTGTTAGTGTCACAGCTCCTGATTTAATCATCTCTTGAATCTTCCCTTTCAATACATAGCAAGACCGGATTGTATGACCCAGCATTCTATGATATGGACAATATTTTGGATGATCTGTCTTATTGGCTTCATCAGGCTTTTTAATTTCTGACAATTGAATCTTATTACCTTTGAGCAAGCATTCAAAGATACCCTGAACATCGTCATCGTCGAAAGAATATTCTTCCTTCGGCCGAGGAGGTCTCTGTTGTTGATTTGTTGGAGCTGGAGTAGCTTGAGTAGTCTTTACCTCTTGACTACTGCTTTGGAGATTGACTTCAAGAGCTTCTTTCCCTTTCTATTGTTGGGTCGAGTACTATTGCTAGCACTCTGATTTGATTCCTTGGGAGCCATTTGTACCCCCAGACCCTTGAAGGTCTCAGCACTGACTTCAGCAGCCTTGGCACTGACAATGAAAGAAGGCCAATCTTGGAACTGAGTGGACCCTGTCCATATGCTGATAATTGGTAAGAGATTCGACTTGCAAGTGTCGATAGTAACAGCATCGGGAGTTCCGAGAGGCATTTTGAGGGCTTCTCTTCTGAATCTTTCAATGAAGTCCTCGGTGGTTTCAATATTTTTCTGTTTAATTCTTATGAGGGCTGACATGGTCATGTCATTAAGCCCTTCATAGAATCGTTCAAGAAACATTTGCTTAAAACCAGCAAATGAAGTAATGCACCCATCAGGGAGACTTCTATACCATTCATAAGCTGTTCCTTTAAGACACCCAACAAACACCCGAGTAAGGAGGACATCACTTGGTTGCAGTTGATCAGTCATTACTTCAAAGTGATTAATGAACTGACTTGGGGAGGTTGTCCCATCAAAGAAAGAGATGGTTAGAGGTTTGTATTTTGGTGGATATGATACCTGCTTCCATTCTATTGGGTAAGGTTGCTTGATACCTAACCTTTGCAGACCATCCTTCTGTTTAAATGCCTTGAATTGAGTTCGGAGATTCCTTAACTCTTCAGTAACAATTCCAGAAGATTGGGAAGTTGTAGCTTGTTGAGTGTAATTGGAAGGAGGAACTGCAGCATATGTACCACCCCCAGCTCCAGACTGACTTGGAGTGGGTTGTACAGGAACATTAGATTGTACCCCCGGAATAGTAGAGGGTTCCGGGTTTGGAACAACAGGAGTATTTAATGCAACTGGAGGTGTATGTTGGACTTGCTGAGTTTGATGCTGAGCTTGCATAAGAGTGTGCATAGCATTCAATGTATCTGCCATAGCTCGTAACTGTTGTTCTAAGGAAGAAATCCTTTGTTCATGAGCTTCGGTGCTAGTTGAAGGTTCATGATTGCCCTCTGCCATGTAAGTAGTAATCATTCGAGGAATAGATGATGAAACAGTCTGTTCTGAATCATCACTGTGTGAGTCGGTAGCTTTCCCGGAATATTGACATATACCAAAGTGCGTAGTTGGTCGAGTTATACCTCCGTTCGCCGTATTTCAGTAATGGACGTGATATTACCCTATATTATTCATGTGGGTGCTTTTGAGATACAGAACATCCTACAATTTTAGTCTCCATATATATATATATTATATACCATGGACACACCATGTTTCTTCCAGCTAATCATGTTATACAAAAGTTCAGGATGAGACAAAAAATTTCTAAGGTGCCCCCATGTTTTAGTTGTGGTCGAGCCAATGGAGCTCTCTGATTCCTTGTTGGAATTCCAAATTCGAAACATATAGCGTGGCATACTTGTCTCAACAGATGTCACATGACACTGGGATGGTACATGTTTTTCTATTTATTATTTTTATCAATAATAGATTTTATTAGATATTTATACAATTTATTAAATTTTTAGCGTCCTAGAGTTCAACACACAATCCAAAACCAGATAGTAATATGATTCGAGCGATTATACAAGAACTTGTGGATCATCTGGGAGTAGGACAAGAGCCCTCGATACCTCCATTATATTATCCTACATGCAGTGTTAGTTAGAGACGTACAAGCCTCCATAAGGTAGGCAAACTATCACAAGCATACCATGTCAGACTAGCGAAGGAACTTCACGTCAGAGTACGTTTGGGTGAGCGTTCAGCTTATTCTGTTTCAACGGAGACGAAACAGTCAAAAAGGAATAAACCGAACTTCTAAAAATTGAAACCAAACCGTAGATAAAAAAAATCGAAACCGAATGAACCGATAATCAATTCCATTTGTTCTGGCAATTTTTATTGATTAATGGGTCGAACACAAAGTTAGAGGTTGTTGTTAATTTATATAAAAAATATATAATTTTTATGCATACATATGTTGTGGACTAGTTATTGAATTACCAAAGTTGGGCTTTAATACACATACATAAAAAACTTTTTTAAATACATATATTTAATCATGAAATGTGCATAAAACTGAGGATGATTATATAATTCATTAGAGAGATCCAAAATCGATTGAGAAATTTTAATCTTTTCAAAACCATAATCAAACAAAAATAACTCAAACATAACCAAAGAAAAAGATTTGAAGAGTTTGGCAGGGGCCGCGCGAACGCAGGCCCCCAGTGCAACAAATTATGACGTTCACTCTCCCACTTGGGGAGATGATAGGCCAGCACCCCTCCAAAGTGCAATGGAGGCCACTGTCCTAGGCCTGGGCATTCTTGATCACCCAAAGACCCCGTCCAGGTAAGTATGTTTTAATGTTGGACAATGCCCTCTATTTATGAGCAGCTCTTCCCTCATCCTCTGAGCCCATCCGATGTGGGACTAAAGGGAGAGAGAGCAATGCTTTTGTGCCTCGTTAGTCTTCTTTTCAATTGTTTCTCCCTTTGTAGATCAGCAAAGCCACGCCACAGAAACAATCATTATTTATGTCTCTCTCCAATCGCCAACACTCGTATACATAGCCTCCCCATAGCCATAGGAGGAAGAACCTGGGAACGATAGTCATATCATTCATATAGGTAAGGTAGCCAATCAATCGCCAACATTCAATTTCCTTCCTACATATAAACATGACACAATTAGAAGAATAATAGGTCCTCAATGACAACTTAATATGTATGGATCGACTTCCACACAATATATAACCTCTTCAATTTTCATCCTCTTGCTATCAACATCGCTGTCACAAACTAACCCATAGTACATCCAATTATGTATAAACCGAATCAATTTCTTTTTACAAAATTAGTATTCCATTTTTCAACCGAAAACCAAAATTTAAAAATTAAAAAAAAAAATCAAAACTAGCCATAACCGAAACCAAAGTTTATTCCGTTGGACAAGAGTGTGCATAGCATTCAATGTATCTGCCATAGCTCGTAACTGTTGTTCTAAGGAAGAAATCCTTTGTTCATGAGCTTCGGTGCTAGTTGAAGGTTCATGATTGCCCTCTGCCATGTAAGTAGTAATCATTCGAGGAATAGATGATGAAACAGTCTGTTCTGAATCATCACTGTGTGAGTCGGTAGCTTTCCCGGGACTATTTACGGGAGTCAATACTGGAAAATTGGATTCTCCAAGGAAGTCCTCTGTGATCTCCGGATTACTACTTGGATGAGAAGAAGAAGAGACTCTGGCCAAGGCTCCGGTCCTGGATCGGGTGCCGAGATAAACACCATCTTCAGAGTCTGATATAGCATCAGACCGTATACTACCCCCAATATTTCTGGAGGTTATATTGACAGAAGCATAAAGAGGTTCATCTTCATCCAACATTGGTTCATACTGAATCCGTTCGAAAATAGATTGTCTTTTTGGTGAACAACAACATTGAATTACAACTCGAGGTTGGAAGTTGCAACCATGCTTTTCATGGCAAATATGAGCAATATCATAGCCTGATGGAGTGTCAATTCTCCGTTTATTTTGCAAATACTCCCGGAGATCTGTAGGAACAGATTGGGAAGTACTTGAAGATAGTTTCTGTGTAGAAACTTGTCTTTTGTTCTTCTGTCTTCTCGGTTCTTGAGTGTATAAAGACTGATTAATTTGAGCCACATAATTTTTGGCCTATTCTGCATCAGGGTCTAATATACTTGTCTCAGTGGAATCGAGACGATTCTGATTAAGCTTGTTACGAAGATCCGTAGGAGATCTGACTTTGGTATCAGTCTTGGATACTTGTAATTTGCCTTTCTCAGATCGAGAAATTTGGAGAGAAGGAAGATGGGTATTATTCCGACTGGGAGTCGGTAATAATCCATCTTTGGAGGAATTAGCCAAAAGGCATTTTCCTTTGTTTGATCTAGTAAGAGTACTAGTCAAATTAACTCCAGAGGTAAAGACCTTAGGAGTAGAGGAGTTGACTAAAGAGTCTTTCTCCTTGGTTGGCACAAGATGTACAAGTTGAGGGGGAATCATTTGTATGTTCTGTGGAAGAGAACCCCCAGCCTGATTCTGAGAAACAGTCAAAGGACTGTATCTGTTAGCATACGCTGACTTCAGTTTGGACTTCTGGTCATACGCTGCCTTTTTATTAGCATACGCTGGCTTTGGCTTAGCGTACTCTGCCTGATGTTGGCTTTTGTACGCTGCCTTTGCCGTACGCTGCCCTTTAAATGCCATACGCTCAGAGTCATCAATGGCTAAAGAGCCGACTGCTGTCGTAAGGGTAGAGGGAGAAGGGACTTTGACATGTCCAGAGATGGTTTTTCTTGTACACGCTGACTTGGTTAAAGAACCAACTTTGTCAGCGTGACTAGGAGAATCCACTGTTGCCGTGTTCAGAGAAGCTGAAGTGTACTTAGTCGAAGTTGAAGACGTGTTCTTATCAGCGTGAGAAGTGACAGAAACGACTCGGTCTGTTGAAGAAGACTTAGGGACATAGACAGAGCGTCCCTTCTTCTTGGCAGCAGAAGCTTCTTGGCAGCAGGAAGAGCGGAGGAAGCAGTGCGGCCCTCCTTCGCCTTGAGCATTTCTTCATAAGCCGAGTGGTCGAATTGTACGACCATCGTCTTCTTCGTCGAGCCGATTGACGAAGTATCGCATTGAGTTGTTGCTATCTCGTTGGAGGAGACAGCTTTCCCCAGCAGAGTCGTCAATTTATTTTCCATAAATAAATTCACTTTATTTATTTTGTATCTGAGAAAATTACAACTGTAGGAATCTAATCTAGAAGACGATTACTTTATCCCTTGGACGATGCGATGAAGAAAACTCGAACTTTGAAGAAACTTGGACAGCAACTGGGCAATCTCTCTGTTCTCTCTAAAATTGACTGTAGTGTCTGATGAAGATGAAGAAACTCTCTTTTATAGAGTTTAGGATAACTGTCCTTAAGCATACGCTCAAGTAGTTACTTGACGTGTGCATAACTGCAGGGACGCGTGGCGAATTCTGATGGAGACACATTAGCGTGCGGTTGAAAGTAGTGGAGCATATTCCGGAGAGATTGATGGCATGAATGCCACGTTGCATAACTTCTGAAGAAGTGGATAACTG
This sequence comes from Iris pallida, assembly GCA_029216955.1. NCBI lineage: Eukaryota > Viridiplantae > Streptophyta > Magnoliopsida > Asparagales > Iridaceae > Iris > Iris pallida. The sequence continues at coordinate 2,468,422 of JANAVB010001796.1, read as the reverse complement.
AGTGCAGGACACGTGAGAACGTGTGTTAACTGCACGTTGAAAATCATTTTGGACACAACTGCTGTGATACGCTGCCTTAGAAGAAGAGTCATACGCTAGCTTTTGAAGGCACATGTCTTGCATACGCTGACTTGGACAGCGTAGAACCATATAAAGCTGATACGCTCACATTATTGACAGGGAGTCGTATGGAAACTATACGCTCACTTGACAAGGAGTCGTATGAGATCCATACGCTCACTTGACAAAGAGTCGTATGGAATCCATACGCTCACTTAGTTGGAAGGAGTCGTATGAGATCCATACGCTCACTTAGTTGGAAGGAGTCGTATGAGATCCATACGCTCACTTAGTTGGAAGGAGTCGTATGTTTGAATAAGTAGACACGTGGCATGTTTGAATAAGTAGACACGTGGCCATCATCAATCTTCTTTGATACGCCATATCTTCCAATAACTGACAAAATCTTCTCGAGCGTCGTGACTGCGGATATGATGGCTGACAGACTGTCAAAACTGACAATAATGATGGCTTTTACATTTATGAGAGATGCTGAGCTGTCCTCGTAAAAGACAAAACTGACTCTTCGAAAACCTATACGACGGCTAGTCTTCATTGGACAGCTGTCTTTGCACGAAAGACGAAGTGTCAGATTCATCCTTTATGCTGTGCTGTCATCTCAGAAAATAAAATATTCATTGAGCGTATGGCCTTTAGATGAGCGTATGGCCTTGACTGAGCGTATAGCCTTGAGCGTATGACTTGGACTGAGCGTATGGCTTTGAGCGTATGACTTGGACTGAGTCTCATGTCAGCGTGTCATAATTTTCACACCCTACAGTGAGACCATAGGATAATTGTATTGTAATACATACCCCTTGTTCAGGTACAGCCGTAGCCGTATTGCGGAATATTGATATATACCAAAGTGCGTAGTTGGTCGAGTTATACCTCTATTCGCCGTATTTCGGTACTGGACACACCACTAATATATTACCCTATATTATTCATGTGGATGCTTCTGAGATACAGAACATCCTACAATTTTAGTCTCCATATATGTATTATATACCATGGACACAATGCTTCTTCCAGCCAATCTTGTGATGCAAAAATACGGGATGAGACATAAAATTTCTGAGGAGCCACCCTTTTGAGTCGTAGTAGAGCCAATGTAGCTCTCTGATTCCTGGATGGAATTCCAAATTCGAAACATATTGCGTGGCACACTTGTCTCAACAGATGTCACATATGACAGAGGGTAAGTTATTGAATAATTAGTTATAAACTATAATTAATTACGAATGTGTTATGTTCATATTTTGTTGAAATTATACAACACTCGAGAATAACACTTACATGCTTTTGTAGAAACCCCATCATATAAACGACTGAGATTATGGATTTGAGGACTACTGGTTCCAACATCGAGTTATATTTGATTCTAGCTTGTGTGAGTTTTATGCATGTGACACTGGGATGGTACGTGTTTATTTATTTATTATTTTAATCAATAATAGATTTTATTAGATATTTATACGATTTATTAATTTTTTAGCGTCCTAGAGTTCAACACACGATCCAAAACCCAGATAGTAATATGATTCGAGCGATTATACAAGAACTTGTGGATCATCTGGGAGCAGGACAAGAGCCCTCGTTACCTCCATTATATTATCCTACAGGAAATGTTAGTTAGAGACGTTCAAGCCTCCATAAGGTTAGGCAAACTATCACAAGAATACCATGTCAGACTAGCGAAGGAACTTCACGGCAGAGTACGTATGCATGAGCGTTCGGCTTATTCTGTTTCAACGGAGACGAAACAGTCAAAAAGGAATAAACCGAACTTCTAAAAATTGAAACCAAACCGCAAATAAATAAAAAAATCGAAACCGAATGAACCGATAATCAATTCCATTTGTTCGGTTGGACAATTTTTATTGATTAATGGGCCGAACACAAAGAGGTTGCAGTTAATTTATACTAAAAAAATATATAATTTTTATGCATATATTTGTTGTATACTAGTTATTGAATTACCAAAGTTGGGCTTTAATACACATACATAAAAAAAATTTAAATATACATATATTTAATCATGATATGTGCATAAAACTAAGGATAATTATATAATTCATCAGAGAAATCCAAAATCAGAATCGATTGAGAAATTTTAATCGATTCAAAACCAAAATGAAACAAAAATATTTCAAACAAAACTAAAGAAAAATATTTGAAGAGTTTGGCAGGGGCTGCGCGAACGCAGGCCCCCAGTGCAACAAATTATGACGTTCACTCTCCCACTTGGGGAGAAGATAGGCCAGCACCCCTCCATAGTGCAATGGCGGCCACTGTCCTAAGCCTGGGCATTCTTGATCACCCTAGGACCCCGTCCAGGTAAGTATGTATAAATGTTGGACAATGCCCTCTATTTATGAGCAGCTCTTCCCTCATCCTCTGCGCCCATCCGATGTGGGACTAAAGAGAGAGACAGCAATGCTTTTGTGCCTCGTTAGTCTTCTTTTCAATTGTATCTCCCTTTGTAGATCAGCAAAGCCACACAACAGAAACAATCATTATTTATGTATGTCTCTCTCCAATCGCCAACACTCGTATACACAGGCAGCCTCCCCATAGCCATAGGAGAAAGAGGAAGAACCTGGGAACGATAGTCATATCATTCATATAGGTAAGGTAGCCAATCAATCGCCAACATTCAATTTCCTTCCTACATATAAACTTGACACAATTAGAAGAATAATAGGTCCTCAATGACAACTTAATATGCATGGATCGACTTCCACACAATATATAACCTCTTCAATCTTCATCCTCTTGCTATCAACACCGCTGTCACAAACTAACCCATAGTACATCCAATTATGTATAAACCGAATCAATTTCTTTTTACAAAATAAGTATTCCATTTTTCAACCGAAAACCAAAATTTAAAAATTAAAAAAAAAAAAAAATCAAAACTAGCCATAACCGAAACCAAAGTTTATTCCGTTGGACTATTTTTTATTGTTTACATAATTGAAACTCAGGGTATTTACATAATTGAGTAAGCCTTATTTAGTTTTAGACTGAAACAAAAATCTAAAGCTGAATAATTTTTCTTGTATTTTTAAAATCGAATCTGAACTGAATATTTTTCAACCGATTCAAAATAGTCAAAACCGAATAAACCGAACTTCTAAAAACCAAAAGCGAATCAAAATTAGTCCTAATCGAAATCGAACTGTTAATCAATTCCATTTATTCAGATTGTTCGGTTAGACTAATTTTATTGTTTAATGAGCCGGACCAAAAATTGAAATTGTAGTTATACTATATTAAAATATTATATATATATATATATATATATATATATATATATATATATATATATATATATATATAATGTGGGATGAACTATATGACTTGTTATCTCTAATTTTGTCAATGACCTTTTTTAACACATACAATACTGGTGGATGACATCATGTTGTAAGTGCACCTAAAAAAAATGTCGACTTTATAATATACGAATAACTAATGTTCCTCCTTCACCAATGACTTTAACATATAGTATCCATCAAATACTTGGTTCATCACAATTATATATAATTTTTGAACATTGTTCAAACAAGCTAAACAAGTACAATTATGTTCAATTACTACATCACTTATAAAACTTCCAAATTTAGAACGAGATTTAAATATTTTTCCGACAACTGTTCTTCATCATCACCCCTTTCATTAATATACATTCTTCTTCAGTAATAAAACCATTTGGTAAGAAGAACTATGGCCAATATTAACTCTTTGGTTATTAGAAAAATGTTGATTACTTGTATCAAATTTCTGTAATGGTGGAATAACACACACACACACACACACACACACACACACACACACACACACACATATATATATATATTTTTTTTTTTTTTTCACACACACATATATATATATATATATATATATATATATATATATATATATATATATATATATATATATATATATATATATATATATATATTTCCCTTTCATTATTATACATTCTTCTTCAGTAATAAAACAATTTGGTAAGAAGAACTATGGCCAATATTAACTCTTTGGTTATTAGAAAAATGTTGATTACTTGTATCAAATTTCTGTAATGGTGGAATAACACACACACACACACACACACACACACACACACACACACACACACACATATATATATATATATATATATATATATATATATATATATATATATATATTTATTTATTGGAACCTGGTAAATATATTATAACAAGAAAAATGTCAAGTACATACTCTAAGCAAGCTATCAATCTTATCTATGAATTACAACCACATTCCCAGTGATGGTTGCGCGCTGTTCTTCAAATATTCGGTTGTTTCGCTCTCGCCAGATATGCCAGACTGCCGACGCCAATCTCGCTGTCGCCTCCTTCGTCCATAGCATGCCCCTCGAGTTGTTAGCTCGTATCAATTGCAGAGTGTCATTGAAGTCTATATCCACTGCTCCTTGTAATCCCAGCTTGGTAGTTTGCGCCTGCCATATTCTTCTAGTCATCGGGCATTGAAAAAATAAGTGATCTATCGTCTCAGAGTCTTGATCGCATAGAGCACAACTAAGTTCTGTGATTTGGATTCCGAGTCTTTGTATTCTATCCCTCGTTAACAATCTTCGTAAGACAAGTTTGTACATGCACATTTGCATCTTGCGAGGAATACCTTTCCTCCACACTATATCCGCATAGTCCACTTTATCATGATGAGTTCGAAGCTTGTTATATACTGCCCCATGGTTGAATTTATTGTTCAGGGTCTCTGCCCATACCCAAACATCTCTATTCAAACTGGTGTCTATCCGCTGCCTTGTGATATCGTCTGCCACTGAGTGTGCCCACTTATGCTCGGCTAAGTGCCAACGCCCTTCTCTGATAATGTTCCCAGCACAGTCACATTTGTGCGCCTCCTTTTCCATGTGTGCTCCTATTATTTGCAGAAGAGACCGATGTTCGATCCAGGGATCAATCCACAGATATGTATTTCTTCCATTTGCGAAAACCCGAACTAGAAGATGCTTAATGTCCATCCTGTGTCGCAGGATATATTTAAAAGTAACCGACTCATTATTATTTTGTCGATACTCACATATGTTTTTTCCCCTCAAGTATTTGCTATTCATCCATTCTGCCCACAAGCCACCTCCCTGTAGGATTCGCCAAGCAAGTTTAACTCCAGCTACCTTGTGCAAAGTATCTGGTGCTTGGAGGCCGACTCCTCCTTCATCGATAGGCCGACACAGCGTTGCCCATGCAATGGTTTGCACCCCTCCACGCCAAATAAATTTGGCACACATTCTTTCTACTGTCTTTAATATAGATTTAGGTAGTAGAATTACCTGCATCCAGAAGTTCATGATAGCAGTGATCACGGATCTAACTAATTCAATTCTGCCTCCAAAAGATAGACATTGCGCCTGCCATCCCTCCAGGTGTTTTTGGACATACTCTATCAAAGAGCAGCAATCTTCATTTCGAGCATAGTTCACTGTCAATGGGATACCTAAGTATTTAACAGGCAGCTCGGCCTGCCCTACTCCAAGAGCTCTCGCGCATTCTTCTTTGTTGATAATAGATGAGCTAAAATATACGCGGCTCTTATCACGGTTGAGATGTAACCCTGTGTAGTCTGCGGATCTTGCCATGATCTCATTCAGGGTCCTCAAACCCAGCATGTTCGGTGCCAGGAAAACTAGAAGATCATCAGCATATATCAGGTGATTGATGTACGGCGTGACTGACTTGTAAAGTGGCTGGATCTGACCCCAAGCAACCGCGGCATCCATTAGGCTGGAGAAGTGTTCCATTACCAGGGCGAAGAGATACGGGGATAGCGGATCCCCTTGACGCAATCCTCTATTGCTAGCAAAGAATCCATACGGCCTGCCTTCAATCAGAACGGAGAACGTGGCGCTGGATATGCATTCTCGCACTCGATCAACCCATCTCTCCGAGAAACCCATGGCTATCATTGTAGCACATACGAATTCCCTATTCACCATGTCGTAAGCTTTTCGGAGATCTAATTTGAGGCAGGCTTTTCCTCCTCCTGGCTTGTTAAATTCTCTGACAAATTCATGAGCCAGTAGGGAGTTTTCTGAAATTGATCTCCCTTTTACGAACACAGCTTGATTTTTGGATATTAACTTCATCATGATTTCCTCCATAAGACGGCACATAATCCCAGTGATGAGTTTGTAGATATAATTGCAACATGCTATTGGTCGGTACTCTGACAAATCTGTCGCCCCCTCCTTTGGTATTAGAGTAAGAAACGTATGGTTGTACTCCTTTAGTAATCTTCCAGACTCAAAGAATTCTCTGATAGCTTCGAACAATTGGCCTTTAATTTCTGCCCAGTGAAGTTTATAGAACTTGCTCCCAAATCCATCAGGGCCTGGGGCTTTATCCGGGTTTTCCGTCTTTACTATGTTTTCTATCTCTTCCATCCTAAGGGGTGCCATTAATATGGCGTTTCCTTCTTCCGTAACCAGCCGCTTGCTCACAATGTTAGGGAATATAGTTTTATAGTTATGCTGATTGTAGAGATTTGTAAAGTACCTGACTGTCGTTTTCTTAATGTAGGTAGCTGTGGAGATTGCATTCCCTTGCTGGTCGATGATCTGTTGTATCCTATTTCTGTGTTGCCTTGTCCGTATCACGTCGTAGAAGAAACGTGTACATTTATCACCTTCTTGTAGCCACGCGCATTTTGCACGTTGTGCTGTAGCAATTTCCTCTGCTAGTCTGAGTTTGCCAACTTCAGTTGATAGCCCGCGCTCCTCAGTAGCGAGTTCTTCATTGGTAGGGTCTTCTTGAAGGCTCTCTTGAATCCGATTGAGAACTCTGGACTTCTGCTCAAATTCTCCACTCGGACGCGATCGAACCCAGGTCTTCAGGTGAGCTTTAACCGACTTTAGAGTACATGCTACTCTAAATTGTGCCGATCCTGTAGCCCGCTGTTGAAGTCCTGTTTCCACCGCCTCCTTATATCCGTTCAGCAAGTGCCACCCATTATTATATCGAAATGGTGAAGCTTTCATCTTCTCCGTTGAGGCTAATTGGACTTGTAAGGGACAGTGGTCGCTCGTCCCTGCTGGTAGGCCAACGACAGGAGAGTTGGGAAATTTCTCGAACCATCTATCGTTACCTACTGCTCTGTCCAACTGACAGCTGACACGGCTACTTGTAGATTTATTACTCCAGGTCCAAAGGTGCCCTCCGCGGTTGAGTTATCGTAGGCCTGTTCGTAGCAAACAATCTTGGAAGTTAAAATCAACTCTGGAACTCGTCGTCCTCCTATCTTTTCATGTTGATACAAGATGGTGTTGAAGTTGCCTAACAGAATCAGAGGGAGCTTGAGCAGTCGCTCTGCCTTGTTGTTGACTTGTGCGATATCCTGCCATAACTCATCTTTTTTTCTCCTATCATTGTGGCCATATATGGCCCCCAGAACAAGTTGCAGTCCTCCTTGATGGGTGAAGGAAATGGCAATGAGTTGTTCAGATTTGTAAACGACTTCTCCCGTCCAGTGGTTCGCATCCCACATAATCCAGATACGTGCCATATGACACATATCCAGATTGTTAGCCTGCTTCCAATGACATGGAGTTCTTCGCTCAATCAGTTTTGTAGACTTGATCTTGGTCTCAAGGAGCGCACAAATAGTGCATCGCTCTTGCCTCACTCTATTCCACACCTCTCTCCATCTTCCAATCGAGCATACTCCCCTAATGTTCCATGCTAATATCGACATTTATTGTCTGGGTTGTGATCCCTGGATATCTCCTGCAGAGCCATCTCGGGGGTTATCCTTCCTGTTTAGGATGGTTATCCTTCCTGTTTAGGATGTGATCCCGCCATGCTGGGTTATCAACCACTAGACTGCTTTGTTCTTCCCCTCCGTCTGTCTCTTGTTCTGCACTTTGTCTGCCCTCCTGTGCATTTGTTGGCACTGGTTCGCTTGCCGATATCCCGGACTTTTCTACAGCCTGTATAGCTTGCCGCTTCCTATTTGAATTATAAACTGCCCCTTTGTGTTTGAGACTACTTCTTGTGTCCGCCCTTCTCTTCATAGCGCTAGTGCTCGTCGACTGAAATATAACGAGTCTTCTGTTATCCCCTTCCTGAGTATTGTATTCTTGTGGCCTGCTTCCTTGAATTTCCTCCTCCATCTCAATTTCTTTGGAGAATGACACTTCTTTCCTTCTGTGTGCATCCTGTGAGGGTGTCTGACCCGTGGGGTTTCCATTATTTGGTAGCACCATGGCTAGGTCGAGCCCCGTACATCCATCCACTCCTACTGTCACGTGAATCTCCTCCATGTCGTGGGTCGAGGTATTACCTTGCATTTCACAGTGGTCATTGCTGTTAGCCTCTCCTTGACTTTGTGATTCTCTTGCTCTCCCTTCTGTCATATTGCAGTTCTGTCTCATATGGCCAAATACTTTGCACTTATGGCAGCCGGGGGGAACCCATTCATAATCCACCCCTTGGCTATATATATATATATATATATATATATATATATATATATATATATATATATATATATATATATATATTAATATATATATATATATTTTATATATATATATATATATATATATATATATATATATATTTATATATATATTTTATATATATATATATATATATATATATATATATATATATATATATATATATATATATATATATATATATATAATGGTGGAGTAACACACACACACACACACACATATATATATATATATATATATATATATATATATATATATATATATATATATATATTTAAAATATATATATATATATATATATATATATATATATATATATATATATATATATATATATAATATATATATATAATGTAAATTACTTTCAAGGACAAAATTCCATGTTTCATTACCCTCCAATAATAAACATGTAGAGAAAAAAATACTTAATATAAATTCATATTGGATAGAAAAATGATCGATAATAAGATTACATAATTTATCTAACATAGTATCTCGATAAACTATAGTCGGGTTAAACTCATTCGTAAAATAACTCATTTATTGTACCTCCTGTGAAACCCGCAATTATTAATGTGTGTTTGCTACTTAATTTATTCGGATTATTATTATTTTAGTTAAATAGAAAATTCTTTTGAAAATTAGTAACTTGGATTTTGATTTTCTGGCTCAGACCCGAACCCAATTTGAACTTAAAAATATTTTTAAATTAAAATGTTTAGTTATATTTTTCTAAAGAAAATCATCTATAAATTTTAATTTTAAAGTCCTTTCCCTATTATTTTCTTTTAGCCCACTATATTTTTAGCCCAAATATTTGAGGCCAAGTCTTGTTAGTCCAACCCTTACAAACCATTAACCATTTTAACCATTTAAGAGAAGCCATTCTCTTAAGCCCATTAGAATAACCCTCCAAGCCCATGAAACCCAAGCCTTTTGGTTTTAATCCTTTATCCATTAACCCAACACTTAGACCCATTAACCCAATAAAAACCCTTTAAGACTCTCATAATACTTTAGAGAGAGAGAAAGAGACTTTAAATCATTCTCTTCATTTCTTAACTTTTCTTTCTGTTGGTTTCTTCCGGTGAGAACCGAGGAGTCTTCGGATCTTGGCCGACCCTTCCCGAAACCGTCGTCCCTTGGCCTTCGACTTCCCGAACGGCCGCGCCCCTCCAAATTCCGGTAACCCCGTACACTCCCCTATAAAGCCCTCCTCTTCCCTCTTCTTCTCCATCATTCCATCCCATTCATTTTCTCGAATTTTTCCCTAGTCCTAGCCGAAATTCTGAGTTCCCGGAGCCACTCGACCGCCGGCCTCCACTCACCGCCTCACCGGCGACCAGCCTCGACCGCCGCTTTCCCCTGCGGCCGTACGCACCAGCCTGACCCGGGCAGCCCCTGTCCCCACTGCTGCTGTCCCTGTCCGCCGACGCCCCGTGCGCGTGGTCCCCGTCCGCTCGGTCCTGTTCTGCAGTACTTCGCGGGTCCGATTTGCTGTTTTCGTGTTTCCGAGTTCTGAGTTTTGCGGTTCGATTTGCTGTGCCTAACCCGAGACGCTGTGTTCGTGTGTTTTCTTTTACTTTTTCACCTGAGAGGTCTAGCCGAGCAACCCAAGGTATATTTCTGTTGTCCTCGCTTCCGTTCTGTATTCTATGATGAATTTTGGTCCACGAATTTCCCCCGGGAATTCGGTAATTTATAGACGAGACATTTTCGGACTTTTCGAAATCCTTTCGGATATGTTCTGTTGGTTCGAATTTTTCGAGAATCTCTCGGAAAGAGTTTCTGGGAACTTTGGTTTAAATTGGATTTTTCGATTGTTGGTATGCTGGTTCTTTATGCTATGGTGAATTCGATTTTGTTTCGGATTTTCCGAATTCGTTTCGGAAACAAATCTGTGAGTATATTTTATATATAAAAATGGTTATTCCCTGGTATAGGACTTATATTTGGTGATTGTGGCACACTTTTCCAGTTTTGGATTATCCCGAAAATAGAGGGAATGCTGCCGAAATTTTTATAAAATTTATAAAGAAATATTTTTGAATCAGATTTCGAAAATATTTTATAAAGTGGATTTTGGGCGACGACCATACCGGTCCATGAGCCCTAGCTAAACGCAAACGAAACCGGGAGTTCCGGACGTTGGGGCATTAGCTATTTTATGACAATTGGACCAAGTCTGAGACTCGTTTTATATTTAATTTAATTTAATCTTATTTTGTAATTAAATTGTAGGATAAATTTTAGAACCAATGTTTCTTCTTATTTCAATTCGTGAAAATGGTCTGTAAGGGCATAAGCCCAGCTTTTATTTGTTATCTGTGGTTTTGTAATACTGTAAATTTTTATTTTATTTCTGGTTGGTTGATTGACGTAAAACGTAAAATAATAATATAATTATTTTATAAAATTTAATATCATTTTCTCACAATAAAATAATTAGGAAATTACAAGTATATTGCAAATTCACATTTTCTCATTTAAAGAAAAAATATTAATTTTATATATAATACAAAATACAAAGTTTTACCAAGTAAATTAATAACTACGAGTTTTTCCAAATACAAAGTTAAATAGACTTTTCTTCGTAAGACAGTAACTCACCTCGATAAGCGCTCTAAGTAGAGTTATAAATAACCTAAAATTTGACTAGGACAAATACTAGAGATTGTAACTAGCACACCTAGATATGGATTGAATATTGGTGCTAAGTCAGAAATTCTCAATTGTAGGGTTTCGAGGACTGTACTAGCTAGCATCATCCCGGAACCAACATCGAATCGAGTCATAACCAAGGCAAGTACGGTTATGTTAATGCGCAGTTTAATTAATGTTAGTAATCTTGTATGTTTAAACCACTGTATTACACGTAACTCTCTCCTAGGGAAATGATTGAATCTGATTGACTCGAGATATTGGGGAGTAGCGTAGTGTTCTATGACCAAAGCCCAAATAGATAATTAATTGTGCGAGCTTATTCCTTTTTCACGAGGATAGGCCGGACCGTATCATTAGAATACAATTGAATCATCCCAAACCGGTCATAGTCATTACATACTCGAATCACATTGTTTACTATCATACAGTTTAGTTGAAAATCATTATTTCAAAACTGTTTAATATTGCAAATTGCTAATCATTAGTGGAATTGTTAATTTTTATAATTGTACTTTGCTCCTTTCCTGACTGGATCTCCCATCCCCAATAGGTTCCACTGATGAATCAGAGTTACTGATAAGTAGCTACTATGATCCCGAGTTGTACCCAGCTGTGCTACCAGAGGATGCTGATCTTGGAGATGGCGAGCCTATTATTTAGCTGTTGTTATTTTCTATATCCAGTTGTTGTTGTTTTAAAAGACTTTTTCTATTATCAGTTGTAATTTTATTGGACAAGTTTTATTTATCGAAATATTAAGTTGTGACAATTAGACTATGTTGTTGATTACCTGCATGAGTGATTCAGCTTACTGCCGCCGTCTCAACAACGGTGCAGGCTGGGAATGATCCGATTCGACCCAAAAATTGGGACCGGGTCGTGACATGTTTTTAGTGGTGGCCCATGCAGGCCTGATCAACAACTTATGAAAACATATTTAGAAATATTTAGAACACTAGAACATTAATTTGTCACAACATAGGACCGAAATATATTATAAATAAATAATTTTGTTTGTTATAGACTGGTAGGCTACCTTGCTTATGTTTTGCAATCCTAAACCTTCCACAGTATGGCCACCAATCCTGTTGGCGATGGGATATCATCACCCGATCACACCCCACCTCCTCAACCAAGTCTGAATCCTACACCCCGACAACTGACTGATCGTCCCCATAATGCACCAGCACCCCATGGATTTTATACTACTACTCAAGTGTTAGATCCTACGTCTTCCCAGACTGAACAGCAAGCCCCTGCGGTGGTGCCCGATCCAGTCATGCCACAAGTGCCCGTAGATCCTACCGACCTCGTAGGCCTGCTACGAGGAGTGCTTGAGGCACAGAGAACTCAAGCTGAAGCTCATCGCGAACAGACGGCGATTATGAGAGAAGGCATGGAGAATACCCACAATGTGGCTATGATTGCACTGGAAAGAGGATAAGCAGCCCAATCTGAACCAAGGCCCGCTAAAACCGGAGATATCGAGAAATTCAAGAAGCTGGGCCCTCGACCTTTCAAAGGAACCGAGGGAATCATTTATGCTGACGAATGGCTCGACAGCATGGAGCGTCTCCTCAGCATTGCTCGACTTTCTGATGACCTCTAAGTTGAAGCTGTGGGACTACAGCTGTTAGATATAGCCATCACCTGGTATCGGAATGAACCCCGACTCCAGGACAGGCAGCTTGACTGGAACACCTTCAAGAGGTTGTTCCGCAGGAAGTTCTTCCCAACATCAGAGTTGCGGGAGATGGAAAGACAGTTCCAGAACCTGAAGCAAGGAAACATGACTGTTGGCGAATATGCGGCCGAGTTTGGTCAACTTAGTCGCTTTGCAAAGAACTTGGTTGCTGACCCTGCCGATCGTGCTGAAAGATTCGGGTATGGACTGAGAGAAGAGATCCGTACCCATGTGATCTCAGGCGGTGCTAAGACTTATGAAAGGATCCTAGGGCGAGCTCAGGATATAGAGAAGAGTCAACCTGCTCGCTCAAAGAGGGATTATCCTAGAACTAACAACTTTTAGGGTAATCAGAAGAAGTCCAACAACAAAAACAACAACCGGCCTCCTCACCACCAGTGTAGCACCCCGCTTTTGATAGGCGATGGAACTTCATAATATGCTTGCACCGAGTCAGATCGGCCGGGAACTTAGATGGCCATCTGATTCGATCGCTAAGCTTGGTAAACGATAACGCCTTGCGGCATCGATTCAAATCGATTTGGACGGAAGTTACGAGAATCGATCCAACTAATGGAACGACTTCTGTTGGAATAAGTCCTAGATGCAGCAGGCTGCGTCTCGGCGAGTGAGCTCTCTATAAGAGTCCTTTCGACGGTTGTAAGCCCTTGACCCGAATTTCCCATTTTATTTATTTTTTATTATTTTCTTTCTTGCTAAATAATTAACTAAAAGCCTAAGACATGTAATAATGTGTGTATATGATTAGGTTGATAGTAATAAATTACTCTTGTGTGTAATAAAGGGTAGAGGAGGGGTCTTTCTATAAAATTTCAAACAGGAGGTAGTGGTTCATAAATAGGATTGATATGAGGGACTTAGTTGCAATTTCCAAAGTTTAAATTCAAACGGCTGATTGAATTTGAATCCCTTCGAGAGCAGGATTCAAATCCTGCTCGGATGGGGATCGAGAGATTCAATCCTATCTTCACAAACCTTCCCAAACCCTAGTATAAAATCTAAGAACCAACCTGGCCCTGCCTTTCCCAAACCCTAGTCTTCCTGCGCCCTTTTGCTCGTAATCTGAGTATTCGAGAAAGGAGGAATTGGCGAGAGGAGCAAAGAGATACAGAGTGTCTTCTTGACATCGACATCGAGAGGTAACCATCTGATCATTGAAATACTTGTACAAGTTATGTCAATGTAAAGTTTGAGGCTGAGACCTTTGAGTGTTCGATGTAATACTTGATAGGCAACTCAAGAGAAAATTGGGTAGAAGGATTTTGGGTTTGTACGCAAAACCATTAAACCTAAGAACAGAGCGTAGGTACCTAACTAGGGTTGTGTATGGTACCTAAGTGCTTCCAGTACCTGACAGGTCATAAGAGTGCATCATCTTGTAGCTTAGAGTAATGAGAGAGGATCACATGGGGCTGGTTGTATGAGCTACACCTAGACAGGACAACTATAGGAAGGGACACACAGGAAGGGGTGCCATCTTGTATTAGGTATCACCTTCGATTCTGGGTATCATGTGCGATTCTTGGAGTCACATTCGATCCTAAGTACCCTAATCGATTTTAGTATCGTAGTTGATTCTTGGTATCATACTCGACTCTTGGGTATCAGTAATCATAGGGTATCTTGCATAAGCATATCAGTAATTGGTGTATGTCAGATATGGCCATGGGGGAAGATTTCAAGTACACTCTTGTGTATAGCCAGTGGGACTTCTTAGTTCCTTACATCAGACCTGTGCAAGAAGAGGGAGTTAGGAGGTTCCCAAGTACATTGGTAATGGATACTGCTACTCTAGGAGGCAGTTAAGGTACCAGGTTGACATATACATAGGAGTATGTAACAGGAAATCTATACGCTTACCTGTACATGGGTAAGCCATTCAATACTGGGCAACCTCACTAATGTAGCATAGATGTAGGTTGGACATCACCCTTATTGCAGTTAGATGTATGGGTCATAAGGTGAGGGTGTGAGTGTGCTAATGACACAGGATGTGCCAGTGGTACACGGATATCTTGGTCAGACTCGTTCACACCTGAACACATAAGCAGGGCAAGGACAGATTCGTACAAAATGGATGAACAATACTAAGCATGCAACAAGCATGTTTGGGGCTGATACTGAGCAATAACTGCTCTGATTTATGGCAACAGAGCCTGTCGAGTCTTATGTTAACACTTGACTTATTGAGACATATAACCCTCTATTTCAGTTTAGTATGATTAACCAAAGAGGATCCTTGCTTAGTATCAGGTGAGGAATACCAAATGCCAGCTAAGATAGATGAATGGGAGTATGATAGTGTATCAAGGTTCGAAGAGAGAGTATTAGGAAAACAGAGATAAGTAAGGGAGGGACAGCAAGTAACAAGGGTTGGGCATACCAGCAATACCAATATGGTATCAGTCGAGTTGGGTATCAGTTGGCATTGGGTGTAAGTACCACCAGTTGTAATAGGAGGACATGAGTTCCTGTGGGCTTTGGGTAGCAGGTTGTATATAGGACGGTCTAAGGAATAGGAGTATCATAAGAAATAACCAGGTTCTGCAATCAAGATGTTAGGAAAGTACTCATACAGTTTGTCAGCTGTTAGGACCAAAAAGAAAACCACATGGTCAAAGTTGGACTTCATTGATTTGAATCAAGCCTGTTATCATCTTTACAATTTCGGAAAGAAGATGGGTGGCTATCATCATTTTATTCTTGTTTAATAAAGAAGCATGACAGCGAAACTGTGGTGGAAGCGAGATTTAGAGAGCTTGAAAGAGACACACGTAGTATTGCATCTTCTGATTTGTCTTCTGCACTCACACTGAAAGACAACACGGACCTGTTGGCTTGTAAAGCTGAATACCACCATCAATGTGGAGAGTATCAGAAATGCTTTGAACTTGTTTCTTTGTTACTAGCAAGAGATCCTTTCCAATTCAAATGCACGTTAGTTTATTTGGCAGCTGCTGTGGAGCTTGGCCATTCCAATGACATGGCTGGCAGCTTAGTAAAGGACTATCCTCAAAAAGCTCTTCCTGGTTTGCTGCTGGATGCTACTACTATTGTGTCAAGAAGTACGACCAGGCATGAAGACATTTTTGGCTACAAATCTTGATGGAACATTTCCACCTGCTTAGATTGGTCCTATTAAAAGACTAAAGCCTGTAGCTTCCAGGAGTTAGGTACCAGGGTGAAGAGGCTACCTATGCATACTGCAAATAACGAGGGGTACCTTAGCAATCAGTTTTCACACACATAATAGGTAGATTCTGAACCATGACATAGCAAGTGGAATACATTGTAAGTATCAGACCTGATGAAGCACTAATGTATCAAGTCAAGGCATCAATTAGGAATGCGAAGTTGTAGCTAAGCAAATTAGATAGCATGAGCAGAACAAGAGGAAATCCTAAGATGTGTGGTAGTTAACAGGTGGGGATGAATTAGGATATCATGTACAGGTAGATATCCAGATAGTTGTCTCTCCAAATATCCGTATAGGAGTAGGGGGTTAGCTCTAGACATGAAGTGAAATGGTGAACCAAGTTTATTGTTAAACTAATATATTTATACAGGAGCTATCAGGAAACCTGCCCAGTGGTGACAGTATGTAAATATAGGTTAGCTCACTTAGTATCACCCTCTAGTATAAGTTCAAGAGTGTTAAGAGGGGACCAAGCCTAATAGATAGTAAAAACCAAAATAGATAATTGGTATAGTTAAGTTGTAAATCACTCATTGACATCGTAATTCTATCAAACAGGTTACTTGGACTCCAACTCTTCACTTGATCATTACTCGCAGCTCGAGGCGTCAGGCAAGTGCACTTTCTGATTGCTTTTCGATTCATAGTAGTCTTTTCATTTCATGTCTATACATATATCTTGCTGCTTGTTGACACGCTCGTCACACGGAGTTGTCGGGAGGGGAAATATCCTAGTATACATGTGGACTACCCAGAACTATCCCATTGTCTTTTCGTGAATGCTAGCCGCTGCACACGACACGTGCAGTGTGCCTGATTTACCCCCTAGCCGTTCACATGTTGAAAGGATATTTCACACCACCTAGATAGAAGTCTTTTATTAGTTTTTTCTTGTTTACTTCTTTATCGTGCTATGACATCAGTTATCTTCCAGTTTTATTTCTCATATGCTATTTTCATGTCTTGTTAATTCTATTGTGTTTTGCATTGCCGTCGATTTGTGTACTTGTTCCAATCCTGACTGGATAACCAACATTTTTCAGGTTTAGCCGCGATCATTCTTAGCACTGGGAGATTTGGGTATGCTGAGGCCGACCTAGAAATAGAAAGCAATTGTTTCAATTTCATTAATTGTAAACTCTGTATTTCCTTTAAATATAATTGTTGTAACTGTTGTAATAAATTTAGAATTGTGAATGAGCAGCAATGTGATATTTGAGCATTTATTTCTTGCGGGCTTGACAGCGTTCTACTGTCGACTCTGCGGCGTAGGCTGGCTTGGACACGTCTCGTATCCGAAAAGCGGGTGCGGGTCGTGACAAGTTTTTGTGGTGGCCCATGCAGGTCCGTCTTCGCAAAAGATTGCGAACTCGTGATGGTACGTTAGTCGTACTATTGCGAGCCTGCGCCCAGGAAATGCTCATTCACAAACTAGGATTAAAATAATTTATGAGAATAACCAGGAATAGGAGTCCCTTGTTCAAATTGACTGTTGGGTAGTCAAGGGTTATTAGATAGGCCATGCAATTTAGATAGCTTGCTAGATCCCTATAGGTACACTATACTTTTGATATGACAATGTGATCCAATGTGGATATACTATTCGCTTGGTATGCTAGACTTGCCTAGAATGAAGTAGTTAATTTTGATTTTGATAAACTGTTCAATTTTCTTTTGCTGTATAGATATAAATCTTATATCATAAATTAGAAATGCCTATTTTAAATTCTATTTTGCTGTAAGAAACTAGTTTAAAATTTCTGATTCTGTTATTCGTGTACAAAATCTCGAGTTAGATTTTGATTCTCACAAAACTCGAACTATTGTGCCTCCTTCCCAAAAATCTTGCCTATTCATATTTTGACTTTCTTGACCAATGCTGCTATTACAGCCTAGTTTTGCAAGCTTACTCTTTTATCGAGCTTGATTCGAGACATATGTTTATTGGGGACGCCCGCTAACATATCGTCGAATCAGAATCATTGTATTACGGTCTGATCAACCATGATACAATTGGTTCGCTCTTCATCTATTTACCCTACATGGATTGAGATGTAGATGTCTCTAGGATCTCATCCACGACTGCTCTGACAATTCCGTTTGAATTATACATTCGCCTTTAAATCACGTAAATTGTATTCAGGGACATCTCTCTTGAGCTCTTTATTGTTTTGCCTTTCACTAATTGGAAAGACGAAAACTCGTAATTGATAGAAAGGAGAGGATCCTAGATGCCATATGCCTAGATATTTGTTGGTAGAATTATTTGTCACTAGTAGAAGATTATAAGATTTTAGTGACCCGTGTTTCAAGGGAGTAGTGTGACCTAAGGTGGGTAGAAGTCCTCGAGATTTCGTAGTTACAAAATTGCTAGGGGAAGGTTGTAAACTATTTTGAGGAAGAGATGCGAGAGCGCTATCCTTATCTTCTTGAGACTTGAGGTTCAAATTCTTACTCTTGTGTCTATCCTTAATTTCGAGGACGAAATTTCTTTAAGGAGGGTAGATTTGTAAGCCCTTGACCCGAATTTCCCATTTTATTTATTTTTTATTATTTTCTTTCTTGCTAAATAATTAACTAAAAGCCTAAGACATGTAATAATGTGTGTATATGATTAGGTTGATAGTAATAAATTACTCTTGTGTGTAATAAAGGGTAGAGGAGGGGTCTTTCTATAAAATTTCAAACAGGAGGTAGTGGTTCATAAATAGGATTGATATGAGGGACTTAGTTGCAATTTCCAAAGTTTAAATTCAAACGGCTGATTGAATTTGAATCCCTTCGAGAGCAGGATTCAAATCCTGCTCGGATGGGGATCGAGAGATTCAATCCTATCTTCACAAACCTTCCCAAACCCTAGTATAAAATCTAAGAACCAACCTGGCCCTGCCTTTCCCAAACCCTAGTCTTCCTGCGCCCTTTTGCTCGTAATCTGAGTATTCGAGAAAGGAGGAATTGGCGAGAGGAGCAAAGAGATACAGAGTGTCTTCTTGACATCGACATCGAGAGGTAACCATCTGATCATTGAAATACTTGTACAAGTTATGTCAATGTAAAGTTTGAGGCTGAGACCTTTGAGTGTTCGATGTAATACTTGATAGGCAACTCAAGAGAAAATTGGGTAGAAGGATTTTGGGTTTGTACGCAAAACCATTAAACCTAAGAACAGAGCGTAGGTACCTAACTATGGTTGTGTATGGTACCTAAGTGCTTCCAGTACCTGACAGGTCATAAGAGTACATCATCTTGTAGCTTAGAGTAATGAGAGAGGATCACATGGGGCTGGTTGTATGAGCTACACCTAGACAGGACAACTATAGGAAGGGACACACAGGAAGGGGTGCCATCTTGTATTAGGTATCACCTTCGATTCTGGGTATCATGTGCGATTCTTGGAGTCACATTCGATCCTAAGTACCCTAATCGATTTTAGTATCGTAGTTGATTCTTGGTATCATACTCGACTCTTGGGTATCAGTAATCATAGGGTATCTTGCATAAGCATATCAGTAATTGGTGTATGTCAGATATGGCCATGGGGGAAGATTTCAAGTACACTCTTGTGTATAGCCAGTGGGACTTCTTAGTTCCTTACATCAGACCTGTGCAAGAAGAGGGAGTTAGGAGGTTCCCAAGTACATTGGTAATGGATACTGCTACTCTAGGAGGCAGTTAAGGTACCAGGTTGACATATACATAGGAGTATGTAACAGGAAATCTATACGCTTACCTGTACATGGGTAAGCCATTCAATACTGGGCAACCTCACTAATGTAGCATAGATGTAGGTTGGACATCACCCTTATTGCAGTTAGATGTATGGGTCATAAGGTGAGGGTGTGAGTGTGCTAATGACACAGGATGTGCCAGTGGTACACGGATATCTTGGTCAGACTCGTTCACACCTGAACACATAAGCAGGGCAAGGACAGATTCGTACAAAATGGATGAACAATACTAAGCATGCAACAAGCATGTTTGGGGCTGATACTGAGCAATAACTGCTCTGATTTATGGCAACAGAGCCTGTCGAGTCTTATGTTAACACTTGACTTATTGAGACATATAACCCTCTATTTCAGTTTAGTATGATTAACCAAAGAGGATCCTTGCTTAGTATCAGGTGAGGAATACCAAATGCCAGCTAAGATAGATGAATGGGAGTATGATAGTGTATCAAGGTTCGAAGAGAGAGTATTAGGAAAACAGAGATAAGTAAGGGAGGGACAGCAAGTAACAAGGGTTGGGCATACCAGCAATACCAATATGGTATCAGTCGAGTTGGGTATCAGTTGGCATTGGGTGTAAGTACCACCAGTTGTAATAGGAGGACATGAGTTCCTGTGGGCTTTGGGTAGCAGGTTGTATATAGGACGGTCTAAGGAATAGGAGTATCATAAGAAATAACCAGGTTCTGCAATCAAGATGTTAGGAAAGTACTCATACAGTTTGTCAGCTGTTAGGACCAAAAAGAAAACCACATGGTCAAAGTTGGACTTCATTGATTTGAATCAAGCCTGTTATCATCTTTACAATTTCGGAAAGAAGATGGGTGGCTATCATCATTTTATTCTTGTTTAATAAAGAAGCATGACAGCGAAACTGTGGTGGAAGCGAGATTTAGAGAGCTTGAAAGAGACACACGTAGTATTGCATCTTCTGATTTGTCTTCTGCACTCACACTGAAAGACAACACGGACCTGTTGGCTTGTAAAGCTGAATACCACCATCAATGTGGAGAGTATCAGAAATGCTTTGAACTTGTTTCTTTGTTACTAGCAAGAGATCCTTTCCAATTCAAATGCACGTTAGTTTATTTGGCAGCTGCTGTGGAGCTTGGCCATTCCAATGACATGGCTGGCAGCTTAGTAAAGGACTATCCTCAAAAAGCTCTTCCTGGTTTGCTGCTGGATGCTACTACTATTGTGTCAAGAAGTACGACCAGGCATGAAGACATTTTTGGCTACAAATCTTGATGGAACATTTCCACCTGCTTAGATTGGTCCTATTAAAAGACTAAAGCCTGTAGCTTCCAGGAGTTAGGTACCAGGGTGAAGAGGCTACCTATGCATACTGCAAATAACGAGGGGTACCTTAGCAATCAGTTTTCACACACATAATAGGTAGATTCTGAACCATGACATAGCAAGTGGAATACATTGTAAGTATCAGACCTGATGAAGCACTAATGTATCAAGTCAAGGCATCAATTAGGAATGCGAAGTTGTAGCTAAGCAAATTAGATAGCATGAGCAGAACAAGAGGAAATCCTAAGATGTGTGGTAGTTAACAGGTGGGGATGAATTAGGATATCATGTACAGGTAGATATCCAGATAGTTGTCTCTCCAAATATCCGTATAGGAGTAGGGGGTTAGCTCTAGACATGAAGTGAAATGGTGAACCAAGTTTATTGTTAAACTAATATATTTATACAGGAGCTATCAGGAAACCTGCCCAGTGGTGACAGTATGTAAATATAGGTTAGCTCACTTAGTATCACCCTCTAGTATAAGTTCAAGAGTGTTAAGAGGGGACCAAGCCTAATAGATAGTAAAAACCAAAATAGATAATTGGTATAGTTAAGTTGTAAATCACTCATTGACATCGTAATTCTATCAAACAGGTTACTTGGACTCCAACTCTTCACTTGATCATTACTCGCAGCTCGAGGCGTCAGGCAAGTGCACTTTCTGATTGCTTTTCGATTCATAGTAGTCTTTTCATTTCATGTCTATACATATATCTTGCTGCTTGTTGACACGCTCGTCACACGGAGTTGTCGGGAGGGGAAATATCCTAGTATACATGTGGACTACCCAGAACTATCCCATTGTCTTTTCGTGAATGCTAGCCGCTGCACACGACACGTGCAGTGTGCCTGATTTACCCCCTAGCCGTTCACATGTTGAAAGGATATTTCACACCACCTAGATAGATGTCTTTTATTAGTTTTTTCTTGTTTACTTCTTTATCGTGCTATGACATCAGTTATCTTCCAGTTTTATTTCTCATATGCTATTTTCATGTCTTGTTAATTCTATTGTGTTTTGCATTGCCGTCGATTTGTGTACTTGTTCCAATCCTGACTGGATAACCAACATTTTTCAGGTTTAGCCGCGATCATTCTTAGCACTGGGAGATTTGGGTATGCTGAGGCCGACCTAGAAATAGAAAGCAATTGTTTCAATTTCATTAATTGTAAACTCTGTATTTCCTTTAAATATAATTGTTGTAACTGTTGTAATAAATTTAGAATTGTGAATGAGCAGCAATGTGATATTTGAGCATTTATTTCTTGCGGGCTTGACAGCGTTCTACCGTCGACTCTGCGGCGTAGGCTGGCTTGGACACGTCTCGTATCCGAAAAGCGGGTGCGGGTCGTGACAAGTTTTTGTGGTGGCCCATGCAGGTCCGTCTTCGCAAAAGATTGCGAACTCGTGATGGTACGTTAGTCGTACTATTGCGAGCCTGCGCCCAGGAAATGCTCATTCACAAACTAGGATTAAAATAATTTATGAGAATAACCAGGAATAGGAGTCCCTTGTTCAAATTGACTGTTGGGTAGTCAAGGGTTATTAGATAGGCCATGCAATTTAGATAGCTTGCTAGATCCCTATAGGTACACTATACTTTTGATATGACAATGTGATCCAATGTGGATATACTATTCGCTTGGTATGCTAGACTTGCCTAGAATGAAGTAGTTAATTTTGATTTTGATAAACTGTTCAATTTTCTTTTGCTGTATAGATATAAATCTTATATCATAAATTAGAAATGCCTATTTTAAATTCTATTTTGCTGTAAGAAACTAGTTTAAAATTTCTGATTCTGTTATTCGTGTACAAAATCTCGAGTTAGATTTTGATTCTCACAAAACTCGAACTATTGTGCCTCCTTCCCAAAAATCTTGCCTATTCATATTTTGACTTTCTTGACCAATGCTGCTATTACAGCCTAGTTTTGCAAGCTTACTCTTTTATCGAGCTTGATTCGAGACATATGTTTATTGGGGACGCCCGCTAACATATCGTCGAATCAGAATCATTGTATTACGGTCTGATCAACCATGATACAATTGGTTCGCTCTTCATCTATTTACCCTACATGGATTGAGATGTAGATGTCTCTAGGATCTCATCCACGACTGCTCTGACAATTCCGTTTGAATTATACATTCGCCTTTAAATCACGTAAATTGTATTCAGGGACATCTCTCTTGAGCTCTTTATTGTTTTGCCTTTCACTAATTGGAAAGACGAAAACTCGTAATTGATAGATAGGAGAGGATCCTAGATGCCATATGCCTAGATATTTGTTGGTAGAATTATTTGTCACTAGTAGAAGATTATAAGATTTTAGTGACCCGTGTTTCAAGGGAGTAGTGTGACCTAAGGTGGGTAGAAGTCCTCGAGATTTCGTAGTTACAAAATTGCTAGGGGAAGGTTGTAAACTATTTTGAGGAAGAGATGCGAGAGCGCTATCCTTATCTTCTTGAGACTTGAGGTTCAAATTCTTACTCTTGTGTCTATCCTTAATTTCGAGGACGAAATTTCTTTAAGGAGGGTAGATTTGTAAGCCCTTGACCCGAATTTCCCATTTTATTTATTTTTTATTATTTTCTTTCTTGCTAAATAATTAACTAAAAGCCTAAGACATGTAATAATGTGTGTATATGATTAGGTTGATAGTAATAAATTACTCTTGTGTGTAATAAAGGGTAGAGGAGGGGTCTTTCTATAAAATTTCAAACAGGAGGTAGTGGTTCATAAATAGGATTGATATGAGGGACTTAGTTGCAATTTCCAAAGTTTAAATTCAAACGGCTGATTGAATTTGAATCCCTTCGAGAGCAGGATTCAAATCCTGCTCGGATGGGGATCGAGAGATTCAATCCTATCTTCACAAACCTTCCCAAACCCTAGTATAAAATCTAAGAACCAACCTGGCCCTGCCTTTCCCAAACCCTAGTCTTCCTGCGCCCTTTTGCTCGTAATCTGAGTATTCGAGAAAGGAGGAATTGGCGAGAGGAGCAAAGAGATACAGAGTGTCTTCTTGACATCGACATCGAGAGGTAACCATCTGATCATTGAAATACTTGTACAAGTTATGTCAATGTAAAGTTTGAGGCTGAGACCTTTGAGTGTTCGATGTAATACTTGATAGGCAACTCAAGAGAAAATTGGGTAGAAGGATTTTGGGTTTGTACGCAAAACCATTAAACCTAAGAACAGAGCGTAGGTACCTAACTATGGTTGTGTATGGTACCTAAGTGCTTCCAGTACCTGACAGGTCATAAGAGTACATCATCTTGTAGCTTAGAGTAATGAGAGAGGATCACATGGGGCTGGTTGTATGAGCTACACCTAGACAGGACAACTATAGGAAGGGACACACAGGAAGGGGTGCCATCTTGTATTAGGTATCACCTTCGATTCTGGGTATCATGTGCGATTCTTGGAGTCACATTCGATCCTAAGTACCCTAATCGATTTTAGTATCGTAGTTGATTCTTGGTATCATACTCGACTCTTGGGTATCAGTAATCATAGGGTATCTTGCATAAGCATATCAGTAATTGGTGTATGTCAGATATGGCCATGGGGGAAGATTTCAAGTACACTCTTGTGTATAGCCAGTGGGACTTCTTAGTTCCTTACATCAGACCTGTGCAAGAAGAGGGAGTTAGGAGGTTCCCAAGTACATTGGTAATGGATACTGCTACTCTAGGAGGCAGTTAAGGTACCAGGTTGACATATACATAGGAGTATGTAACAGGAAATCTATACGCTTACCTGTACATGGGTAAGCCATTCAATACTGGGCAACCTCACTAATGTAGCATAGATGTAGGTTGGACATCACCCTTATTGCAGTTAGATGTATGGGTCATAAGGTGAGGGTGTGAGTGTGCTAATGACACAGGATGTGCCAGTGGTACACGGATATCTTGGTCAGACTCGTTCACACCTGAACACATAAGCAGGGCAAGGACAGATTCGTACAAAATGGATGAACAATACTAAGCATGCAACAAGCATGTTTGGGGCTGATACTGAGCAATAACTGCTCTGATTTATGGCAACAGAGCCTGTCGAGTCTTATGTTAACACTTGACTTATTGAGACATATAACCCTCTATTTCAGTTTAGTATGATTAACCAAAGAGGATCCTTGCTTAGTATCAGGTGAGGAATACCAAATGCCAGCTAAGATAGATGAATGGGAGTATGATAGTGTATCAAGGTTCGAAGAGAGAGTATTAGGAAAACAGAGATAAGTAAGGGAG
Source organism: Iris pallida (assembly GCA_029216955.1). Taxonomy (NCBI): domain Eukaryota; kingdom Viridiplantae; phylum Streptophyta; class Magnoliopsida; order Asparagales; family Iridaceae; genus Iris; species Iris pallida. The sequence goes on along the minus strand of JANAVB010001796.1, from coordinate 2,442,974 downwards.
GGACAGCAAGTAACAAGGGTTGGGCATACCAGCAATACCAATATGGTATCAGTCGAGTTGGGTATCAGTTGGCATTGGGTGTAAGTACCACCAGTTGTAATAGGAGGACATGAGTTCCTGTGGGCTTTGGGTAGCAGGTTGTATATAGGACGGTCTAAGGAATAGGAGTATCATAAGAAATAACCAGGTTCTGCAATCAAGATGTTAGGAAAGTACTCATACAGTTTGTCAGCTGTTAGGACCAAAAAGAAAACCACATGGTCAAAGTTGGACTTCATTGATTTGAATCAAGCCTGTTATCATCTTTACAATTTCGGAAAGAAGATGGGTGGCTATCATCATTTTATTCTTGTTTAATAAAGAAGCATGACAGCGAAACTGTGGTGGAAGCGAGATTTAGAGAGCTTGAAAGAGACACACGTAGTATTGCATCTTCTGATTTGTCTTCTGCACTCACACTGAAAGACAACACGGACCTGTTGGCTTGTAAAGCTGAATACCACCATCAATGTGGAGAGTATCAGAAATGCTTTGAACTTGTTTCTTTGTCACTAGCAAGAGATCCTTTCCAATTCAAATGCACGTTAGTTTATTTGGCAGCTGCTGTGGAGCTTGGCCATTCCAATGACATGGCTGGCAGCTTAGTAAAGGACTATCCTCAAAAAGCTCTTCCTGGTTTGCTGCTGGATGCTACTACTATTGTGTCAAGAAGTACGACCAGGCATGAAGACATTTTTGGCTACAAATCTTGATGGAACATTTCCACCTGCTTAGATTGGTCCTATTAAAAGACTAAAGCCTGTAGCTTCCAGGAGTTAGGTACCAGGGTGAAGAGGCTACCTATGCATACTGCAAATAACGAGGGGTACCTTAGCAATCAGTTTTCACACACATAATAGGTAGATTCTGAACCATGACATAGCAAGTGGAATACATTGTAAGTATCAGACCTGATGAAGCACTAATGTATCAAGTCAAGGCATCAATTAGGAATGCGAAGTTGTAGCTAAGCAAATTAGATAGCATGAGCAGAACAAGAGGAAATCCTAAGATGTGTGGTAGTTAACAGGTGGGGATGAATTAGGATATCATGTACAGGTAGATATCCAGATAGTTGTCTCTCCAAATATCCGTATAGGAGTAGGGGGTTAGCTCTAGACATGAAGTGAAATGGTGAACCAAGTTTATTGTTAAACTAATATATTTATACAGGAGCTATCAGGAAACCTGCCCAGTGGTGACAGTATGTAAATATAGGTTAGCTCACTTAGTATCACCCTCTAGTATAAGTTCAAGAGTGTTAAGAGGGGACCAAGCCTAATAGATAGTAAAAACCAAAATAGATAATTGGTATAGTTAAGTTGTAAATCACTCATTGACATCGTAATTCTATCAAACAGGTTACTTGGACTCCAACTCTTCACTTGATCATTACTCGCAGCTCGAGGCGTCAGGCAAGTGCACTTTCTGATTGCTTTTCGATTCATAGTAGTCTTTTCATTTCATGTCTATACATATATCTTGCTGCTTGTTGACACGCTCGTCACACGGAGTTGTCGGGAGGGGAAATATCCTAGTATACATGTGGACTACCCAGAACTATTCCATTGTCTTTTCGTGAATGCTAGCCGCTGCACACGACACGTGCAGTGTGCCTGATTTACCCCCTAGCCGTTCACATGTTGAAAGGATATTTCACACCACCTAGATAGATGTCTTTTATTAGTTTTTTCTTGTTTACTTCTTTATCGTGCTATGACATCAGTTATCTTCCAGTTTTATTTCTCATATGCTATTTTCATGTCTTGTTAATTCTATTGTGTTTTGCATTGCCGTCGATTTGTGTACTTGTTCCAATCCTGACTGGATAACCAACATTTTTCAGGTTTAGCCGCGATCATTCTTAGCACTGGGAGATTTGGGTATGCTGAGGCCGACCTAGAAATAGAAAGCAATTGTTTCAATTTCATTAATTGTAAACTCTGTATTTCCTTTAAATATAATTGTTGTAACTGTTGTAATAAATTTAGAATTGTGAATGAGCAGCAATGTGATATTTGAGCATTTATTTCTTGCGGGCTTGACAGCGTTCTACCGTCGACTCTGCGGCGTAGGCTGGCTTGGACACGTCTCGTATCCGAAAAGCGGGTGCGGGTCGTGACAACGGTACTGGACTGCTGTATGGTTTTCTTGGAGCTATGCCGCTGGGCTTGATGAAGTGCTTTCGCATCGTTTTCATGGATGCAATTACAATTTTGATGCAAGGGGAAAAGAAGAAATTCTAACAAAGCGTTGGTGCCATTGCAGGAGCTCGCGTAACTAAGGATTGACGTTGCGTAGCGCTTGGACGACCGGCACAAAGCAAAGTAATCGGTGGGTGATTCGACCCTTCTTTTCTACTCCGTCCCGCAAACTTATTCCTTGCTTCGAATTCATTCAAATCGAACGATGCCAAACTAATTGCATGCCAATCTACTAAGGTCAAGAACTCGGAAAAAAACGTATCGATTTTAAGTAATCTACTCTGAAAAATACAAGTTTCTCACATAAACGGAAAAGTTTAAGGTTCTAGTAAAAAGATAGACTATTTCACGTGCTGCAAAATAATGTGAAACGTCGATCATGGGTTATTATGTCTCGGACAATTTGGTGCCCACGGGATGCTAAATTGGTGTACGGCTTTGGGAAAAATGAATCATTGCATGAGTTGCGAGAAATGATAATGTCGTTCGATACTATCCGCGCTATACAAAACTGCTGCATATATGAAACTATTTGCACATAAGCATGGTCATGGACAGCTTGTGCACAAGTTCGTTTTCCTCGAAACGATATCCGGGGCATCGGAACCGATTCGTCCTAGGGGAATAATTCATCGTGCTTCGGCGCGAGGCATGCGGGACCTTCAGTAAGGCTTGCAACCTAGGCTGAAAGGGTAGCGTCGCATGCCAACTTCGATTAAGTCCCTAGTAGTGCGTAGCACCAATGACCGCATATAAGATAGTTGTATGCTCACCTATTGTCTTATGCAGGTGTAAATATTATCTCTGTTTTCATGCAGGGACGAGCACGGCCATGGTAAGAAATATGATAAACTGCGATATTATGTTGTATGCTTTAATACTCAAAGACGGCTATCGAATATGAACTGAATTCATTTAGTTCTAATAGAAAGACAACTCTAAAGCATGCCTACCCTAACAATCAAAGTCAGTTTAGACGAGTTGGTTCGTCTCGTCCACTTAGCAAGTGTGCTAATCCCCTCTCCCAATTTTCCCAGGTGCGGCGGGCGCTCCAACCTAAAACGAAGCTGAAGTGCGGAGAGGCGTTTTGAAGCTCTTCCTATGCTGAAGTATTTTGAAGCCAATTCAAGTTGACGACTTATGTATAAAGGGGTGAATGTATGGGACGACAAGCGTAGTTCAGGCAACTTGTCGAATGTATTTTCTTTCTGTTTTCAATCAATGTAGCCGCAACGACATCCAATGTAATTACGACTTGCACTTCGTTGTAAGCGATGAATGAAAAGCATATCTATTTTCCTATACTGCGTCTTAAATTCTGATGTGATTTGTGAAGTTTCAACTTGGCGTATTAATATCAAAAGCAATGTAACGTTCTGTCTTGTACGAGTGCAATTTTAGACTCGTACGACACCATGCCTTAGCGAGGACGATCGAATCGACAAAAATTTACGTCAGGGACGAACGTTGCCGACTCGGGGCGTGACAACCAGCAGCAGCACCAACAGGCGAGGAACAATGACATAACTCCCCAGAGGCAGATCCCTGTCTGTAGTTACTGCAAGAGGCCAGGTCATCAGGTGAACATCTGTAGGAAGAGACTAGGACACTGTCTAGTCTGTGGGTCTGCCACCCACCAAGTGAAGGACTGTCCCTCGACGGTCAACCGGAAGGGAGCAACTCAGCAGAAAGGTCCTCTGCCCACTCAGCAACAACAATTTGGGCAGCATCAATAGAAGACTGGGCGAGCTTTTGTCCTAGCAGCAGATGAGGCAGAGCCAGAGGAGGAACCTACTGCGGATGTTATCACAGGTTCCATTTTTGTGCATTCATATCCTGCCTTAGCATTATTTGATTCGGGTGCATCACACAGTTTCATAGCAACAAAATTCATCTATGCACACCTCATAGTTACGGGCTTTAGCAAGAAGATATGTAGAGTCATGACCGATGGAGGACACCTACCCATCACTAAGACCTGTAACTGTCCCATAACTATATCAGGCCACCAGTTCATAGCACCTTTGCTTGTGATGCCCTTATCCAACTATAATGTAGTCCTAGGGATGCACTGGTTGAGTAAGCAGCATGCGCTGATAGATTATCACAGAGGATGTGTAGTCTTCAGCCCACCCGAAGAGCCGGAGTTTGAAATCTTTCGAGCTCCGGAAGATATGGAGGGTATTACTTACTCCTCTATCACCGAAGAATCTGGACCTCTTCACCCTATCATACTCGAATTCATGGATGTCTTCCCTGATAGTCTTCTAGGATTACCCTCAGATCGAGATGTAGAATTCATCATCGACCTAGTCCCGGGCTCTTTTTCTATTTCTAAGGGATGTTACAGGATCAACCCGAAGGAGGCCAAGGAGATGAAGGATCAGATCAATGAACTGAAGGCCCTTGGATTTATCAGAGATGGAGCTTCATCCTGGGGAGCACCTGTCTTGTTTGTTCCCAAGAAGGACGGAACAGTGCGAATGTACATCGACTACCGGGCGCTAAACAATATCACCATCAAGAATAAGTACCCTCTGTCCTGGATCGATGACCTGTTTGATCAATTGAGTGGAGCTAAGGTGTTTTCGAAGATTGACCTAAGATCTGGCTACCATCAGATCAAGCTTAGGAAGGAGGACATTCCCAAGACAGCGTTCAACACTAAGTATGGGCAGTTTGAATTCTTGGTCATGCCGTTTGGACTAACGAAAGCTCCTGCTGTATTCATGAACCTTATGAACAAGGTTTTCCATGAATACCTAGATCAGTTTGTCGTTGTCTTCATCGATGATATTCTGATCTACTCAAAGACTGAAGAGGAGCATGAAGAGCACCTCAGGAAAGTTCTGGAAACTTTGAGGAAGGAGAAGCTATATGGTAAGCTATCCAAATGTGAATTCTTTCTAGACAAGGTAGATTTTCTTGGCCATGTTGTCACAGGAGAAGGAATTTCGGTGGATCCTAAGAAGATAGCTGCTGTTGAGAAGTGGTCTAACCCCAAGCTCAGTTGCTGAAATCAGAAGTTTCTTGGACTTGGCTGGCTACGACCGAAAGTTTGTGAAGGATTTCGCCAGGATTGTTGAACCAATGACGAAGCTCACTCGGAAGAATGAAGAGTTCATCTGGACGAAAGCTTGTCAGGCATCGTTTGAGGAACTGAAGAAGAGACTTACAACAGCACCGATACTTGCGCTACCTGCCGGTACCGGAGGTTTCTTAATATACAGTGATGCCTCTGAAAAAGGACTGGGTTGCGTTCTTCAACAACATGGGAAAGTGATTGCTTACGCATCTAGGCAATTACGGACTCATGAGAAGAACTATCCCACACATGATCTGGAGCTTGCTGCAGTCATCTTTGCTTTGAAGCTATGAAAGCATTATCTTTATGGAGAGAGAGTGGAAATATTTACAGACCACAAAAGTCTAAAATATATTTTCACTCAGAAGGAGTTAAACATGAGACAAAGAAGATGGCTGGAGCTGATGAAGGATTTTGACATCGACTTGCAGTACCATCCGGGTAAGGCTAATGTGGTTGTAGATGCACTTAGTCGATACCCAGTGGCGATGTTCTTAACTAAGGAGCGGCACTTGTTGGAGGACATAGAGAAGCTTGGTCTGGAGATTGTACTGCCTGAGGAAAAGATGAAAGAACTGGGGCGAGAAGCTATTTTACCTGGAGCTGACTCAACCATGATGCAGTTGCAAGTAAGCTCGAGTCTGGTGGATAAAGTCAAGGAGACGCGGTTTCAAGACGAGGCACTTTGCAAACTCAGAGATCAAGTGTTGGCAGGAACGCTTGAAGGATTCTTTATCGCCAGTGACGGAGCATTGAAGAATGGTACGAGGCTGTATGTACCATCTGGCGATTTGAGAAATGAGCGAATGCAAGAAGCGCACCAGTAGTAGTATTCCATACATCCTGGAGCTAACAAGATGTATCGGGATATGCGTACCATTGTTTGGTGGTATGGAATGAAGAAGGATGTCTCCAGATTTGTGGCTAGATGCTTGATTTGTCAACAAGTGAAGGCTAGCGGGCAGAGACCCGCATGACTTCTACAGCCGCTGGATATTCCGGAGTGGAAGTGGGAGCATATAACGATGGACTCTGTGTCAGGATTGCCTCGATCCCAAGGAGGAAAGGACGCCATTTGGGTTATTGTGGACCGACTGACTAAGTCAGCTCACTTTATCCCCTTCAAGGTTGGTTTATCCACTGAGAAGTTGGCAGCACTGTACATGTAGCACATCTACCGGATTCATGGAGTTCCGATAAGTATTGTATCTGACAGAGACACTAGATTTACCTCACACTTTTGGAAGAGTTTGCATGAAAGTTTGGGAACACAATTGAAGTTTAGCACTGCCTATCATCCCCAGACTGACGGACAATCAGAGAGGACAATCCAGACGCTTGAAGACATGTTGAGATCTTGCGTCTTGGAATTTGGAGGGTCTTGGGAAGACCACTTACATTTGGTAGAATTCTCCTATAACAACAGTTACCAAGCTAGCATCGGTATGACACCGTTCGAAGCACTTTATGGACGTCGTTGTCGTACTCCACTTGCATGGGATGACGTAGGAGAAAGAGTACTGCTGGGACCAGAGATGGTGAATGACGCAGCAGAGAAGGTGAAGATAATTAGAGACAAACTCAGTATCGCCCAAGACAAACATAAGCATTGGACAGATAGCAGTCGTCAACCACTGGAATTTGAAGAAGGAGATAGTGTCTTTGTGAAGATTTTTCCTACCAAAGGAACGATCAGATTTGGCAGAGCTGGGAAGCTGAGTCCCAGATACATCGGTCCATTTGAGGTTTTGAGCCGAATTGGTGAAGTAGCGTATCGATTAGCTCTACCAGCTAGTCTTGAGGGCGTGCACAATGTCTTCCACGTTTCGCAGCTCAGACGCCACATCCCGGATCCGAGCCACATATTGGACCACTCAGAGTTGGAGGTCGGACCAAGTCTCACTATGCCAGAGAAGCCAGTGGTAATTTTAGACAGAGGTGAGAAGAAGACCAGGAACTCTGTGACGCTCATAGTCAGAGTTATGTGGCGGCACAATTCCCCAGGCGAGTCTACCTGGGAGCGAGAAAATGAGATGCGGGAGCAGTACCCGTATTTGTTTGAAACCTGAGGTAATTCATAACCCTACTCTTTAAATTTCGAGGGCAAAAATTTTCTAAGGAGGGAAGGTTGTGAAACCCGCAATTATTAATGTGTGTTTGCTACTTAATTTATTCGAATTATTATTATTTTAGTTAAGTAGAAAATTATTTTGAAAATTAATAACTTGGATTTTGATTTTCTGGCTCAGACCCGAACCCAATTTGAACTTAAAAATATTTTTAAATTAAAATGTTTAGTTATATTTTTCTAAAGAAAATCATCTATATTTTCAATTTTAAAGCCCTTTCCCTATTATTTTCTTTTAGCCCACTATATTTTTAGCCCAAATATTTGAGGCCAAGTCTTGTTAGTCCAACCCTTACAAACCATTAACCATTTTAACCATTTAAGAGAAGCCATTCTCTTAAGCCCATTAGAATAACCCTCCAAGGCCATGAAACCCAAGCCCTTTGGTTTTAATCCTTTATCCATTAACCCAACACTTAGACCCGTTAAACCAATAAAAACCCTTTAAGACTCTCATAATACTTTAGAGAGAGAGAAAGACTTTAAATCATTCTCTTCATTTCTTAACTTTTCTTTCTGTTGGTTTCTTCCGGTGAGAACCGAGGAGTCTTCGGCTCTTGGCCGACCCTTCCCGAAACCGTCGTCCCTTGGCCTTCGACTTCCCGAACAGCCGCGCCCCTCCAAATTCCGGTAACCCCGTACACTCCCCTATAAAGCCCTCCTCTTCCCTCTTCTTCTCCATCACTCTATCCCATTCCTTTTCTCGATTTTTTCCCAAGTCCTAGCCAAAATTCTGAGTTCTCGGAGCCACTCGACCGCCGCCCTCCACTAAACGCCTCACCGGCGACCAGCCCCGGCCGCCACTTTCCCTTGCGGCCGTGCGCACCAGCCCGACCCGGGCGGCCCCTGTCCCTGCCGCTGCTGTCCCTGTCCGCCGACTCCCCGTGCGCGTGGTCCCCGTCCGCTCGGTCCCATTCCGCAGCACTTCGCGGGTCCGATTTGCTGTTTTTGTGTTTTCGAGTTCTGAGTTTTGCAGTTCATTTTGCTGTGCCTAACCCGAGGCGCTGTGTTCGCGTGTTTTCTTTTACTTTTTCACCTGAGAGCTCTAGCCGAGCAACCCAAGGTATATTTCCGTTGTCCCCGTTTCTGTTCTGTAGTCTATGATGAATTTTGGTCCACGAATTTCCCCCGAGAATTCGGTAATTTATAGACGAGACATTTTCGGACTTTCCGAAATCCTTTCGGATAGGTTCTGTTGGTTTCGGATTGGTTTCTGTATGTTTTCTGTTGGTTCGGATTTTTCGAGAATCTCTCGGAAAAGAGTTTATGGGAATTTTGGTTTAAATTGGATTTTTTCGATTGTGGTATGCTGGTTCTTTATGCTATGGTGAATTTGATTTTGTTTCGGGTTTTTCGAATTCGTTTCGGAAACAAATCTGTGAGTATATTTTATATATAAAAATGGTTATTCCCTAGTATGGGACTTATATTTGGTGATTGTAGCACACTTTCCCAGTTTTGGATTATCCCGAAAATAGAGGGAATGCTGCCGAAATTTTTATAAAATTTATAAAGAAATATTTTTAAATCGGATTTCGGAAATATTTTATAAAATGGATTTTGGGCGACGACCATACCGGTCCATGGGCCCTAGCTAAATGTAAACGAAACCGGGAGTTCCGGACGTTGGAGCATTAGCTATTTTATGACAATTGGACCAAGTCTAAGACTCGTATTATATTTTAATTTAATTTAATCTTATTTTGTAATTAAATTGTAGGATAAATTTTAGAACTAACCAACGTTTCTTCTTATTTCAATTCGTGAAAATGGTCTGTAAGGGCATAAGCCCAGCTTTTATTTATTATCTGTGGTTTTGTAATATTGTAAATTTTTATTTTATTTCTGGTTGGTTGATTGACGTAAAACATAAAATGATAATATAATTATTTTATAAAATTTAATATCATTTTCTCACAATAGAATAATTAGGAAATTACAAGTTTATTGTAAATTCACGTTTTCTCATTCAAAGACAAATATTAATTTTATATATAATACAAAATACAAAGTTTTACCAAGTAAATCAATAACTACGAGTTTTTCCAAATACAAAGTTAAATTGACTTTTCTTCGTAAGACAGTAACTCACCTCGATAAGCGCTCTAAGTAGAGTTGTAAATAACCTAAAATTTGACTAGGACAAATACTAGATATTGTAACTAGCACACCTAGATATGGATTGAATATTGGTGCTAAGTCAGAAATTCTCAATTGTAGGGTTTCAAGGACTGTACTAGCATCATCCCGGAAACAACATCGAATCCAGTCATAACCAAGGCAAGTACGGTTATGTTAATGCGCAGTTTAATTAATGTTAGTAATCTTGCATGTTTAAACCACTGTATTACACGTAACTCTCTCCTAGAGAAATGATTGAATCTGATTGACTCGGGATATTGGGGAGTAGCGTAGTGTTCTATGACCAAAGCGCAAATAGATAATTAATTGTGCGAGCTTATTCCTTTTTCACGAGGATAGGCCGGACCGTATCATTAGGATACTATTGAATCATCCCAAACCGGTCATAGTCATTACATACTCGAATCACATTGTTTACTATCATGTAGTTTAGTTGAAAATCATTATTTCAAAACTGTTTAATATTACAAATTGCTAATCATTAGTGGAATTGTTAATTTTCATAATTGTACTTTGCTCCTTTCCTGACTGGATCCCCCACCCCCAATAGGTTCCACTGATGAGTCAGAGTTACTGATAAGTAGCTACTATGATCCTGAGTTGTACCCAGCTGTGCTACCAGAGGATGCTGATCTTGGAGATGGCGAGCCTATTATTTAGCTGTTGTTATTTTCTATTTCCAGTTGTTGTTGTTTTAAAAGACTGTTTCTATTATCAGTTGTAATTTTGTTAGACAAGTTCTATTTATCGAAATATTAAGTTGTGACAATTAGACTTTGTTGTTGATTACCTGCATGAGTGATTCAGCTTACTGCCGCCGTCTCAACAACGGTACAGGCTGCGCATGATCCGATTCGACCCAAGAAATTGGGACCGGGTCGTGACACCTCCATGTGTGCATAATATTACTAGTGTTTGACCAAGGGCAAATATATATTGTAGAGCTTCTGGAGAGCTATTAGAGATGAGCTACTAGAGAAGTATGTGGAGAAGAAAAAACATGTGCTAAAAAAAGAATACAGAAGTGCATGATTTAGAAGCTTTTGCCAATCTCCCTTTAATTTGTAGATACTGCGATATATCATCCACCTACGTGGAGTGCTAGTATCTTGCATTCATATTGTTACCGACTAAGTATTTACACTATAGGAGTGCTTGAACTGTTACTAAGATTTGTTATCGACCCATTGGCCACCTGAGAGGGTTACTTTGGATTGTTACTGATATTATATACATAGGTTTGGCCAATCCCGTTTTGACATTACATGATTGACGAATTCTTTTATTTTCTACGATAACCCAGATATTAATATATCAAGTCGTAGGAACTGTTTGACGGCTTTGTTAAATTGCTGATTGTGTACTATATTACCTGACGTGGTCATAAGAATGTATATTGTCTCGATGAAGAACTACACCCTTTGTCCTTGCATAGTGTAGGGGTAGATTACTGCCTTAGAGATAGAATATAGGTCCATGATATGGCACTGATTACTATATACAATTGAATAATATTTGGGTTTTTTAAATCATATTTCACTCATACTTTCTTACGGTACTTGCTATTGGGGTTCACATATCTGATTTTGTTTTGCCAAATCTACTAGCAGAGGCAGAGAATCTACCTTTTTTCCAACCCGGTGCCGCTGAGGATGGCCACCGCGGATCATGAGAGATTTCTTCTGCACCGCTCATGATTTAATTTTATTTTCTTTTGAGGAATTTATCCGTCGGGCACCTGTTTAGCATGTATATTCTGGAAACCTATTCTCCAACCATTTTGGTAGCATGATTGTATCCTTATTCAGACAGCAGATGACGGTATCATCATATATTATTTGGCACGGTGCCAGCTTTTCATTTTGTATAGCTAGCTTCTTGTTTATTTGATATAGCGTCGAGGGCGCCTTATAGCTTTATCTTATATGTTCTATATTCGTGCTTATTGTTTGACTGTCTGAGACATAACATATTCTATGAGACCAAAGGATAATTGTATTTTAATATATTCCCCCTTGTTTAGGTACAGTCGTAATCGTATTGCGGAATATTGACATATACCAAAGTGCGTAGTTGGTCGAGTTATACCTCCGTTTGCCGTATTTCAGTAATGGACGTGATATTACCCTATATTATTCATGTGGGTGCTTTTGAGATACAGAACATCCTACAATTTTAGTCTCCATATATATATATTATATACCATGGACACACCATGTTTCTTCCAGCTAATCATGTTATACAAAAGTTCAGGATGAGACAAAAAATTTCTAAGGTGCCCCCATGTTTTAGTTGTGGTCGAGCCAATGGAGCTCTCTGATTCCTTGTTGGAATTCCAAATTCGAAACATATAGCGTGGCATACTTGTCTCAACAGATGTCACATGACACTGGGATGGTACATGTTTTTCTATTTATTATTTTTATCAATAATAGATTTTATTAGATATTTATACAATTTATTAAATTTTTAGCGTCCTAGAGTTCAACACACAATCCAAAACCAGATAGTAATATGATTCGAGCGATTATACAAGAACTTGTGGATCATCTGGGAGCAGGACAAGAGCCCTCGATACCTCCATTATATTATCCTACATGCAGTGTTAGTTAGAGACGTACAAGCCTCCATAAGGTAGGCAAACTATCACAAGCATACCATGTCAGACTAGCGAAGGAACTTCACGTCAGAGTACGTTTGGGTGAGCGTTCAGCTTATTCTGTTTCAACGGAGACGAAACAGTCAAAAAGGAATAAACCGAACTTCTAAAAATTGAAACCAAACCGTAGATAAAAAAAATCGAAACCGAATGAACCGATAATCAATTCCATTTGTTCTGGCAATTTTTATTGATTAATGGGTCGAACACAAAGTTAGAGGTTGTTGTTAATTTATATAAAAATATATAATTTTTATGCATACATATGTTGTGGACTAGTTATTGAATTACCAAAGTTGGGCTTTAATACACATACATAAAAAACTTTTTTAAATACATATATTTAATCATGAAATGTGCATAAAACTGAGGATGATTATATAATTCATTAGAGAGATCCAAAATCGATTGAGAAATTTTAATCTTTTCAAAACCATAATCAAACAAAAATAACTCAAACATAACCAAAGAAAAAGATTTGAAGAGTTTGGCAGGGGCCGCGCGAACGCAGGCCCCCAGTGCAACAAATTATGACGTTCACTCTCCCACTTGGGGAGATGATAGGCCAGCACCCCTCCAAAGTGCAATGGAGGCCACTGTCCTAGGCCTGGGCATTCTTGATCACCCAAAGACCCCGTCCAGGTAAGTATGTTTTAATGTTGGACAATGCCCTCTATTTATGAGCAGCTCTTCCCTCATCCTCTGAGCCCATCCGATGTGGGACTAAAGGGAGAGAGAGCAATGCTTTTGTGCCTCGTTAGTCTTCTTTTCAATTGTTTCTCCCTTTGTAGATCAGCAAAGCCACACCACAGAAACAATCATTATTTATGTCTCTCTCCAATCGCCAACACTCGTATACACAGGCAGCCTCCCCATAGCCATAGGAGGAAGAACCTGGGAACGATAGTCATATCATTCATATAGGTAAGGTAGCCAATCAATCGCCAACATTCAATTTCCTTCCTACATATAAACATGACACAATTAGAAGAATAATAGGTCCTCAATGACAACTTAATATGTATGGATCGACTTCCACACAATATATAACCTCTTCAATTTTCATCCTCTTGCTATCAACATCGCTGTCACAAACTAACCCATAGTACATCCAATTATGTATAAACCGAATCAATTTCTTTTTACAAAATTAGTATTCCATTTTTCAACCGAAAACCAAAATTTAAAAATTAAAAAAAAAAAAAATCAAAACTAGCCATAACCGAAACCAAAGTTTATTCCGTTGGACAATTTTTTATTGTTTACATAATTGAAACTCAGGGTATTTACATAATTGAGTAAGCCTTATTTAGTTTTAGACTGAAACAAATATATATATATATATATATATATATATATATATATATATATATATATATATATATATATATATATATATATATATAAAATATATATATATAATATATATATATATATATATATATGTTCGCTATATTTCAAAGTTAGATCCAAAGGTGAACTAGTTAAATTACAAAATTGGGCCTAAAAAAATTCATAGACCCAAAGCCGGATCTGTATTGGACTTATGGGTAGTCTATCCTAGCTATTTTCTTTTTTCTGGAAGTATTGGAGATGGTTGTTTCAGCATCCGGGGACGTCTGCAGAAGTCCCACTATTGTTGCTTTTACTTGGTTTGAGGCTTTCGTCTGCAGGACATCATCAGATCATTGCCTTATCCCGAGGCAAGTATACATTGCAACTATGTCATTTCTTTTATTGGATATCTATGTCAAGAGTACATGCACGTGACATTTTATTTATCAGACTTCAAACAAGTTTCATTTTATTTGTACGTTGAAAAAGTAGACGTTTGAGATGCCGTTATACATAAAACTTTTATTCATTTTCGAATTTAGTTATAACATCAATGATAAAATTTTACTTTCTCGGATGGTTAGTATGGTACTTTTTATCCATTCATATCCAATTTAAGAAGAGAACTATATACTGGAGAAAGTTATCCCTACTTTGCTTCGTTTGAGAAGTGAACAATTATTTTTGGAATTGACAAGACTCTGGTTCTCAGAACATTAATTTATGCACCATTTGTACATCTCTTAGACGATGAAAATGCAAAGCATGAATAAATTACGACATCAAAGATAAAAACAAACATATAACTTTTATTAATTTTCAAGTTTAATAATAGCACCAAGATAAAAATTTATTATCTCAGTTGGTTAATACTATTCCCTTTATTGTGTCTTAGCCCACAACAATTATTTCAATTATAATCTCTTGTCAATAAATCTTTCATCTTGATGTGGTTCATTTTGGGTCTACCAGCTTTGCGTTCAATACTTGGTACTCCAATTTGACCTCTAACTAATACAATTTGAGGAGTGTAAGGAACTAAAATTGATTCCATACATGGCGGGTATGCACTTCTAAATTTTTCAGTAAAAATGAGCATGATAAAAATTTCAATTTGTATATAACAAAAGTTACACGTAAAGAGTATATGTAAACATGATAGTAAAGTATGATACAACCTAAAATATGAACAATATCAACGGACTATGCAAACCGCATATGTTACTTGTTTTATGATCTAATATTTTAAAGTTAAAGTTATCAATATGCAACATTTAAAATGGACTGGTTATGTTTTTGATGCGGGCCATAATTTTAACAATTGTTTATTTTTAAATTTTAAGTGGTTTGTTTTTGCCATGAAGTGATATAATCTTAGCTAATACCATCAAATAATATTGTTACTAGTTTATCACATAAATTTTTAATTCAGTTATTAGAATAACTTTCAGCAAGGTTCGAAGTGTTAATATGAAATCTAGGACACAAAGCCTAAGATGTTATCAAGCAAAATCACAAGTTTCAACATCTACACCAATAATCCATTTTAAAATTCTCATGTTTTCTCATCCAACTCATTGTATTGCAAGCTTATCTAACCATACTTGCTATTTTCTTACTTGGGGTAGTTTAATTTTTAATTTTTTTAAGATGTTGAATACAACAAAATGTGGCGAGTCTGAAAAAGTTTCAAGCATAACATTTACAAATTATTTTTGTTTATCTGATATAAATGACATAGTATCCATTGATAAAAAATGCATTCAAAAGCTATTTTAAATTGTTTCGAAACTACGTCCATGAATTAGTATTTTTTATTTTTAGAAATGACATAAGCAATTGGATATAAATGGTAGTTAGGATCTTGATCACAGGCAAAAAAAATTATCTTGATATCTAGATGTAAGAAAAGTAGCATCAATAATAATCATAACTAAACAACTGCTTAAAAAACTATCCATACATGTCTTAAAATAATTAATTAGTCTTTGAAACTTACTATTCTTTGTAGCCTTTATAGAAAAAAATTTCCTGGGATTTGTTTCAATAATTGGACAAGCATGTTTTTTAAGACTACCATATGACATAACTACCATTAATTTTAGAATATAATTTTTCGGGCTTTCTAAGCTTTAGAATATTTAATATATATTTGATGATATCTATATATATTATTTACAATGCGTGATGAATTATATGACTTATTATCTCTAATTTTATTAATTACCATTTTAAACACATTAAATTGTAACTGATGGATGACATCATGTTGTAAGTGCACCTAAACAAACATGTCGACTTTATAATATATGAATAACAAATGTTCCTCCTTCACCAATTACTTTAACATATACTATCCAACAATATAACTTGTTCATCACAAATATATATAATTTTTCGGACATTGTTCAAACAAGCTAGACAAGTAAAACTATGTTCAATTGCTACATCACTTATAAAACTTTTAAATTTAGAACGAGAATTAAATATTTTCCAACAAATATTCTGGGAGTGCGAACACCAACGGCATTATCATCTAAATGATCAATTAAAGCACTATTATTTTCTTCATCACCAGTCACCACCCCTTTCATTTAATATACATTCTTCTTCAGTAATAAAATAATTTGGTGAGAACAACTATGACCAATATTAACATTTTGTTCTGAAAAAGAGAGAGAAAGAGAAGAAATTAATAGCCAGAAATCTATACGTAGTTTTTCTCATTGATAACATATATAGAGCAATGGGATAGAGATTGTTTATGGGTATAGGTAAGAGCGTTCATATTTGAATTTATCAAAATCACAACACTCCTCCTTGGATGTCCACTTTAATTATTGTCTGATTAAAAACATTTTTAGAAAAAATCCTTAGGAAAAAACCCGTAGAAAAGAAAATATTACAATAATATTCTTCAGGAATATGATTCTTTGGGAGTCCAAGTCGGTGCGACTTACACTACCTCATTAAAAACCTTTCGAAGAAAAATCAAGTGAAGAAAAATCTCAATGAAGGAAAAGATTACAATGCGCAAAGACGTGTTTCTAGATGTCTTCATTGGTATCTTCAGGATCCTTGCATCTACAGGATGCTCCCCTCAAAAATATTACATTCTTGTTATTAAATCAATTCAAAATAAAAAAATTAACCCCCAATACAATATTACATCTCACCCAAACACTTTATTGTCTATACATTTATACTCATATCCTTATGAAGATCTTGCATAATTTATTTGTGATTCCTGAAAGCTCGCAACTCCACCTGATATGTTGAACTTTTGAAAACATAGTTCTCCACTTTCTCTTGTTTGTTCCATTAATTGGTAGAGAGATTTGGAAAGATTATCGCAGTATTTGTTTTATTTATCTTCAAAATACTTGCAACATTGTTTAGTAAAACTATACCTTATTTCTGATATCCTCTTAAGGAGTATCAGATAAAAATCTTGCATTTGTATATCTCAACATATCAAAGCATTCATCAAGAATAATTAATATGCATTATCTCAAGTATATATGTGTAGATGCATATCAGTAGATTCAAATAAAATACTATGTTGAGTGAATGACAATAAAGAATTTGCATTTTAAATATGTGCTTCAAGACCCAGAACATGTTCTTTTGGTCGTAACATGACCATTATAGGTATATTACTCATATTAATTCTCTACAGGAGATTTATCACTTTAGGAGATTTATCTTTTCGGGAGATTTACCTCTACAGGAGACTATCTCTACATGAGATCAATATTATCTTATCTCTACAAGGGATTAATATTATCTTTTCAAGAGATTATAATAGATCTCTTCTAAAGATTCATATTTTTACGAAATTACATGAGATCTCTTTTGATTTTTTTTCTCTTCTAGAGTTTATCCCTTATGAGATCTCTTTGGGAGATTATGATCTCTTCGGAATATTTTCGATCTCTTTGGGATATATCCGAGCTCTTCAGGGGATATTCGATCTATTCGGAAGATATCCGATCTCTTCGAAAGATTTTCGATCTCTTCGAGAGATTTTCTATCTCTTCGAGATTTCTATCTTTTCGGAAGATATTATCATATTTTCTATCTCCTCAGAAGATTTTCTCTTTAGGGGGTACTTTAATCTCTTCAGGAGATATTCTCTTCAGAAGGTACTCTATAGACGACAATTTTGATGAATCCATTCAGAGATTTTTTTCATAAACTCAATGAGCCTATCATATTCTTCTGGATGGTTTAATCCATATATGGCTCATTTGTAGATCCTTCGGGGATAACATGATAATTTTAAATCCTTCAAGGATATACCTAATTTTTAAAAATCTTTCGGGATTCCTTGAGCTGAAATTGTTTAATATATTTGGATCTCTTATTTGTTATATACACCCATTCAAAACCTATCCGGTTTATTTTTTTTGGGATTTTGAACTATAGGACCGAACACTACACGTCTTGCAAGAGATATCGCATCTTTTCATTGGATTATTCCTGGTTTTAATGTCATCCTCTAATTTTATCATTATTTTTGTTCTTATTTGATAATATCATTTATGACAAACTTCTTAATTCAAAATTTCACTTAACTATGTATAAAACATAGATTTTATGGGTACCAGTACCTCTTTTTTAGTCTTTTCTGGAATGTGAGGTATATCGTCTACCGGAGCGATAGACTTTGAGAAATTTTAACTTTGGTTTATGACATCTTCCGGACCGTCATGAACTTTTTTTTCTCTACAGAAGATGCTTCTTCGGGAGCTGCGTCTTCAAGAGAATTAAGGTATGTTATATTATTCGACATTTTCTTCTGGATAGCTGAATCTTTAGAGCCTTTAGTATTATTT
Organism: Iris pallida; assembly: GCA_029216955.1. Classification (NCBI taxonomy): domain Eukaryota; kingdom Viridiplantae; phylum Streptophyta; class Magnoliopsida; order Asparagales; family Iridaceae; genus Iris; species Iris pallida. Next base: position 2,424,544 of record JANAVB010001796.1, on the reverse strand, counting down.
GGCCTCTTCTTCTGGAGAGCTGAATATTTAGAACATTTAGGTCTTATGCGTTCTTACAAAAGAACTTATTCATTTGCTATCTTTATTTGGTTCTTTTGGTACGTCTATTAGAAAATAAATTTATAGTCGCTATTTGGGGTGGGCATACGGTTCCAAGACCCGCGGTTCCGACCCGACCCGAACCATAAAATGTCCAAACAAGCTGGTTCCTAAATTTTCAAATTTAAACAAGGCGGGCCGGGGCGGGTCGTGTGATACTAACGGGACGGGACGGGTCCTATTTTCAAAATAATCGGGGCCTGGACCGATCCGTTTCCAGGGGTATGTATTTTTTATCGATTTTAGAATTTTTTTGCTATTATAGTTTTTAGATAATAGAACAAATTATTGTTTAGTAAACAAATTCGAGAAATTTGGGAAGACATAATGTGAGCACCCTGAATTTCGGGTTAAATTTTTTTATTTTATTTTATTTTTCCTGATTATTTGGTTTTGATAAATATTTTATTTTATTTATTTATCTGTAAGTGTACTCTTTTATGCCATTGATATTTGGAGTATCAGGGATGTTCAATTATGGAAATCTTCTTCACGGGTTTTGGAGTGGACATGATTACCTTCATGACGGTATATGGTGTCCCACCCAAACTTGTTCTCTTGTGCTCTTTCTGCTTCGCTGAACTTCGGGTCAATTTAGACCATTTGATTATTATTTATTTTCCCACTCTTTTTCTTGATCGTTTTCAGCGCGTTACCATGACATTTAAATTGGGAGCGCTAGACCAGTCAGTTTCTTGAAACCAACTCCTCATTGATGATCTACTCGAGACGCTCGTCATCCATGACCTTTGTGTCCCACTCAGACACGTCATTTTGAACTCCATTTGATTCGTACAACTTTTTCGACACGTGACCCGATTTTATTTCACGCCACGGCGTCACATTCATTTTCCAACTTGATTTGTGGGTCCCCTGTCGACCAAAACCTGTCCGCCCTAACTATGGACATGGCCCACTTTGAGCCTACTATCCGTCCGCCACTTGCGTCCCATTTATTGGAATTCCCATGTGCTACTTATTTACACATGATCATCAACGTCTAATTTTAATTCGATTTTTGCACAATGTCCAGTTTTGACCCAATCCGGCTCCACCGAGCCCAGTCCAGCTCCATGTTATTCTCTATCGGGACACCCTCGTATTTTCTTGCCCAAAAATATTAATACTCATTCTACCCATTTTTAATTTATTTATTGAAATTTTCTTGAATTAAATCCTATAGGAATGATCTATTTTTCCTATTTAATCCAAGCCTTTGAATGATTCCATTAAATCCTATCCATTAAATTCCCTACACTTTTTCTCCTCACATTCACAGCACCCCCCTAGCCGGCCCTAATTTCTATGTTGGATAACTTTTCTCTCTCTCCCTCTCATCTCATTTATTGTTCTTCCTCTCTCTCTCTCCTTCCTTTTCTTTCCAAAACACCAACCCATGCAACTACACAGCACTCTTCTTCTCCTCCATGGCAAAACCCGACCCCAGCTCACATCTCCTCCCTCTCCTACTGGCAAGCCGACCCCCGGTCATCGCCGTTGGCCCCACAGTCTCCTCCTCCTCCATCTTCCTTCTCCTCCCTCTTCATCAACCACCCTCACCATTCCGTCAAGCCACCACCACCACCATTGCAGCCAACACCATCCCGAATCCATGGCCGAACCACCACTGCACTCAGCTTCTCCTCGAGCCACCCCTGGCCGGCCTCCGCCGTGGCCAAGCTCGGCGTGGCCGAGCCGCCACCACCACAAACTCCTTCTCTTCACCGCAACCATCATCTCCATTCATCAACTGAACTGCCGCCGCCACCACCGCGTGCGTGGCCGGGCACCACTACCTCGTCTCGCCTTGCCTTCGCCGTGCCCGGCCAGGATGGCCCCCGCTCGCAGCCGCACGAGCACAGCAGCGTGGCAGCAAGCAAGCACAGCGCACCCCTTGCCGCGCGCGCGTGCGGGCATGGATGCCGCCGCCGCCGGCGACGTGGTCGCCGTGGCCGTGCTCCCCCGCCATGGGCGAACTTCGGCGACCCTCCCTGGGTCCGCCTCTCCTCCTCCAGCGCGACGTAGAGCCGAATCGTGCATTTTGCACGACGTCCCGTCGTGACGCGCGTGAAATCAAGTTCATTTTGGCGCTCCGTTGCAGCGACTTCGTGCACGTTTTTCTGGCGATCCGACCGTTGGATCGGAAATTTCTTTGCTCCATCGCAATCTCGGTATATCCACCTTCATCCCTGTCAATTTTCGTCCGTTAATTTTATCGTTTGATACATGAAAACCGGCCACCAAGTTGACCGTTTAAATTGTATTAAATTTGGACAGTTTCGCGGGGCCAACTTCGTCAGCTTGTATCTCCTCCACCGCAGCTCCGTTTGGCGTGCTACCAGTTCCGGTGCGAAGCTGGTATAACCCTCTTACTTCTCCTCCAGTTTCGTTTCATTGTGAGCTTGTTTGATTGGTTGAATTCGACGCCAAAGTTGGTCGTCCGAATTCATAATTTCCAACTTGTAAAATTCCATTTTTGAACACGGGACTCCAGATTTCATTTCTGACACCACCATTAGACTTGTGGCGTCGTTCTGGCATGTTTTCATATAAAATTTGTTAGATTTGGAGAACGTGGGCCCGGGCACGTTTTTCGGTGCAAAGCGGGTCCTACATTCTGGGTCAACGGGACTTTTTGACGCCGGCTCATCGGAATCCAATTCCGGATACATCGATGAGTTCGTATTGTCATTCTGGACTCGTTGACATATAATTTGCTAGGTTTTGGTGGACATTGGGTCTGGCACGCATTTCGGTGCAAGTCGGATACCAATATCCGGGTCAACGGGTCATTTTGGGATCGGCTCATCGGAATTCAATTCCGGAGATACCGTTGAGTTCGTATCATCATTCTGGACTCATTGACAGGTAGTTTGCTAAGTTTTGAGAACTTTGGCTCCGGCACGTATTTTCGTGCAAACCGGAATTCCAAGTTCTGGTCAACGGGCCAAAATGAGATCGGGTCAACGGAATCCAGTTCTGGAGATACCGTTGGGTTCGTATCGACATTCTGGTTGCGTGGAAATATAATTTGTTATATTTTATAGACTTATTTTTTTGCACGTTTTTTGGTGCAAAACGGCTCCGACACGGACACCGTTTTGACCCGAAATTATCTTTTTGCCCTTGTGTCCAAATTGGACCGTTGGGTAGAATATCCTAGCTAATTTGACCATTCTGGACACGTTGGCGATGTTCATTTCATCGTCCGACAATGTTTGTTGATAATTTCTCTAAGTTTAACCTTTTATAATTAATTAATAATTAATTCATATAATGTTCGTATTTCGGGATTAGTACAACGAAACTGAGACCAGTCAATTCCAGTGATCTTACATCACTGAAATTGACAAGTTGGATACGTGGATCACTATAATAAGATTATCAACCTTACCGATAATCTTCTTATCTCGATTTGCGTGCCGTAAGTTTCGACGTACAAATAACGAAGTACACTTTAATAATTAGATTAGATTTACCCTGTTTGACCAGAGTTCACCAGTTGACCCAAAGTCAACTGTAAGTCAACACTTGACCTAGTTTGACTAGATTATTGACCGGAGTCGACCTAGAGTTAATTTGACTTAGAAGAACCTAGAATAATATAGATTGCCTGTAGGGATTTATTTATTTCAACTTAAACACCTTGTAACCTGTGTTGCTTTAAATAGGACTCTGTGGCTTCAGTGGGACCTCCTATACTTATCAGCTGTTCAGGTTATCGAGGCGAGTACATTCTCTGATCATTTCATATCCTGCTTAGAATTATTTCCTGCAGTAGATTACTTTACTTGTACTGTCACGTTGGTCACACGGATTGGTACTATATGGATCCTTTCTTGAGATGTTATCCTTAGGGAGCATCGGGTACTCTATGTTCTGTGCGTTTCACTTTCATAGCGTATCATATGCTTCTTGGTTCTTTGATCACTTACGACATGTACCCTCATGATCGTAGAGTCTTCCTGGAATCTTACACTGTTGGGTATCCCCCAGAATCCCCATTTTTATGGGACTTACACTGTTGGGTATCCCCCAGAATCCCCATTTTTATGGGACTTACACTGTTGGGTTATCCCCAGAATCCCCATTTTTATGGGACTTACACTGTTGGGTTATCCCCAGAATCCCCATTTTTATGGGACTACTATGTATCACCTTCGGGGTCTACCACCCTTCGGGGGCTTATCACCTTCGGGGTCTATCACCTTCGGGGTCTGCTACATAGCATCATATAACATAACCTGGCTGGATCCTTGTGTATTGATCGGGGGTACGGGAGAGTATTACATGTTCATATTGTACTCTGACTCACTAGTCACTGCTAGTTCCCTATGTATAGTAGATATTTCTATTACAGTTTTCTCTCTATTTTTATACTGCACTTCTTTCAGTACTTGTATCTTACTTTACTGCATGTTCATATTTTCTAACCTGCTATGAATTATTGAGATGTACTGTGCTCGCTCCAGTCCTGACTGGACCTGTTGATAAATTTTATAGATAGCCTGGAGGTGCCTGCTAGCCTAGAGGAGACACAGTAGGGTTTGTTTAGGTAGTTACTTCTTTTGTCTGGAGTTGTATTTACCTTGTGGATTACTGTATCTTTATTTAAGTTTTGAGATGTACTTCTGGGTTCATGTATCTTAGACACTTAGACTTCTATCTCCTGCATTTATTTTGGATTTCATGTTTTATCTATCCTTATTATGTTCTACCTTAGATGTGATTGAATTTGTATCTGCTGTCACCCCCATTCGGGAGTATAAACTGCTTAGCTTTATATTGTTAGATGTTGTGACCTAGGACAGCGTTCTGCCGCCGACACTGCGGCGTAGGCTGGGCGTCATTACGTTCTTGTGCCCTAACTCTAGGGTGCGGGTCGTGACACATAAGACTTGTTTTGTTCTTATAGATAATAGAACATATGTAAATGTTTACTATTCTAGAATTTTTTTAGAACTTTTTTTGGACCCATGGGTCGGCCCGGTTGGAGCCGTTTCGGACGGGTTGAACCCGTTCTGGTTCCAATATTTTTTGGACCTGTCCCGTCCCGCCCCGCCAATTATCGGGTCCGGTCCGGGTCCATAAAATTTTTGGGACCGGCCCAACCCGTGCCCACCCCTAGTTGGTATAGCTATATATGTAGCATAATTAAAAATATCGATTAAGCACCTAATATTTTATTTGCAGTAAACCGAAGGATAATTTATCCTAATTTAGTCAAAATTAGATAAAGTAGAAATATGCCATGACACGTTCTTCTAAAATGATGCTTTAGAATGTTCTTCGAGAACGATGATGCAAGACGTTCTTCTAGAACGATGCTTTACGTCGTTCTTCTAGAACGATAATTCACGACGTCCTTCTAAAATGATAATTTATCTTCTTCCTATCTCCCCCTAACGGCAGAAATTCTATCTTATTAATGTGACAGATCATCAATAAATCTTCTGACTAGAAGATTTAATAATCTGAGGAGATAAACATTTCAATGTTGTATTTAACAAAACAAAGATGCCAACATTACAATTTTAAGTAATACCAACATAAGCCCAAAAAATGTAATTCAAAATTATGCTACTAGTCACATTTTAAATCATTATTTTGGGATGTATTGTCGTTCATGTCACAGTTTAAAAGCTATAGTATCGTCCGGCTTCTAGCTCACAATGAACCCTTAGGATTGAGCTTCTGGCTCATGATAGTATATGACTTGACATCCTTATAAATGTGAGTGATGTATATCTCTATTGAATAGCTGGAGAATCTATGTAGATGAACTTCTTGTTCTCTTAGACGAACTTTTGGTTCTCTTAGACGAGTGGTTACACAAAATTATTTCTTATTTCACTTGCTCAAATTTACCCATTTTTTATATCCTTAAAACTTAGCAAAATTCTTCTGGAATTATGAGAGTACGACACATTGTGTATCTGTTGGATAAAATATGCTTTGTTGGAGCCTTAATTAATGTGAGCAAGACCAGCTATCGTGGATACTACATTCGATCTCGTATTCGTGTTGGAGAAAGATCCTATAGATAAAGATTGTGTGCGTAGCAACATTGTATACTATTAAATATGTTTATAGAACTTCAGGTCTATGTAGGACAACCAGACATCCATAGTCACCCTGTGGATTGGTTAAACTTATGGCACACACACTAAAATTTTCTAATTTATAAGAGTATTGCAACTTTAAAATATATGCAACTATATTATTGAAATACCAATATTCAAATTGGTAATTTTTTTACTTTTGGCATTTCGAGGGCTAACAACCCGTTGTGACCTATAAAAGTTAGTTCGCATGTGACAGATTTTCTTCAAACATGCAGCGTAATACCTGTTATGCATACACCAATTTGAGGTAGTACAAAATTCGAGCAATTTGTATCACTCTATAAAAAAATAAAAAAATAAGACGAACTGAACCAATGTATATCGGTTGCATAGACTTGTTATCCAAATAATATTTTGGTTTATGTTGGGCAACAACTTCAGAACAATAACTAATAAGAAACAAATACCAAAACAATTTAACAGTATCTTAGAAAATTTAAGTTATTTATCTGTTATGCCTCTTCCTTGGGTGTGCTCCCATAAACAAGGGAATGGTAGTACGCTGCATATATGTCTACTCATTTAGAGGATCACATTCGTGTTTGTATTCCCGTCCAACATATATCTGATATGGCACTACATGACTTTCCGGAAAACATAATTGAATGTGATTTAGCATATGGTCCTTACGCTTGCACAAAACATAATCGAGATATAAGAAGCTGCCCGCCATTTCTTATAGCAGGTCGTCTTCTATATTACTTTGGAAATCAGTTACCATCCGAAACATGCATAACAATATATGTTTAACAGGCCAGGACATCTAATCTAGCAAAAGATCTGTCTGCAGTAAATAAGTATTCATTCTAAAAGTTACTTTATAAAATAAAATATTCCTTTATAAGTCTGTAGCATTTCAAGTCAAATATGTGCGGTTGTGCTCAATGTGCACAAAATAAACGATACAGTTATCCAATTTGTATATGATGCCAAATTTATAAAATAAACAAATGAGTAAAAGATGAACTCATATGAACTATACAGGGTCGTCTCGGACAGAATTTGACACCTTCCATAGGTTTTGGATACAACATTAGTATGTGAGGAATAAAGTATTTCAGCACAAGCAATACCAGAAACAGATTTTAAGTATCTAATATGTAACAAAATTGCATTTGATGACTAAAGACATCTGGCACATGGATAGAGAATTATAAAAATCATATTTCAAATTGACGTAAACAAAACATGGTTTCTATTCATTGAAATTTATCAAATATTAACAAATTGCACAAGATCATCAAATTTTCTTAAAGCACGAATGGAGGCGGATTATAAGATAAAATTTCATGACCGTCAGATTGACTAAAAAATAATTCTAAAGGGGCAGTCCACATCTTATTAAAGAACAAAAAGAATAAATTATTTGCTTAATCTTGTTGCATAACCTTACTTTTAGTTAAGTGGTGTGTGGCTAAACCAAGAATGCATAGATAGGCTCCATAATTATAATGATAAACACCTTAACATATATTATATATGTTAACAGTATAATTTCCATCTGATCTAAGATCTACTGGATTCAAACGATTTGATCATAATTCTAAAATAATTAATTGTCCTTACCGTGAAAGGAAATAATATATGTGACACTATGCACTTATTAGAGATATTAGAGATGAGCTAGTAGAGAAGTCTGTGGAGGAGGAAAAAAATGTGCAGAGAAGAGAATATAGAAGAGTATGATTTGGAAGCTTTTGCCAATCTACCTTCAGTTTATAGATATTGTGGTATATCATCCACCTATGTGGAGTGCAGTATCTAGCATTCATATTGTTACCGACTAAGTATCTACACTATAGGAGTGTTAGGACTGTTGCTGAGATTTGTTATTGACCCATTGGCTACCTAAAAGAGTTGCTATGGATTGTTACTAATAATATATACATAGGTCTGGCCAGTCTCGCTTTGACATTACATGATTGACAAATCCTTTTATTGCCTCCTAGGATAACCTAGATATTAATATATCAAGTCGTAGGAACTGTTTAGTCGCTCTGTTAAACTGTTGGTTGTGTACTATATTACTTGTCGTAGTCACAATAATGTACATTATCTCAATGTAGTACTACACCCTTTGTCCTTGCTTAGTGTAGGGGTAGACTACTGCCTTAATGATATAATATAGGTCCATGAAGGGCACTAATTACTATGTATTGAATGAAATTTGGGGTTTTTTTTAACATATTTTACTCATACTTAATTGTGGTACTTGCTATTAGGGGTTGACCTCTCTGATTTTGTTTGGCCAAATCTAGTAGCAGAGCCGGAGAAATCTACCCATTCTCCAGCCCGATACCACTTACCACGAGGATGGACGTCGCGGATACTGAGTGGATTTCTTCTGCACCACTCATGATTTTTTTTTTTGAGGAATTTATCCGTTCGGCACCTGTTTAGCATGTCTATTCTGAAATTCAATTTTATTCAGACTGTAAATGACGATGTGATCATATATTATTTGACACTATGCTAGCTTTCCATTTTGTATAGCTATAGGTTCATGTTCATTTTGATATAGTATCGGGGACGCCTTATAGTTTTATCTTATATTCTATATTCATGCTTATTGTTTGATTGTTTGAGAATAACATATTCTGAGAGACCATAGGATAATTGTATTGTAATACATAACCCTTGTTTAGGTACAGCCGTAACCATGTTGTGGAATATTGACATACCAAAGTGCATAGTTGGTCGAGTTATACCTCGTTCGCGGTATTTCATTACTGGACGTGATATTACTCTATATTATTCATGTGGATGCTTCTGAGATACATAACATCCTACAATTTTAGTCTACATATATGTATTATATATATACCATGGGCACACAATGCTTCTTCCAGCAAATCATGTTATGTAAAAGTTCAGGATGAGACAGAAAATTTCTAAGATGCCACCATGTTTGAGTCGTGGTAGAGCCAATGCAGCTCTCTGATTCCTTGTTGGAATTCCTAATTCGAAACATATAGACCGAGGTTAAGTTATTGAATAATTAGTTATAAAATTTAATTAAGTACGAATGTGTTATGTTCATATTTTGTTGAAATTATACAACACTGGAGAATAACACTTACATGCTTTTGTAGAAACCCCACCATATAAGCAACCGAGATTATGGATTTGAGGACTACCGGTTCCAACATCGAGCTATATTTGATTCTAGCTTGTGTGAGTTTTATGCATGTGACACTGGGATGGTACGTGTTTTTCATTTAGGTCCATGTATCTTGATCATTTGATTTCTTATAAGAGTCTCGAGAGCTGTATGTAGATCGCCCGTACGGTAAGCGACAAATTAAAAACTGATTAACTGACTTATGTAATTGTATTTGGATTAATTTTTTCATAAGATAATTGTATGAGAGACCATCCTAGACCTATAGATACCCCCTTGTTTAGGTACAGCCGTAACAGTATTGTGGAATATTGACATACCAATGTGCGTAGTTGGTCGAGTTATACCTCTGTTCGCTGTATTTCGTTACAGGACGTAATGGTACCCTAATTATTCATATGGATGTTTCTGAGATACAAAACATCCTACAATTTTAGTCTCCATATAGGTATTAATACCATGGACACACAATGCTTCTTCCAGGTAATCATGTTATGCAAAAGTTCGGGATGAGACAGAAAATTTCTGAGGTGCCACCATGTTTGAGTCGTGGTAGAGCCAATGCAGCTCTCTGATTCCTGGATGGAATTCCAAATTCGAAAAATACGACGTGGCACACTTGTCTCAACTGATGTCACATATGACCGAGGGTAAATAATTGAATAATTAATTATTAAATTTAATTAAGTACGAATGTGCTTTTTTCATATTTGTTGAAATTATACAACACTCGAGAATAACACTTACATGCTTTTGTAGAAACCCCGTCGTATAAGTGACCTAGATTATGGATTTGAGGACTACCGGTTCCAACATTTTATATTTGATTCTAGCTTGTGAGTTTTATGCATGTGACACTGGGATGGTACATGTTTTTTTATTTATTATTTTAATCAATAATAGATTTTATTAGATATTTAAACGATTTATTAAATTTTCAGCGTCCTAGAGTTCAACACACGCTCCGAAACCCAGATAGTAATATGATTCGATCTATTATAAAAGAACTTGTGATCATCTGGGAGCAGGACAAGCGTCCTCGATACCTCCATTATATTATCCTACATGCAGTGTTAGTTAGAGACGTACAAGCCTCCATAAGGTTAGGCAGACTATCACAAGCATACCAAGTCAGACTAGCGAAGGAACTTCCCGTCAGAGTACGTATGGGTGAGCGTTCGGCTTATTCGGTTTCAACGGAGACGAAAAGTCAAAAAGGAATAATTCAAACTTCTAAAAATTGAAACCGAGCCGCAAATAAAAAAATCGAAACCGAATGAACCGATAATCAATTCCATTTGTTCTGCTGGGCAATTTTTATTGGTTAATGGGCCGAACACAAAGTTAGAGGTTGCGGATAATTTATACTAAAAAATATTAATTTTATGCATACATATGTTGTATACTATTTATTGAATTACCAAAGTTGGGCTTTAATACACATACATAAAAAAAAACTTTTTTAAATATACATATATTAATCATGAAATGTGCATAAAACTGAGGATAATTATATAATTCATTAGAGAAATCCAAAATCAAAATCGATTGAGAAATTTTAATTGATTCAAAACCAAAATAAAACAAAAATATTTCGAACAAAACCAAAGAAAAAGATTTGAAGAGTTTGGCAGGGGCCGCGCGAACGCAGGCCCCCAGTGCAACAAATTATGACGTTCACTCTCCCACTTGGGGAGATGATAGACCAGCACCCCTCCAGAGTGCAATGGAGGCCACTGTCCTAGGCCTGGGCATTCTTGATCACCCAAAGACCCCGTCCAGGTAAGTAGTTTTAATGTTGGACAATGCCCTCTATTTATGAGCAGCTCTTCCCTCATCCTCTGAGCCCATCCGATGTGGGACTAAAGGGAGAGAGAGCAATGCTTTTGTGCCTCGTTAGTCTCCTTTCAATTGTATCTCCCTTTGTAGATCAGCAAAGCCACACAACAGAAACAATCATTATTTATGTATGTCTCCTCCAATCGCCAACACTCGTATACACAGCCTCCCTCCCGATAGCCATCGGAGGAAGGGGAAGAAGAACCTGGGAACATATCATTCATATAGGTAAGGTAGCCAATCAATCCCCAACATTCAATTTCCTTCCTACATATAAACTTGACACATTTAGAAGAATAATAGGTCCTCAATGACAACTTAATATGTATGGATCGACTTCCACACAATATAAACCTCTTCAATTTTCATCCTCTTGCTATCAACATCGCTGTCACAAACCCATAGTATGTATGTCTCATTTTAACAAATATGTGTAAACCGAATCAATTTCTTTTTACAAAATTAGTATTCCATTTTTCAACCGAAAGTTATCTCTACATCGCTGTCACAAATTAGTACTCTTTTTATCCATGCATATCCAATTTAGGAAGACAACTATAGAGAAAGCTATCTCTACTTTGCTCCTTTTGAGAAATGAACAATTGTTTTTGTAATTGACAATACTTTGGTTCTCGTAACATTAATTCATGCACCTTTTGGACATCTCTTAGAAGTAGAAAAAACAAGGCATGAAAAAAAATTACAACAAATATCAAAACAAACATACAACTTTTATTCATTTTCAAGTTTAATTATAACATCAAAGATAAAAACTTACTATCTCTGTTGGTTACTTGGTTAATACTATTTCCTTTATTGTGTCCTAGCCGGGTCTGGGTTGGCCCGTGGAATATTTTTAAAGCTAAATGGCCTTTGCTATTAGCATTGAAAATGGATTTAAAAAATGAGCTACAGTATTAAAGAGAAATTTTATGCCAATATTTTAAAATAATGCCATTATTTTAATAATTTTTTTAATATATATTATTCTTGTTACTTAAGTCACATAACTTATGTTTGGGTTTCAGCTTTTAACTCTCTTCAAAAAATTTTTTTGCAATACTCCAGAAAAAATTTTCGTAGAGGTTCAATGCAAAAACTCAATCATAAGTCATATTCAAAAAATATGCTTTTGTTTCAGTTTTTTGTTTTCAGTCTCTTTTCAAGCTTTTTTTTGTAATATCACAAAAAAATCTTGTTGAGATGCTGAAAGCAAAAACTCAAACATAAATCGCATAATTTAAATATATCTATCTAACAATAATAATACATTTGCCGGCGTAGATTTTTTTTCCATTGGAGTCATTTCCCACAATACAAGTATTCAACAAGAATTTCCTGCGAGATTCTGCATTTGCGATGAAGTGATAAAACCTTTGCTAATACCATCAAATAATTACTGGTTTATCACATAAAACATTCAACAAGGTTTGAAGTGCTAATATCCAATCTAGGACACAAAGATGTTATCCAATGCCCAAGATCAAGAGCTAGTTTCAACATCTACCCCAATATTCCATTTTAAAACTCTTATGATTTTGCATCCAACACATTATATTGCAAGCTTATCTAACCATACTTGATATTTTCTTACTCTAGGTACTTTAATTTTTAAATTTTGTTTTAAGTTGTTTAATACAAAAAAATGGCAAGTCTGGAAAAAATTTACGCATACCAGTTACTAATTGTTTTTGTTTATCTGATATAAATGACATACTACCATTGATAAATAATGCTTTCAATAGATACTTTAAATTGTTTAAAATTATGTCCATGAATCAGTATTTTATTTTAGCAACAACATAAGCAGTTGGATAAAAATGGTAGTTAGGATCTTGATCACAAGCAAAAAATAAATTATCTTGATATCTAGATGTAATTAAAGTAGCATCAATACTAATCACAAGTAAACAACTGCTTAAAAATTTATCCATGCATGTCTTAAAATAGATAGTTATTCTTTGTAACTTATTATCCTTTGTAGCCTTTGTAGAACATTTCCTTGGATTTGTTTCAATAATTTTACAAGCATATTCTTTAAGACTACCATATGGCATAACTACCTTAATTTCAGAATATAATTTTTGGGCTCTCTAAGCTTTAGAATATTTAATATATATTGATGACCTCTATATATATTATTCATAATGTGTGATGAACTATATGACTTGTTATCTCTAATTTTGTCAATTACCTTTTTAACACATACAATACTGATGGATGACATCATGTTGTAAGTGCCCCTAAACAAAAATGTCGACTTTATAATATACGAATAACTAATTTTCCTCCTTAACCAATGACTTTAACATATAGTACCCATCAATAACTTGGTTCATCACAATTATATTTTTTTTGAACTTTGTTCAAACAAGCTAAACAAGTAAAATTATGTTCAATTACATCACTTATAAAACTTCCAAATTTAGAACGAGATTTAAATATTTTTCCAACAAATATTCTTCATCATCACCCCTTTCATTAATATACATTCTTCTTCAGTAATAAAACAATTTGGTAAGAAGAACTATGACCAATATTAACTTTTTGGTTATTAGAAAAATGTTGATTACTTATATCAAATTTCTGTAATGGTAGAGTAGTATATATATATATATATATTATATATATATATATTATTATATAATATATATATATATATATTATATATATAGTGAATGTAAATTACTTTCAAGGACAAAATCCCATGTTTCTTTACCCTAATAATAAACAAGTAGAGAAAAAAATACTTAATATAAATTCATATTGGACAGAAAAATGATCGATAATAAGATTGCATAATTTATCTAACATAGTATCTCGATAAACTATAGTCGGGTTAAACTCATTTGTAAAATAACTCATTTAGTGTACCTCCATGTGAGCATAATATTACTAGTGTTTGACCAAGGGCAAATAGATATTGTAGAGCTTCTGGAGAGCTAGTTAGAGATGAGCTACTAGAGAAGTCTGTGGAGAAAGGGGAAAAATGTGCTAAAAAAAGAATATAGAAGAGTATGATTTAGAAGCTTTTGCCAATCTCCCATTAATTTATAGATACTGTGGTATATCATCCACCTACGTGGAGTGCTAGTATCTAGCATTCATATTGTTACCGACTAAGTATTTACACTAGGAGTGCTAGGACTGTTACTGAGATTTGTTATCGACCCATTGGCCATCTAAGAGGGTTACTATGGATTGTTACTGATATTATATACGTAGGTTTGGCCAATCCTGCTTTGACATTACATGATTGACAAATTCTTTTATTTTCTAGGATAACCCAGATATTAATATATCAAGTCGTAGGAACTGTTTGGCGGCTCTGTTAAATTACTGATTGTGTACTATATTACCTGACGTAGTCATAAGAATGTACATTGTCTCGATGTAGTACTACACCTTTGTCCTTGCATAGTGTAGGGGTAGATTACTGCCTTAAAGATTTATATAGGTCCATGATACGGCACTGATTACTATGTACAATTGAATAATATTTGGGTTTTTAAAAAAATCATATTTCACTCATACTTTCTTACGGTACTTGCTATTAGGGGTTCACATGTCTGATTTGTTTGGCCAAATCTACTAGTAGAGCCGGAGAATCTACCTTTTTTCTAACCCGGTGCCGCTCACCAAGAGGATGGCCGCCGCGGATCCTGGGAGATTTCTTCTGCACCACTCATGATTTTATTTTTTTATTTTGAGGAATATATCCGTCGGGCACCTGTTTAGAATGTCTATTCTGGAAACCTATTCTCCAACCATTTTGGTAGCATGATTGTATCCTTAATCAGACTGCAGATGACGGTGTCATCATATTATTTTGCATTGTGCTAGCTTTTCATTTTGTATAGCTAGCTTCTTGTTTATTTGATATAGCGTCGGGGGCGCCTTATAGCTTTATATTATATGTTCTATGTTCATGCTTATTGTTTGTTTGTCTGAGACATAACATAGTCTATGAGACTAAAGGATAATTGTATTGTAATATGTTCTCCCTTGTTTAGGTACAGTCGTAATGAATATTGACATATACCAAAGTGTGTAGTTGGTCGATCGAGTTATACCTCCATTCACCGTATTTCGGTAATGAACGTGATATTACCCTATATTATTCATGTGGGTGCTTTTGAGATACAGAACATCCTACAATTTTAGTCTCCATATATATATATATATTATATATATATATATATATATATATATATAAAATATATATATATATATAATACCATGGACACACCATGTTTCTTCCAGCTAATCATGTTATGCAAAAGTTTGGGATGAGAAAAAAAAATTCTGAGGTGCCACCATGTTTGAGTCGTGGTAGAGTCAATGCAGCTCTCTGATTCCTTGTTGGAATGCCAAATTCGAAACATATGGCGTGGCATACTTGTCTCAACATATGTCACATATGACCGAGGCTAAGTTATTGAATAATTAGTTATAAACTTTATTATACAACACTCGAGAATAACACTTACATGCTTTTGTAGAAACTCCGTCGTATAAGCGACCGAGATTATGGATTTGAGGACTACCGGTTCCAACAGCGTGTTATATTTGATTCTAGCTTGTGAGTTTTATGCATGTGACACTGGGATGGTACGTGTTTTTCATTTACTATTTTAATCAATAAATATTTGTTTAGATATTTATACGATTTATTAAATTTTTAGCGTCCTAGAGTTCAACACACGATCCATAACCCATATAGTAATATGATTAGAGCGATTATACAAGAACTTGTGGATCATCTGGGAGCAGGACAAGAGCCCTCGATACCTCCATTATATTATCCTGCAGGAAGTGTTAGTTAGACGTACAAGCCTCCATAAGGTTAGGCAAACTATCACAAGCATACCATATCAGACTAGCGAAGGAACTTCACGTCAGAGTACGTATGGGGTGAGCGTTCGGCTTATTCGGTTTCAACGGAGACGAAATAGTCAAAAAGGAATAAACCGAACTTCTAAAAATTGAAACCGAACCGCAAATAGAAAAACCGAATGAACCGATAATCAATTCCGTTAGTTCGGTTGGGCAATTTTTATTGGTTAATGGGCCGAACACAAAGTTAGAGGTTGTGATTAATTTATACTAAAAATATAATTTTTATGCATACATTTGTTGTATACTAGTTACTAAATTACCAAAGTTGGGCTTTAATACACATACATAAAAAACTTTTTTAAATATACATATATTTAATTATGAAATGTGCATAAAACTGAGGATAATAATATAATTCATTAGAGAAATCCGAAATCCAAAATTGATTGAGAAATTTTTAATCTTTTCACAACCAAAATCAAACAAAAATACTTCAAAGAAAACCAAAGAAAAAGATTTGAAGAGTTTGGCAGGGGCCGCGCGAACGCAGGCCCCCAGTGCAACAAATTATGACGTTCACTCTCCCACTTGGGGAGATGATAGGCCAGCACCCCTCCAGAGTGCAATGGAGGCCACTGTCCTAGGCCTGGGCATTCTTGATCACCCAAGGACCCCGTCCAGGTAAGTATGTTTCAATGTTGGACAATGCCCTCTATTTATGAGCAGCTCTTCCCTCGTCCTCTGAGCCCATCCGATGTGGGACTAAAGGGAGAGAGAGCAATGCTTTTGTGCCTCGTTAGTCTTCTTTTCAATTGTTTCTCCCTTTGTAGATCAGCAAAGCCACACCACAGAAACAATCATTATTTATGTCTCTTACCAATCATTATTTATGTCTCTTCAATCGCCAACACTCGTATACATAGCCTCCCCATAGCCATAGGAGGAAGAACCTGGGAACGATAGTCATATCATTCATATAGGTAAGGTAGCCAATCAATCGCCAACATTCAATTTGACACAATTAGAAGAATAATAGGTCCTCAATGACAACTTAATATGCATGGATCGACTTCCACACAATATATAACCTCTTCAATCTATCCTCTTGCTATCAACACCGCTGTCACAAACTAACCCAAAGAAAAAGATTTGAAGAGTTTGGCAGGGGCCGCGCGAACGCAGGCCCCCAGTGCAACAAATTATGACGTTCACTCTCCCACTTGGGGAGATGATAGACCAGCACCCCTCCAGAGTGCAATGGAGGCCACTGTCCTAGGCCTGGGCATTCTTGATCACCCAAAGACCCCGTCCAGGTAAGTATGTTTTAATGTTGGACAATGCCCTCTATTTATGAGCAGCTTCCCTCATCCTCTGAGCCCATCCGATGTGGGACTAAAGGGAGAGAGAGCAATGCTTTTGTGCCTCGTTAGTCTTCCTTTCAATTGTATCTCCCTTTGTAGATCAGCAAAGCCACACAACAGAAACAATCATTATTTATGTATGTCTCTCTCCAATCGCCAACACTCGTATACACAGCCTCCCTCCCGATAGCCATCGGAGGAAGGGGAAGAAGAACCTGGGAACATATCATATAGGTAAGGTAGCCAATCAATCCCCAACATTCAATTTCCTTCCTACATATAAACTTGACACATTTAGAAGAATAATAGGTCTCAATGACAACTTAATATGTATGGATCGACTTCCACACAATATATAACCTCTTCAATTTTCATCCTCTTGCTATCAACATGGCTGTCACAAACTAACCCATAGTATGCATGTATGTCTCATTTTAACAAATATAAACCTGGCTGTACATCCAATTATGTGTAAACCGAATCAATTTCTTTTTACAAAATTAGTATTCCATTTTCAACCGAAAACCGAACTTTTATTATTGAGGTTATTTACATAATTGAGTAAGGCTTATTTAGTTTTAAACTGAAACAGAAATCCACAGCCGAATATTTTTTTTAGTATTTTCAAAATCGAAACTGAACCAAATATTTTTCAATCGATTTAAAACAGTCAAAACCGAATAAACAAACTTCTAAAAACCAAAAGCGACTCAAAATTACTCATAAAACCGAACTATTAATCGATTCCGTTTATTTCGGGGTCGTGCACTTCTCGACATGACAATGAGGTGCACTTCGCGTCGAGGTGATGCTGGCACTTCACTGTACGAGAATTTTGATATGGAGTACTACGTAGATATTAATGACTCCATCAGGGTTAGAACCTACTTAGGAGGAGAATTTGCTGGAGGAGGATGGTTCAGATGCGGTTGCAGAGGGTACGGCGGAAAGGAGAGAGCAACTAAGTCTCAGACTTGGTGTTCGTAGGGATTTCGGACGACTTGTCAAGAGTGGTAGCTGATTTATTGGATATCTATGTCAAGAGTAGGGGTGAGCATTATTCAGTTTTGAACCGAAAATCGAACCGAAACGAATAAGAGATTCGGTTTGGTTTTAAAAAAATATCGGTTCGGTTTCGGTTTTGAAAATGCTAAATTTCTTTTTCGGTTTCGGGTTTCGGTTTTTGGTTTCGGTTTCGGTCCAAAACCGAAAACGAATAAGAAAATTTAGTTATATATATATATATATATATATATATTATATATATATTATATATATAAACTAAATTTTCTTATTTGGTTTTTTTATATATAGGTATTTTATATATATATATATATATATATATATATATATATATATATAGATATATATATATATAAAATAAATATATATATACTAGCATATCCACGTGCCTTGTGCGTATTTTAACATTTCTTAATTAGTTTAGGAAGACTCTTTAGGAAGACCAAAGGGTAATCTTCCTAATTACTAAGTTGTCCTTATTAAAATTAATGAGCTTTTTTAATTAGTATAAATATGTAAGGGTATTTTCGGAATTCAAAAGTTTTACCATCTAAAATTCCTATTATATAGTAGAATAGATTAATGAACTATTTTTAATTAGTATTTATGTAAGGGTATTTTCGAAATTCAAAAGTTTCACCATCTAAGTTTTCCTATTATATAGTAGAATAGATATAGTAGAATAGATATAATAATATATCTATGTATATTTAGTTATTATATATATTAACAAAAAATACACAAATAAACCCAAAAATCGAATAAACCGGAAACCCAACCGAATTAATTCGGTTCGGTTCGGTTATTGACCAAATCGGTTCAGTTTCGATTTTGCTTATTCGATTTCGATCCAATTCGGTTTTCGATTATTCGGTTCGGTTAGAACCGAATAAACCGAATACTCCCTAGTCAAGAGTGCATGCACGTGACGTTTGAGATGCCTTTATACATAAAACTTTTATTCATTTTGGAATTTAGTTATAACATCAATGATAAAAATTTACTTTCTCGGATGGTTAGTATGATTCATTTTATCCATTCATATCCAATTAAGAAGACAACTATATGCTGGAGAAAGTTATCCCTACCCTTGTTAGCAATTCGGCAAATCGAAAAAATTCGGAACGACAAAAGTACGAGTATAAATCGGCACAATATAAATAAAATACGGTCAAAAAATCGATCAAAAATTCGTCTAATGAAAAACATTCGGATCAAATTTAATTCGTGTTTAGTACATTTCATATGAACCAATTCGGCACTAAATATTCGGCATATATATATAGGTCCCACCCACCTCTACTCCTTCATAAACAAGGATTCAGTGTGAGAATAAGAAGAGATTGAATTTTAGGTTTTTCTTTGATTGTTGCAAGCAACATGTGCAAAGACTCTTGGGTTTTTTTTTGGTTACTGTGAAATTTTTTCTTTTTTTTGATAATTTTGAGAATTGTGCCAGTCTTAATATCTAATAGCACGAGTCAAGAAAATCAAGACTGTTGGGTTCTTGGTAACGTTTTTTTTTGGCCAATTTTTTTAAAAATTCGTACGGTACGCGTTTAAAACGCCACAGGCTTAGAATTCGCGTTCAAATCCGAATTTTTCAAAGTACGCAAGTATTATACGTTTATGTAAGATACGAAAAAATTTGCATATAGTACGCGTTTTATTCGGGTGATTGCTAACAAGGATCCCTACTTTGCTCCGTTTGAGAACTGAACAATTATTTTTGGAATTGACAAGACTCCGGTTCTCAGAACATTAATTTATGCACCATTTGTACATCTCTTGAAAGATGAAAAAACAAAGCATCAAAAAATTACAACATCAAAGATAAAAAACAAAGATACTTTTTATTAGTTGTCAAGTTAATTATAACATCAAAGATAAAATTGAATATCTAAGTTGTAACGCCCTAGTCCCAATATACTTAGTACTAGGTACGTATCCATGCCAACTGTATACATACGAAGTATACTCCAATATATGGAAACCTCGTATGAATACATAAGCTGTAAAATGCAGTAGAACCATAATAACTAAATCTCATCCACTAGATAAATAAATGATATAAAAGCAACTTTGAATTGTCATGTATACAATCGTTGGGCGGAGACAAAGTCCACTACCAACTATCGCAAATAAAATGTACAAGAAGTAATTGATAAAATAACGAGACGAACCAAGCGCAATCGTCTTCGAAAGAATGGAGAAGATCACGGTCTTGGCTAGAACACCTGCAAAATCATAGAAGCACACCTGGAGAGATAACCAGGTCCTCAGAGGGACGTAACAAGATACATAAAGAACATGTCATAATAAACTGAATATATAATATGTCACAAACCGAAATAAGTGACAAGACGACAATAAGGTAATCTAACCGTACTACAGTGTTTTTACAGTTAAGAACAAAACCTTCAACGCATGGGCACTCTGGCTCAGTAGCAGTAATCTCAGGTATGGCCCATCAGGATACCAGGGACCTCAAAGCATAACATTCATCGAATGTCAGAGGCCAACAGTAAATCAGTATCAGGATCCAGGACCGTATCTCCCGCGAAGATAACCGGCAATAGGGAAGTGCATACTTGGCCCATACGTTAAGGAACTGTTCCCCCCCCCCCCCCCAATTCTAACATTGTCACATTCATGTCTCATATACCTCTACTAACTGCTAAATCTCCTAAAATGCCTCTATTAGCAGTTAGCCCTAACGCATGCGCATGGGGGATCAGCCCCACACAAGAACCTCTACATGCTACTCATCTCACACATCCTAGTAGTACAACTGTGTCAAGGTATATGCGATACACTACAGACGGTAGTCTCTTAACTCTAAGTCCATATGCAGTCAAAGGATAATAACAAAGTATATCTAATATCATGAGCAGACAGTAAATCAAGAACTGGAAATAAATGAACAGTGATATGTAATAAAATACAAACTAAAAATAAACAGTATAATGACAAGGTATCTTGTCTGAGGTTATGTGCAAAAGAGAATAATCCAGTAGCTCGAACCGACAAATAAACGAAGCAAGAAAAGCCAAATCCCGCAGATGATTCCGGATGCTGCAACAAACATCACGAACGAGTTTAGAATATAAGATATGTCCAGAAAACGACTGTCCAAAAGTTAAATTCTGGAACAGGGGCAAAATCGTAATTTCGAGTTAAAACGATGTCCGCCGTTGGACCCGCCTTGCACCGAAACGCGCGCCAGAACCTACGGTCTCTAAAGTCGTCAAACTACATGTCTACAAATTTGTTTTGATGAGACGAACCCAATGGTATGTCCAATTTTGGATTCCGGTAAGCCGTGCACAAAATCGTACGTTGGATGGGATTGTGGGCCCGCCAAAATAGCGTCCCGATCAACGGTCTCATAATTGGACCAAACTTGGCTCACAGGACTAGAAAAATATTTCGAGTCCAATGGAGCAAGTTTCGTCGCAATTTGATGAGTGTGCACAAAGTAATTGAGAAATTCCGAAAAGCTCGATACGAAAAAATTTGACGGATACGGGTCAAATTCGTCGCGCACACGCAACCAATTTGAATTTCGTCAAAGCCCGCACGTCCGCAAATTCAATACGGACCTTTTGGTACTCTCGGTTTGCGACGGGGTTGCCCGGTTTGTCGGAACGTACCTCGTACGGGGTTTTTAAGGTTTATAAAAAATGATTTTTCGAGATTTTGAATTTAATTAAAACTGAAATTTATTGCAGAATAAATAAATCTATTTGATGGGGATGATAGAGGATCATGGGGGTTTTCTACACGAATTTACGGATCTAAAAACGGATTTAAAATGAGGAAGATAGATCGGGGAAGCGGGATATCTTAAAGTGGAAATCTGTTGTGTTGTTGTTGTCGTGAGCGGCTGCTGCGGTTGGCACGCTTGTTAATGAGAGGGGAGGAGGATGGAGGATAGAGGAGAAAAATTTAGGGTTTGGGATTAAGATGGTGGCGGCAATGGGTTGATGTTGTGACTTCATATATAAGGGATCGGCCACTTAATACTAATGTTGTTGCCTTTGTTTGTTTTTTTTAAGTGGGCGGCTCCCCTCTATTTGTTACTACTTTTGGTTGTGGGCGGCTAGCAAATGCTAGCTGCTGCTATTCCTTTGTTGGTGAGGTGGGTGATCAGGTGGGGCCGACCACCCATTTCCTTACTTTTTTTTCTTATCAAAACTTTTAATAAATATCTATATCTATATATGTATATATCCATAAATACACCAAAAAATTATTTAAAATTCAAATACCTTAAAAGTCAACTATCCAATTATTTGATATATTTGAGCATATCTACATATATATATAAATTCAATCCTTAATAAATCAACTCAAATAATAGTAATATTTAAATAGAAAAGCATATTTATTAAATTTCCACAAAATAACTTTAATAATATTAAATTAATAAAAATTACTCCAATGGGTGAACTGTACCACACACCCTTATTCGGGTCCAGGAACATGTACAATCTTGTAAAATATTATTTAAAAATAAAATACCAATAATGTACAAATATTTAAATAATTAGAAATTGTACATAAAATTTTAAAATAATTTAGGTGATTTTCTAAGTACATAAAATATGTCTACATGGCCACATTTGGTTACACTACCTGCTTACATGGGCTAAAATTTGGTTCGGGCCCAGTTCGGACTGAATTGGACAAACCGGGTCATCTAAAAATTAATATATAAAATAATATTTAATTAAATTACTTTAAATAAGTCCATTCACAACTCTGTCTGGTTTTCCTAGTTTGGTCATCACCATGGCTAGGCTTCCCCGGCATGGCTAATGTACTAGTCAAGGCACACTGCTACATTTTCCGTGCCAAAATTCATGGTAGTCTTATGTTACAAAATTTAACAGTGGCTAAGGTCCTTCAAAATAAATAAAATCATAAATTGTATAAATTCATTTTAAGTCTAATAAAATAAAATTTTAATTTAAAAAATAGGGGGTTTACATCCTACCTAACTTACAAAAATTTCGTCCTCGAAATTAGGATTAATAGGGTAGATAGGGTTGAGGGATAGGAAGAGTTCGTCAATACCAAAATGCAATTAAATTTTTGGAGGAGGCAATAAAACGGCGTTCAACATAACCACGCATTAGAAATTTGAGGAGTCGATATATACAAAAATATCTCATGGTTATGGAATTGAATAAGAGTTGCTAGTGATGGTAACAAAATTTGATAATCCAGTTTAGGAAAATAGTAAGGATTTGAGTAGACCAAAGAGAATAAATTGGACATTAGGAAATGTGATCCCTTAAGGGAGAACTGAATTCTAATCGTCTTGGTCGAGGGTTGATTAAGTGAACGATTAGAATCATTCTCGAGTGCTCAAGAATACTTGGGAGGACACGATAACAATTCTAGGATTAAGGAACGAGGAGAGTTAAAGACGAGGATACAGCCACATGAGTCGGTCGGTGGCTATCTACATTTGTGTATAATTAACCGATTGGGCAACCAAAGATGATACCTTGAGTCTATCTAGCAAGTACAGTGTCTTGTCTTTCTAAGGTAAGTAAAGCCCACAACAAAGAGTTCAAAGACGATGTTATTATTACGAAATACGAGGTTTATAGGCGACGGAAATATTCAAATGAGAGTTGTCAATGCTGTCGGGATGAGACTCTAACGCAGGTTTAACTATGTCTCCATCCACGTAGAATAATATATGAAGGCGAACCAAAGTGCAATAGGTTGATCAGACCATCATGCACCGGTTCTGATTAGACAATATGTTAGTGGGTGCACCCAATAAATATGTCATGATCAAGCTTGATAACGAAATAAGCTTGCAAAACTGAAGCTACGTTAGCAGCGTGAAATAGTCAAAATATGAGCAAGGGAGGTACTGATGAAGGAAATTTAAATAGTCCCGGATCTTTTAAAATCAAGGCTCGCCCGAAGTTTGGGCCTATACAGTTGTCCTAGTGTTCCATTTATGGCTTGGTAGACTAGATAAGGTAGGGTCCTCTGAATTTATAGTCTAAGTGAACTTACCAATGTGGTTCACAAGAAAAAGGTTTGTTAGGTGGTGAGGTATTCTACCTAACTTACAAGAGTTAAACTAATAGTATCATGAGACAATGAGTCAAGCAATCAAGATAAAGTACAAATTTAAGCATTTAAGGAATTTAGTAGAACACAATCACATATCGGGTCGAAAGAATTGAGTCGAGGTTGAATCCCTATCCATGGTCAAAATATATCGGTATCATGGTAAAGATTATAGTTTGGCCATTTTGACCATAAGGTCATATCAAGAAATAGAGTACAAGGAGATGGATTTTGGTGGGACATGATATGTCTACAGGAAGGTGGGCTTGTCTAGGTCTTATATATGAAATTTGTTAGAAGAAAAAGTGTAGTGTTGTACTCCAATTATAAAAGTCACGGTAGGGGATGCCAGAAGATCAAAAATAGAAAGTGAGAGTTCACGAGGTGATAATAATGCACAATAATAAAGGAGATCAAGTTAAAGCAGAAAATAAAATTAATTAAAGAATCCATTAAAAAATAATTTAGGAACACAATTCCGGAGAGAAGATCTCCTAGATGAACACAGTTAAGGAACCATTAACTCATTATTCCAATTGCAAATGGGTTAGAAGGTCGTAATTAAAAGATCTAGAATTGAAGGAAAGTCGACTAAGTCAATGTGGAAATACAGTCGCATAGCTGGGTAGATGACTAACAACACTTGTGTATATACTACTATCATGGTCATAAGTGACATGGCAATTAGTGTGGAATACTTCTAACTCATTAGGGCTACCTTTGTGGCCTACCATTAAAATTTCAACTCGAGTTTCCTCCAAAAAGTTTCAAAAATAAACCACCAAAATTCATATTCACTCCAAGCCGTTCAAATTTATCATAAAAATTTAAATCACTCTCATCAATCTCAAAGCAAAATTTTATCATGTTACTAACATTTTCCAAATTTACATTTAAATTCAACTACTTAACTCAAAGAGTTCATAATTTACGAATCCATAAAAATTTTACAATCAACCAAAAATTTAACACGCTAAGATTTTCAAATAACTCATAAAACTCTTAGCATATTAAAAACAATCTCAAAAATTAAGCTCAATGCTCTCATCAATTTTAACTTCTTTATGCTAAGTTATTCCAACAAAATCACAACTTTTAAATGGTAACTTACTTTAATCAATCAAAATAACATTTTATCACATCAATTCGAAATTCTCCCAAAGATTTTAATATTAGCAATCCCTCATTAAACTAATTTTCAAATAATCTTATCAATCGAAATCTTTTTTTTAGCAAAAATCTAAATAGATTTGTAAATCCTCAATCATAGGACACAATTTAAAATAAAGAGAAATTCCCAAAAATCGTTTTCAATTATTGTAAACCAAAATTTACCATCCTTACTTCCACTTAAAATTCAAATTTTTACTAAACACGAAAATTGCAAGTTGTACAACTCCATTTAAATAATTCCTACGACTATTTTTAAAAGCTAAGATCATTTTCAAACCAAATTTATAATTGTTCAAAGGTATATAACTATAATCCTATAAATTATCAAAACTCGAAAGTCAAATAAATTTTATATTTGTTCAAAGATGTATGTCTATCACCCAAAACTCATAAATATCACAACTCGAAAAGCAAATCGATTTTTACACTTGTGCAAAGATGTATAACTATAACCCAATAAATCATAAATATCAAATCTCAAAAAGCCAATCAATGGTACAAAGATTCTAGCTTTTTTTTTCTCTCCTTCCTGCAGTATCAATCTTATGGTGTTTACTATTTAGAAATCTCAAGATTAAAACCTTCCTTGGTAGTATCCTACTTTACAAATTACTAATCATTAATTCACACAAAAAAGCCTTTTTAACTCAATTAGAGTCTTGAATGTATTCCAATTGCCAATATGACCATTTTAGCCGTATGTTTGGCCTATGAGCATATACTAGTGTAGTCATATTCCTAGTTGACACTAAGCACGAAAATAAGAATCAATGGTAGAAAAGAATCAAGCAAGATGCAATTCAAGGAAGTCGAACGAGAGTTCAAAGTTTGAAGTCAAAGGAAGAGGTCAAGCTGTATGGATGAGATTCCTAGACTCTAATCCTATATTGCAGGCTCACATCGGTACAATTACGTAACCGAAGTGACAAACTCGACCTGCATGGGCCACTACAAAATATGTAACGCCCCAGTCCCAATATACTTAGGACTAGGTACGTATCCATGCCAACTGTATATATACGAAGTATACTCCAATATATGGAAACCTCGTATGAATACATAAGCTGTAAAATGCAGTAGAACCATAATAACTAAATCCCATCCACTAGATAAATAAATGATATAAAAGCAACTTTGAATTTGTCATGTATACAATCGTTGGGCGGAGACAAAGTCCACTACCAACTATCTCAAATAAAATGTACAAGAAGTGATTGATAAAAACGAGACGAACCAAGCGCAATCGTCTTCGAAAGAATAGAGAAGATCACGGCCTTGGCTAGAACACCTGCAAAATCATAGAAACACACACCTGAAGAGATAACCAGGTCCTCAGAGGGACGTAACAAGATACATAAAGAACATGTCATAATAAACTGAATATAATATGTCACAAACCGAAATAAGTGACAAGACGACAATAAGGTAATCTAACCGTACTACAGTGTTTATGCAGTTAAGAACAAACCTTCAACGCATGGGCACTCTGGCTCAGTAGCAGTAATCTCAGGTATGGCCCATCAGGATACCAGGGACCTCAAAACATAACATTCATCGAATGTCAGAGGCCAGCAGTAAATCAGTATAAGGATCCAGGACCGTATCTCCCGCAGAGATAACCGGCAATAGGGAAGTGCATACTTGGCCATACGTTAAGGAACTGTTCTTCCCCCCAATGTCTAACAGAGTCACATTCATGTCTCATATACCTCTATTAACTGCTAAGTCTCCTAAAATGCCTCGATTAGCAGTTAGCCCTAACGCATGCGCATGGAGGATCAGCCCCACACAAGAACCTCTACATGCTACTCATCTCACACATCCTAGTGGTACAACTGTGTCAAGGTATATGCGATACACTACAGACGGTAGTCTCTTAACTCTAAGTCCATATGCAGTCAAAGGATAATAACAAAGTATATCTAATATCACTGAGCAGGCAGTAAATCAAGAACTGGAAATAAATGAACAGTGATATGTAATAAAATACAAACTAAAAATAAATAGTATAATGGCAAGGTATCTTGCCTGAGGTTATGTGCAAAAGAGAATAATCCAGTAGCTCGAACCGACAAATAAACGAAGCAAGAAAAGCCAAATCCCGCAGATGATTTCGGATGCTGCAACAAACATAACGAACGAGTTTGGAATATAAGATATGTCCAGAAAACGACTGTCCAAAAGTTAAATTCTGGAACAGGGGCAAAATCGTAATTTCGGGTTAAAACGATGTCCGCCGTTGGACCCGCCTTGCACCGAAACGCACGCCAGAACCTACGATCTCTAAAGTCGTCAAACTACATGTCTACGGATTTGTTTTGATGAGACGAACCAACGGTATGTCCAATTTTGGATTCCGGTTAGCAGTACACAAAATCGCCAGTTGAGTGGGATTGTGGGCCCGCCAAAATAGCGTTCCGATCAACGGTCTCATAATTGGACCAAACTTGGCTCACAGGACCAGAAAAATATTTCGAGTCCAATGGAGCAAGTTTCCGAAAAGCCCGATACGGAAAAATTTGACGGATACGGGTCAAATTCGTCGCGCACACGCAACCAATTTGAATTTCGGCAAAGCCCGCACGTCCGCAAATTCAATACGGACCTTTCAGTACTCTCGGTTTGCGACGGGGTTGCCCGTTTTGTCGGAACGTACCTCGTACGGGGTTTTTAAGGTTTATAAAAAACTGATTTTTCGAGATTTTGAATTTAATTAAAACTAAAATTTATTGCAGAATAAATAAATCTATTTGAAGGGGATGATAGAGGGTCATGGGGGTTTTCTACACGAATTTACGGATCTAAAAACGGATTTAAAATGAGGAAGATATAGATCAGGGAAGTGGGATATCTTAAAGTGGGAATCTGTTGTTGTGTTGTTGTTGTTGTCGTGAGCGGCTGCTGCGGTTGGCACGCTTGTCAATGAGAGGGGAGGAGGATGGAGGATAGAGGAGAAAATTTTAGGGTTTGGGATTAAGATGGTGGCGGCAATGGTGTTGATGTTGTGTACTTCATATATAAGGGATCGGCCACTTAATACTAATGTTGTTGCCTTTGTTTTTGTTTTTTTAAGTGGGCGGCTCCCCTCTATTTGTTACTGCTTCTTAGGTTGTGGGCGGCTAGCAAATGCTAGCTGCTGCTATTCCTTTGTTGGTGAGGTTGGTGGTCGGGTGGGGCCGACCACCATTTCTTTACTTTTTTTTTTCTTATCAAAACTTTTAAATAAATATCTATATCTATATATGTATATATCCATAATACACCAAAAAATCTATTTAAAATTCAAATACCATTTAAAAGTCAATTATCCAATTATTTGATATTTGAGCATATCTACATATATATATATAAATTCAATCCTTAACAAATCAACTCAAAATAATAGTAATATTTAAATAGAAAAGCATATTTATTAAATTTCCACAAAATAACTTTAATAATAATAAATTAATAAAATTGCTCCAATGGATAAACTGTACCACACACCCTTATTCGGGTCCAGGAACATGTACAATCTTGTAAAATATATTTAAAAATAAAATACCGATAATTGTACAAATAAATAATTAGAAATTGTACATAAAATTCTAAAATAATTTAGGAGATATTTCTAAGTACATAAAATATGTCTACATGGCCATATTTGGTCACACTACCTGCTTACATGGGCTAAAATTTGGTTCGGGCCCAGTTCGGACTGAATTGGACAAACCGGGTCATCTAAAAATTAATATATAAAATATATTTAATTAAATTACTTTAAATAAGTCCATTCACAACTCTGTCTGGTTTTCCTAGTTTGGTCATCACCATGGCTAGGCTTCCCCCGGCATGGCTAATGTACTAGTCAAGGCACACTGCTACATTTTCCGTGCCAAAATTCATGGTAGTCTTGTGTTACAAAATTTAACAGTGGCTAAAGTCCTTCAAAATAAATAAAATCATAAATTATAAATTTATTTTTAAGTCTAATAAAATAAAAATATAATTTAAAAAATAGGGGGTTTACATCCTACCCAACTTACAAAATTTCGTCCTCGAAATTTAGGATTAATAGGGTAGATAGGGTTGAGGGATAGTGTAACGCCCCAGTCTCAAATACTTGGGACTAGATACGTATCATGCCAGCTATATACATACGAGTAAATATACGGCTCGTATGTATACATAAGCTGTAAATGTAGAAAGCCAAGACACTAAATCTCATCCACAAAGTTAAATAATAATATAAAGGAACTTTGAGTTTGTCAAGTACACAATAGTTGGGCGGAGACAAAGTCCACTACCAACCAAATTAAATAGAGAAGAAATATACAAAGAAAGTGATTGGTCGAGCGAAGCAATGACAAGTCCAAAAGCAATCATCACGAAGGAAGGAATGGCCTTAGCTAGAGCACCTGCAAGAAATCACGAAAACACACACCTGGGGAAAAACCAGGTCCTCAGAGGGACGTAACAAGACACATAATATCATGCCAATAAACTGAATAATAAAGCTCAACAGAAAAGCATGCATGAGTAAAGGTTCCTAACCATTCTATGTGGATTGTAATTTAGAGGACAACGTTCTACGCAGGGGTTGTCTCAAGCAAGTAATAAAGAGTGGCCAACAAGTAGCGCTCATCCGAGACACTATCGGCCGGGTAACACGTAGCGCTCATCCGAGACACTATCTCCCAAATATGTAAAATAAAGGTAGCCCCTACGCTAGTAGCTGTCCCCTCCCCCCAATAATACTATACGTGTGTCGTAACCATGACACACAAACACGTGTCGTTTCCACCACACTTGTTTTAATATAGATAACTGCCAAGTCTTCTAATCATGCATCTATTGACAGTTATTCCTACGCATGCGCACGGGGGATCAACCCACACGCAAGTGACCTCTATATGATACTCACAACTCTCAAACACAACTCGTGTACAATCGTGGCAAGTCAATGAGACACACTAAATTTGATGGTAGTCTCTAACTCTAAGCCAATTGCATAAAATATAGTAATTTGTATTTACATATAATTTTAAAAAAATAACTAAAACATGCATGATATTGAGCAGAAATTTAAACAGTAAAGACAAGGTGTCTTGCCTGGTGTTACGCCTGGTATGGTACAATGATCCGACAAGTCCTGATTGCCCCATAGCTATGATCAATGTGCAGAGGTCCAAAGTCGCGAGAAATTAGAAAATATGATCAGTCACGATCATCGATGATAAGACAAGAGAATTTGCGAAAATAAATACTTATATTATGTTTTAGAATATCTATAATATATGAAGATTTTTTATGTTTAAAATAATTTTAGAAAAACTATACTTTCAAAAATAAGTTTTTGGACTAACTCTAAGTTCTATCAAAATAATATTTAAGGTAGAAAGCTATTTTGTACTTAGTCAAAATATTCAAATCGTTTTAGGGAGAGAGTCTAATTTTAATCAAAGTAGGATTTAGGTTAAATACTATATTTTTAAATTATAATATATTTTTAAGAATATTTACTACATATATTAAGAATAAATAACAATAATAATTTTAACAAAACTATTTATAATAATGCCCATATAATAATAGTAAAATTATTAATAACTAATGATAATGTAATATAATAATAATAAAACTAATAATAATAATAATAATATATAATAATAATAATAATAATAATATCAAAAATCTCTTACAGCTCATCTCTATAATAAGTAAATAATACTAACATATAATAACAAACAACAAAAAAAATCTATTCTGTTCCCAAACCTCTTTCATACTGAGAAGAGAGAGAGAGAGGGAGAGTGGGGGAGCGGGTCTCACCGTGGTGGTCGGCGGACCGTGCGTCGGCCGGCGGTCTCGACGGAGGCGGATCGGCGGAAGAAGCCAGTCGGAGGAGTCTAAGCGGGGCGGCAGCTCGGCTCCGGATTTGCGCGGACGGAGCATTGGGGCGGCGTCGAAGGGATCCGGGCAGACGTCGTTGGTCGGGCTCGGAGGAAGCGGCAGAGCGGCGGCCTGGAGAGGAGCGCCGGCGGAATCGAGGGTTTTCGGAGGTGGCGGCGAAGGGGTTTGGAGACGGAGGCGCTGGTGGCACGGCGGTCAGTCGACGGAGCTCGGGGTGGCGCGCTCATGGAGGCGGAGCGGCGCTGTGGTCCCGAGCGGCGGCCTGGAGACTCCGGCGTTGTGGCGGGAGACGTCGGCGGAGCTCGAGAGTCCAGGTGAGGTTTCCCCCTTCTCCTCTTCTTCTTTGTGGATTGGCGGTGACGATTTGGTCGGGGATGGTGGCTGCGGCCAGGAGTTGACTGTAGTGGTGGTGGCGATGACGGAGACGGGGCGGATCGGCCGGGACCAGTCGGTCTGGCGGATGGTGGTTGGGATGACGGGTGTCATGATGGTGGACGATGATAACGATGGACGATGGTTGGGTTTGACGAGGGGGGAGATGGAGGTGGTTCTGGTGATGGTCGAGGGGCAGGACGTGGTGGAAGGGAATGGTCAGTCGGGGTGTCCGACACAGTAGGGTCTTGGGTTGAGTTAGAATTAGGGTTTGGGGGTGATGTGTCGTGTCCTGGATGACAAGGACACGTGGGAAGATGGGTTGGATCGGTGTCGACGTCGGGCACACGGGTGGAGAATATTGTATATGTAGAAGAAGAATATAGTGGAAGAGATGGCGACACCGACACGATGCACATTGTGATTGTGGTGTGAAAATCGGAGGAGTACCTCTCCTTATATAGGAGGTGGGAATTCCCAATTGGATAGGACTAGTATTCGTTTAAATTGCGATGGATAATTCCATCCTTTATTTTAAATAACTTTTAATATTATTTAATCAATTCTAGATAAACCTCTACTAATAAATATCCTCAAATTTTTTATCGAATTTAATCAAATATCAAATCAATCTAAATTTTAAACATCTTTTTCGTAAATATTAAAAATATAATATTAATTTCGAAAATCATGATAATTACTTAAATATTAAATCATAAACTAGCTTTTATAAATAACAAGATATATTAACAAATTTTAAACTTCGCAAAATATCTAGAATACATTTTATATAAAAAAAATTCATGAACCACTACTTATTTTAGAACGACGAACAAAATAACTCTTTTATAAAGATAAAATATTTATTATATTTATTTGAACAAGTACTTTCCTATAAAAATAATTTTATAATAAAAATATGTACGCTCGCACATATTCGCACTCGTCGAGCAAAACGACAAATAAAATTCCGTGCACGGCGTACAATACGACTACGCGACGTACAATACAAAAATTTTAAATCAGTACCAAAATCGATAAAAATAGTAGAAATTTAGGGGTTTTACATCCTACCCAACTTAAAAGAATTTCGTCCTCGAAATTAAGAATTAGTAGGGGGTAAGAATACACAAGGGGGTATCGATGGGAATAAACCTGGCAATGTTTCGACAAAATCATGTCGTAAGGAATCGTGATCTAAGTCATAGAAAAATTAATACGGTATGGTCCTAATCAATAGAAAGGCTAGAGGAGGTTCTAGTATAACGCCTTCGTCCTTCTAAAATAGGTGAAGGTGAAAGCAATATAGAGTTCAAAAGAGGCGATATTATCGAGTACGAATACGTGGTTCAAGGACGACCGAAAAAGTTCAAAATGAGTTGCCAAGGCTGTCGCGGATGGAAGTCTAGAGGACAAGTTTAGCTATGTCCCCATCCACGTAGAACGATTGATAAAAGCGAACCAAAGTGCAATAGGTTGATCAGACCATCATGCACCGGTTCTGGATAGACAGTATGTTATTGGGAGCGACCCAATAAAATACGTCATGATCAAGCTTGATAAGAATAAGCTTGCAAAATTTATGCTAAGTTATCATTAAATAGTCAAAGTATAAGGGACCATGAAAAAGGAAATTAAATAGTCTAAGGTTCTTTAAAATCAAGTCTTGCCCAAAGTTTGGGCCTATACGGTCGGCTTGGTTGACTAGATAAGTCAGGGTCCTCTAAGTGTTATAGTTCAAATGAACTTATCAATACGGTTCACTAGGAAAAAGGGTTTGTTAGGTATTGAGATATTCTACCCAACTTACAAAAATTAAGCTAATGGTGCCATGGGACGATAGGTCAAGCAATCAAGATAGAATGCAAGGTTAAGCATGTAAGGAATTAAGTAGAACAAAATCATATATCGGGTCGAATGGATGGAGTCGAGGTCGAGTCTCATCTATAGTTTAAAGTATATTGGTTTCACGGTAGGGATTAGAGTCCAGTCATTTTGACCCGAAAGTCGCAATATAAAAATAAAGTACAAGGAGACTTGTTTTAGTGGCACGTGATATACCTACATGAAGGTGGGCTCGTCTAGGTCTTGCATGTGAACTTTGTGGGAAGAAAAAGTCTTGTGTTGTGCTCCAAATACCCAAGTCACGGTAAAGGACACAAAAGAATTAAAATAGAAAGTGGAAGTTCATGAGATAATGATTAACGAACCAATAAATGACCGAGCTAAAGCATGAAATAAAGATAACTTAGATTCTAACAATTCAAGGTAAAATAAATTTGGAGTACAGTTTCTAGAAGAAAAACAAATCTCATAGATAAGGGTATGGTCAAGGGAATGATTCCAATCATTCCTAAGTTTTAAAACAATTAGAGGGTCACGAATAAGGATCTAGATTTGAGGGAAGGTCGAGTAAGTCAAAGAAATGTGCATCGGTTTGGTCGATGACTATCTACACTCGAGTATATACGACTATCATGGCAATTAATGAGGAATACTTGTATCACATTTGCTTGCTTCTTGGTCTTCTACCAATATATGATCTAATTTCAAATTTCAAGTCCCTCAACAGTTTCGAAATAAAATCTCAAGATACTTCATCAAGTATTTAATCATAACTTAGAGTTTAATTTCTTTTAAATAAATTCCCAATAGCCTTCATCATCTAATGCGGGACAACTAAATTTTCATAATAAGCCATCCCTTTTAAAAAAAAATTCAATTCTCAAATGTACCTCAAGATAAACTCTTAGTCCGTTCATCAATCGCAAATTATGTAACTCAATTAAATCTCTCCTTTTTTTACCGAAATTTAAATATCCATAATAAAAAGGCCTTAAACTCGAAATTTAAATAACTCTATAAATCATAGATCATAGGACAAAATTTGAAATTTGAATTTTTTTTTCCTTCAAAGTCAAGATCTTCCAAAAAATTAAAACATTTTTTTTTCCATCATCTCTTCAAAATTTAAATAAACTTATAACTCGTACGCGCAAATTTTAAACCTCAAGTTCTTTCCCTTCTAAACTTTCGTCTCTCTAGTCATCTACAAAATTAAAACTTTTTAAATAATTTTGAGATATCCACCGTAAATCAAGTGTCACAATATAAATCTCAAGATATTTCTCAAATTGGTTTCATATCCCTAATAAATCATATCTATTTCACAATTTCAAAATTCATAAAAAAAAAATTATTTTCTCGATCTAGCTATCCTCTTGTGTATACCACCTTGTAAATTTAAAATAAAATTTAAACTATCCTTTTGATGGCGGTAATATGCTACTACCCAACTTGGAATTAACTAATCCTTATGATCATATCTCTAGGAAAAATAAATGTCTTTATACTCAAATATAACCTCAATGGATATTAATTGTCAATGCAATCTATCTAGCCATGTGTTTAACCTATGGGCATATACTAGTGTAGTCATCTTACTAAACATGAAACTAAGAAATTTACGGTAGAAGGAGTCAAGCAAGATGTAATTCAAGGAGGTCGAACGAGAGTTCAAAATTTAAAGTCAAGAATGGATGTCAAGTGGATGGATGAGATCCTAGACTCTAATCCTATGTTGCAGGCCCACTTCGGTACAATTACGTAGCCGAAGTGACAAACTTGACCTGCATGGGCCACCACAAAAACATGTAACGCCACAGTCCCAAATACTTGGGACTAGATACGTATCATGCCAGCTATATACATACGAGTAAATATACGGCTCGTATGTATACATAAGATGTAAATGTAGAAAGCCAAGACACTAAATCTCATCCACAAAGTTAAATAATGATATAAAGCAACTTTGAGTTTGTCAAGTACACAATAGTTGGGCGGAGACAAAGTCCACTACCAACCAAATTAAATAGAGAAGAAATATACAAAGAAAGTGATTGGTCGAGCGAAGCAATGACAAGTCCAAAAGCAGTCATCACGAAGGAAGGAATGGCCTTAGCTAGAGCACCTGCAAGAAATCACGAAAACACACACCTGGGAAAAAAACCAGGTCCTCAGAGGGACGTAACAAGACACATAATATCATGCCAATAAACTGAATAATAAAGCTCAACAGAAAAGCATGCATGAGTAAAGGTTCCTATCCATTCTATGTGGATTGTAATTTAGAGGACAATGTTCTACGCAGGGGCTGTCTCAAGCAAGTAATAAAGAGTGGCCAACAAGTAGCGCTCATCCGAGACACTATCGGCCGGGTAACACGTAGCGCTCATCCGAGACACTATCTCCCAAATGTGTAAAATAAAGGTAGCCCCTACGCTAGTAGCTGTCCCCTCCCCCCCAATGATACTATACGTGTGTCGTAACCATGACACACAAACACGTGTCGTTTCCACCACACTTGTTTTAATATAGATAACTGCCAAGTCTTCTAATCATGCATCTATTGACAGTTATTCCTACGCATGCGCACGGGGGATCAACCCACACACAAGTGACCTCTATATGATACTCACAACTCTCACACACAACTCGTGTACAATCGTGGAAAGTCAATGAGACACACTAAATTTGATGGTAGTCTCTTAACTCTAAGCCAATTGCATAAAATATAGTATTTGTATTTACATATAATTTAAAAAAATAACTAAAACATGCATGATATTGAGCAAAAATTTAAACAGTAAAGGCAAGATGTCTTGCCTGGTGTTACGCCTGGTGTGGTGCAATGATCCGACAAGTCCTGATTGCCCCATAGCTATGATCAATGCGCAGAGGTCCAAAGTCACGAGAAATTAGAAAATATGATCAGTCACGATCATCGATGATAAGACAAGAGAATTTGCGAAAATATATACTTATATTATGTTTTAGAAATATCTATAATATATGAAGATAGATTTTATATTTAAAATAATTTTAGAAAAACTATACTTTCAAAAATAACTTTTTGGACTAACTCTAAGTTCTATCAAAATAATATTTAAGGTAGAAAGCTATATTTGTACTTAGTCAAAATATTCAAAATCGTTTTAGGAAGAGAGTCTAATTTTAATCAAAGTAGGATTTAGGTTAAATACTATATTTTTAAATTATAATATATTTTTAAGAATATTTACTACATATATTAAGAATAAATAACAATAATAATTTTAACAAAACTATTTATAATAATGCCCATAATAATAATAGTAAAATTATTAATAACTAATGATAATGATAATAATATTAATAATAATAATAATAATAATAATAATAATAATAATAATAATAATAATAATAATAATAATAATAATAATAATAATATCAAAAATCTCTTACAGCTCATCTCTGTAATAAGTAAAATAATACTAACATATAATAACAACAAAAAAAAAGTCAACTATTCTGTTCCCAAACCTCTTTCACACTGAGGAAGAGAGAGAGATAGAGAGGGAGAGTGGGGAGCGGGTCTCACCGTGGTGGTCGGCGGACCGCGCGTCGACCGGCGGTCAGTCGACGGAGGCGGATCGGCGGAAGAAGCCAGTCGGAGGAGCCTAAGCGGGGCGGCAGCTCGGCTCCGAATTTGCGCGGACGGAGCGTTGGGGCGGCGTCGAAGGGATCCGGGTAGACGTCATTGGTCGGGATCGGAGGAGGCAGCGGAGCGGCGGCCTGGAGAGGAGCGCCGGCGGACGAGGGTTTCTGGAGGTGGCGGCGAAGGGGGTTTGGAGACGGAGGCGCTGGTGGCGCGGCGGTCAGTCGACGGAGCTCGGGGGTGGCGAGCTCATGGAGGAGGCGGAGCGGCGCTGTGGTCCCGAGCGGCGGCCTGGAGACTCGGCGTTACGGCGGGAGACGTCGGCGGAGCTCGAGAGTCCAGGTGAGGTTTCCCCCTTCTCCTCTTCTTCTTTGTGGATTGGCGGTGACGATTTGGTCGGTGATGGTGGCTGCGGCCAGGAGTTGACTGTAGTGGTGGTGGCGATGACGGAGACGGGGCGGATCGGCCGGGACCAGTCGGTCTGGCGGATGGTGGTTGGGATGACGGGTGTCTTGATGGTGGACGATGATAACGATGGACGATGGTTGGGTTTGACAAGGAGGGAGATGGAGGTGGTTCTGGTGATGGTCGAGGGGCAGGGCGTGGTGGAAGGGAATGGTCAGTCGGGGTGTCCGACACAGTAGGGTCTTGGGTTGAGTTAGAATTAGGGTTTGTGGGTGATGTGTCGTGTCCTAGATGACACGGACACGTGGGAAGATGGGTTGGATCGGTGTCGCTTGTCGGGCACACGGGTGGAGAATACTGTATATGTAGAAGAAGAATATAGTGGAAGAGAATGGCGACACCGTCACGATGCACATTGTGATTGTGGTGTGGAAATTGGAGGAGTACCTCTCCTTATATCGGAGGTGGGAATTCTCAATTGGATAGGACTAGTATTCGTTTAAATTGCGATGGATAATTCCATCCTTTATTTTAAATAACTTTTAAAATTATTTAATCAATTCTAGATAAACCTCTACTTAATAAAATCTCCTCAAATTTTAAATTATCGAATTTAATCAAATATCAAATCAATCTAAATTTTAAACATCTTTTTCGTAAATATTAAAAATATAATAATATTAATTTCAAAAATCATGATAATTACTTAAATATTAAATCATAAACTAGCTTTTATAAATAACAAGATATATTAACAAATTTTAAACTTCGCAAAATTTCTAGAATACATTTTATATAAAACAAAATTCATGAACCACTACTTATTTTAGAACGACGAACAAAATAACTCTTTTATAAAGATAAAATATTTATTATATTTATTTGAACAAGTACTTTCCTATAAAAATAATTTTATAATAAAAAATATGTACGCTCGCACATATTCGCACTCGTCGAGGAAAACGAAAATAAAATTCCGTGCACGACGTACAATACGACTACGCGACGTACAATACAAAAATTTTAAATCAGTACCAAAATCGATAAAAAATATAGTAGAAATTTAGGGGTTTTACAGATAGGAAGAGTTCGTCAATACCAAAATGTAATTAAATTTTTGGATGAGGCAATAAAACGGCGTTCAACATAACCACGCATTAGAAATTTGAGGAGTCGATATATACAAAAATATCTCATGGTTATGGAATTGAATAAGAGTTGCTAGTGATGGTAACAAAATTTGATAATCCAGTTTAGGGAAATTGTCACTCCCCGTTCCCGGAATGCGTATTCTAATACGTATATTGCCTGAATATATTTATTTAGTATTTATCATGTAGTATCCTGTATTTAAATTCCTATAACTTCATGTTAATTAATTATTTGCATTTTATTTTCTGTACTTTATTTTTCTGTAATTCTATTATCTACTCTTTAAATTTTCATGTTAATTAATTAGCTGCTCTTTAATTTTCATGTTAATTTATTTCCTGCAATTTTATTTCTGCAATTATATTTTTGCAATTTTATTTCCTGCATTTTAATTCCTGCTTTAGTTTTACTTTCGGGTTAGCCTTGTTGGACCCGTGCAACCCGACCCATAGAACCCGGCCCAACTCCCACATACCACCATCTTCCTATTTAAAGCTTCCATCTCTTTCTCTCTCCTCATTACTTCATTCTCACCATTACTTCTTCTTCTTCTTCCTCTCATTACTCCCCACCACCTACTAGCAGCAGGAGAAGGCAAGTGCAAACTTGCTTCTCAATCACCCATTTTTATGGTTCATTTCCCTTCCTCTCATGATCCTGAGAGAGATTAGTTCTTAGCATTTTTGATTTCTACGGCTGGTTTTCTCTAGATCTAAGTTATAGTATTTCGGCTGTTCATGGGTTCTTGGACCACCAATATTAGCGTGTATTTCTGGCACTGGAACAAGGCTCCATAGGACTTGGAGTTTGGGAGATGTTTCACGCATACGTTCTTACGTGCTCGCGTAAACATTAGCCCAGTCACGCACACGTCTTTACGTGTCTGCGTGTATTTTTAGTCACGCTCGTGTTCTTACATGTTAGCGTGTATTTTTAGTCACGCTAACGTTCCCATGAGCGTGCGTGTATTTTTAGTCACGCTCGCATTTGCGTGCGTGAATTATTTGTCACGCTCGCGTTGTCTGCGTGTATTTGAGTCACGCTCCTGTCCCTGAGCTTGCGTGCGTGACCTTTCACGATCACGTTGGCGTGATTTTTCACCCTCACGCTGCGCGTGCGTGCGTGAATTATTTGTCACGCTCATACGCTCACACTTGCCAGCGTGTATCACTTTTCACGCTCACTATTCACGCCCATTTTCCACGCTCACCCCAGCTAGACTTAGCGTGACTTGTTGGTCTTAAGCACAGACTTCTTGCGTGACTTTTGGTCTTAGCATAGATTTGTTGGCGTGACTTCTTGACCTGGGTGTTTTAATTGTCTTATAATTATTCATTTAATGATGGCATGATAATTCTTCTATTATATCCTTACGCCTTTTTGCATTAACTTGATAAAATCATGATATGTTAATATTGTCAAATAACGATTGTTATGAGGAACGTGCTTTGTGTCATGATTGATCCACGGATACCCAGTATGACTGGAACTTGACCTTGAGAGTTGTAGACTCGACCCATGTAATACTAAATGACTTTCATGCCTTGTCACCATTGATAATGATTGTGACATGGACTAAATATTGATCATGCGTTCCTAGTTGGAACTAAGAGACTGGCTAGTCGTCTTATTGAATGAAATGAATGAGACACGTTCATGTTATGAACTATTGCAATCGACTGGCTGATCCCGAAATATTGACATACATGCACATGCAGGCTTCAATCTATTTATTTATTTATTTTCTACAAAAGAAGCATGTGTACTTTATGGTCAAGGCATGATTACCGTGGTTAGATTTGATTGTTGTATTACGCTATGTAAGATCTGCAACCTAACCGCACTGGTATCGTTGTAGAGTTGTGCATATCGTACCCCGTACGAAAGTACTCATTTGAATGACCATGATCCACGGCATGGGACTTCACTCAACGTAGAGACCATTAAGTTAAATAAAATAATGATGGCATGGAGAGAATGGATTCCCGAGTTCTTACATGGCAGCCCCCTTGGGACTATTAAGTGCCCGACGGGCCGACTGGTTCCCACAGATACTGTAGATCTGTCACACGGGCAGGAAAACGATATTTGATTATATTATTGTACATGCTATAACGGCGGACGTCCCCCTGGGACTCGTCTAACTACATAATTGGCGCAATTGATTGATTGGATAGGCTAGCCTTGCTTGCACATAGTAAGAACTGAGGAATCCCTAATTGCATAATTCCAGGATAACTTGGGACTCATAATAGCAAGCCGTAGAATTTGATTGGCCATTCAAGATAATTTGTTTGTGTACTGTACTACTCTGTTACCTAACTGGGATGCTCAGAATGTCAGGACATGACGGGCCAACTTCTGTCCTTGTTTGGTTGGGAGGTTGGTTCGAAGTGTCGTGATGTGACGTGAATCCTAGTAGCAAGCAGAGATCTATTATTATATTCTTTTACTTACTGGTGTATGTCCTTCTTATCGTCCTTCCTTGTGGTACTTGCTATTAGAGGTCTAACCTCTCTGGTTTTGCATGGCCAGATTTAGAGCCGGTTCCCGAGGATCCAGCTTACTTCTACCTCCAAGATGGTCAATACTAGAGGCATGATTGCAGGAGGACTCGAGTGGGTTCCTTACTTCACCGTTCGTTTTGATTATTTACCTTTATACTTAGCCGTTTGGCACCGACATGTTAGTCGGATTGTCTTGTACTTACTTTTACATGATTGTAATTAAGTCAGACTGCAGCTGATAACAATTGTGTATACTTGCTATATCATCTGGCTATATTTTGTAAAGCCAGATCTCAAGAACATTTTGACTGAGCGTTTGGGACGCCTTACTGCTTTACCTTACATGTTCTATATTTCTGTTTCTTGTTTGAATGATTGAGACAATATATGTGTAATGGCCATAGTAAGACTTTTATGTAGTATGCACCCCCTCGTCTGGTTAGACAGCATTGATCGTATTATACGGTATTCATCTACCCGTAATACGTAGCTGGCTGAGTCACTCCCCCGCTCTCCAGTATTCTGGTTCTGGGGCGTGACCAGGTTTTAGTGGTGGCCCATGCGGGTCTGATTTTAGACTTGTGGGGTGTTTTGATTTATAGGATGTCTCAATCACACATGTTTCCCCTTGATCTCCTGATTCGTTATTCTCAACTCTTGCTTGACATTCCGATACCCTTTGACTTCATTGATCCTTCATGTCCGGTCGTTTGATTGTTCTCTTGTCCCTTTTCTTAGGGGTACCTCGTCCGTACCCGTCAGAGCTGGACAACCGCAGGAGCAACATGGACCACCTGACCCTGTTGGTCAGCAACAAGGGCCAGTACTAACTCAAGAGGCTACCCAGGAAGAAGTGATAGTGGAACCAGCGGCTGGATCGCAGTATCCGGATGTTCCACCACCACCGACAGTTCCACCTACCCAAGTGGACACACCAGCCCTTCTGGAGATCATGAGAGGAATGATGGCTACTCAGCAACATCAGATGTTGGCCCAGCAGCGCATGCACACTCAACTGCAAGAGCAGAATGTGTTGCTTAACCAAGGATTGCATACGGCTTTGGAAAGAGGAGTGAGGGCTGATTCAGGAGCATCTGCCAGGTTTTGCAAGTACAACCCCCGTCGTTTCGAGGGCACGGAAGATGTCATTTCAGCAGATGCATGGCTTAAGGATATGGAGGCTATTCTGACAGCGGCTATGGTACCGACAGAAGAACGTGTGGATCTAGTGAAGTTGTTACTTCAGGATCTCGCACGTGATTGGTGGGAATCAGAGGAAGTGGGCATTAGACGTCCTGTGGCTTGGGACGATTTCACTACAAGGTTCAAGACGAAGTACTATGGAGTTGTGGCGCAGTTTGAGCTACAACAGAAGTTTATCAACCTCAGACAGGCCGGCAAGACTGTAGATGCTTATGCAGCGGAATTCTGCAGATTGAGTAGATTTGCCCCAGAGATGGTAGCAACAGAGCGCCATAGGGCCATGAGGTTTCAGCAAGGGTTTCATCTTGAGCTCTTGCAATTAATAGAGGGGCACAATTACCAGACATTTGATGAGATATTGACGGCGACTCGAAGGCATGAGATTACCATTCAGAGGCTTGCAGCAAGGACTGGGGGTCAGAAGAGATCCCACAGTCAGATTGAAGGAGGAGGGGAAGCAGCGCCCCGAACAACAGCACCATCCTCTGGCATTTGTACCCACGATGTGGCGATGCGAGGGCCAGCACCACCATCCAGGCAGCAGCAACAGCAACAGAGAAAGAACCAGCAACCCCCGGCGGGCTGCACTTATTGTGGGAAGATGGGGCACACTAGAGATGTGTGTCGGACATTGAATAGACTGTGTCTGATATGTGGAAACCCAGATCATCGGGTTACCACATGTCCCATGAATTCGAGGTCAGGAGGACCAGGGCAGCAGTTTCCTGCTCTGCCAGCACCAGGGGCAGGGCAGTATCGAGGACCAGCATTGGCAGTGAGGCCGTTGGCACAGCGTCCGTTAGTACCGCAGGCTCAGATGTTTCGGCAGCAGGGACCGCCGATGCAGCAACACCAGCATAGACCACCTCAGCATCATCAAGGAAGGGGCCAGCAGCAGCACCAGGCTAGGCCGCAACATGGGAACCAGCAAGGAGGTCGAGGGCAGGCATTCACACTGTCCTTGGAGGAGGCATTGGCATCGGGAGATGTTGTGGCAGGTAACATTCTCGTCGCCTCATATCCCGCAGTAGCATTGTTTTATTCGGGAGCATCCCATTCATTTATATCTGCACAATTTGCGACACGACTAGGAATGAAGTTCGAGGCATTGCCAGGGAGGTTGAATATACTCACTGGTAATGGGCTCGTAGGGGTTAGTAGGGTTATTCTAGCGTGTAGCGTTGTAGTTTGCGGGCATTCCTTACCCGCCCGGTTGATAGAATTTCCTGTTGGAAATTTCGACGTTATCTTAGGCATGGACTGGCTGAAAGACAGTCATGCGACAATAGATTGTCGTAGTGGAAGTGTATCTTTTGATATTCTAGGCATGGAGAGGTTCACCTTGGTCAGGTCAGAGGCAACTCAGCAAGAGCAGGAAGTAGTAACAGTAATGGAAGAAGTTCAGATTCCGAAGGTAGTTGAAGAATTTCTAGACGTGTTTCCCGAAGAACTTCCAGGTCTACCACCGGTTAGAGATATTGAGTTCCGCATAGAATTGGCACCTGGAACTAAACCAATATCAGATCGGGTTTACAGAAGGGCGGATTCAGAGCAGGCCAAGGTGTATCAGCACATAGAGGAATTGAAGGAGAAGAAGTTTATCCAAGCTAGTATATCACCATGGGCAGCGCCAGTGGTACTTGTAGGAAAGAAGGATGGGTCATCCAGATTATGCATCGATTACAGGAAGCTTAACGCGGCGACAGTAAAGAATAAGTACCCATTACCCAGGATCGACGACTTATTTGATCAGTTGAGCAAGGCTAGAGTTTTCTCCAAGATAGATCTTCGTTCAGGGTATCATCAGGTGAGGGTTAGGAATGAAGATATTCCCAAGACAGCATTCAGGTCGAAGTATGGGCATTATGAGTTTTTAGTAATGCCGTTTGGTTTGACCAATGCTCCAGCTATCTTCATGGATTTGATGAACCGCATCTTTATACCGTACTTAGATCAGTTTGTCGTAGTATTTCTCGACGACA
The DNA here is from genome assembly GCA_029216955.1 of Iris pallida. Lineage (NCBI taxonomy): Eukaryota > Viridiplantae > Streptophyta > Magnoliopsida > Asparagales > Iridaceae > Iris > Iris pallida. The sequence goes on along the minus strand of JANAVB010001796.1, from coordinate 2,379,876 downwards.
TTCTTGTGTACTCTGCTAGTGAAGAGGAGCATGAAGACTACCTCAGGAAAGTGTTACAGATTCTAAGAGAGAACCAGTTGTATGCCAAGCTCAGCAAGTGTGAGTTCTGGACGGATCACATTTTATTTTTGGGTCATATTGTATCAGGAGCTGGAGTAGCAGTGGATCCCAAGAAGGTAGAAGCAGTAGAGAGTTGGCCAGTACCCAAGACCGTAGCTGATGTACGGAGTTTCTTAGGATTGACAGGATATTACAGAAGATTTGTGTCAGATTTTGCAAGACTTTCAGCACCCATGACCCGCTTGACACGGAAGGATGTGCCATTCGTTTGGTCGGCAGAATGCCAGGCATCATTTGAGAATCTGAAGCAGAAGTTGATATCAGCGCCCATTCTTACATTGCCAGTTGGACCCGGAGGTTTTACAGTATATTGTGATGCGTCAGGTAAAGGACTTGGATGTGTCCTTATGCAGCATGGGAAGGTGATAGCGTATGCATCTAGGCAGCTTCAGGACCACGAGAAGAATTACCCAACTCATGATTTGGAGTTAGCAGCAGTAGTGTTTGCTCTGAAGTTATGGAGGCATTACTTATATGGTGACCGAGTAGAGATGTACACAGATCATAAAAGTCTGAAGTACATCTTTACTCAGAAGGAACTGAACATGAGGCAGAGAAGATGGTTGGAATTGATCAAGGATTATGACGTGGAGCTTCAGTATCATCCAGGCAAGGCTAATGTGGTAGCAGACGCTCTTAGCAGGAGAGGCGGCGTATTTATGTTGACAACACAGAGGCATATCTTAGAAGACCTTCAGGAGATGGGCATCGAAGTTATATTTCCTAGTGATGTAGGAGTTCTAACTAGTCTGTAAGTTCAATCTGACTTGGTAGATAGGATCAAGGCAGCTCAGGCACAGGACCTAAGGATTCAGAAGCTTAGGGCAGAATGTGAGTCAGGACTCAGAAAGGAGATACAAATTCATGAAGATGGTACGCTTAGGTTTGGATCACGTCTATGTGTGCCCAGTGGAGATATCAGACAGGAAGTTATGGCAGAAGCTCACAGTTCCCAGTATTCTATACACCTTTGAGGGACCAAGATGTACCAAGATATCAAGCAGCATTTTTGGTGGAACAGGATGAAGAGGGAGATAGCTAGATTCGTTTCCCGTTGCTTGGTATGTCAGCAAGTGAAGGCAGAACAGCAGAGGCCAGCTGGGTTATTACAACCGCTTCCTATTCCAGAATGGAAATGGAAGCATATCACAATAGACTTCGTGACCGGTTTACCGAGATCACCAAGTGGTAAGGATGTCATTTGGGTGATAGTAGATCGGCTTACGAAGGTGGCACATTTTCTTCCTTTCAGAGTAGGGCAATCTACAGAAAAGTTGGCAGAGTTGTATATGCAACAGATAGTCAGGCAGCATGGAGTCCCTGTCAGTATTGTGTCAGATCGAGATACCCGTTTCATATCACATTTCTGGAAGAGCTTACATCATAGTCTGGGAACCAAGTTAAGATTTAGCACGGCTTACCATCCGCAGACGGATGGGCAATCAGAAAGGACGATTCAGACTTTAGAAGACATGTTGCGAGCTTGCACTCTAGATTTTGGAGGGTCTTGGGAGAGTCACCTTCACTTGGTCGAGTTCTCATACAACAACAGTTATCAGGCCAGTATCCAGATGGCGCCATTTGAGGCACTATATGGTAAGAAGTGTAGATCGCCACTAGCATGGGATAATATCGGAGAAAGGAAGATGCTAGGCCCAGAAATGATTATCCAGACGGTTGAAGTGATTAAGGGAATTAGAGAGCGACTTCGTGTTGCGCAGGATCGGCATCGTCATTGGGCGGACCAGCATCGTAGGCCGTTAGAGTTCTCTGTTGGGGACCACGTATTCTTGCGGATCTCACCTACTCGTGGGGTCATTAGATTTGGCGTTCGCGGGAAATTGAGTCCGCGGTACGTAGGCCCATTCGTTATTCTTGACCGGATAGGCGATGTTGCTTATCGTTTATCCCTCCCACCTTCGTTACGAGAGGTGCATGACTTGTTTCATGTATCTCAATTACGTAGGTATGTATCAGACCCAAGCCATGTCCTCGATCATTCTGAGCTGGTTGTTGGTACCAACCTGTCTTACGAGGAACAGCCTGTGTCCATTTTGGACCGAAGAGAGAAGATACTCAAGAACCGAACAATTAGTCTTGTCCGTGTTGCTTGGGGTCATCACTCCTTGGGAGAGTCAACGTGGGAACGTGAGGATGATATCCGATCACGGTATCCACACCTGTTTGACTCACAAGGTATATCTTTTCTGTGTACCTTGATTGTCTTGATTCCTCATGCTTAACCCCTTATGGGTAGAATTGCTAGATAACGTAGATTGTTAAATATGGATATGTTACTTGCTATGGACATTGTAAAATGATTGCTTTATTAAATTGCTTGTACTTAGATTAGTTTAGCCCCGATGTTTCCATCTTGCTTGAATTTGAAATTCCGAGGACGGAATTTTTTCAAGGAGGGTAGAGATGTCACTCCCCGTTCCCGGAATGAGTATTCTAATACGTATATTGCCTGAATATATTTATTTAGTATTTATCATGTAGTATCTTGTATTTAAATTCCTGTAACTTCATGTTAATTAATTATTTGCATTTTATTTTCTGTACTTTATTTTTCTGCAATTCTATTATCTGCTCTTTAAATTTTCATGTTAATTAATTAGCTGCTCTTTAATTTTCATGTTAATTTATTTCCTGCAATTTTATTTCTGCAATTATATTTTTGCAATTTTATTTCCTGCATTTTAATTCCTGCTTTAGTTTTACTTTCGGGTTAGCCTTGTTGGACCCGTGCAACCCGACCAATAGAACCCGGCCCAACTCCCACCTAACACTATCTTCCTATTTAAAGCTTCCATCTCTTTCTCTCTCCTCATTACTTCATTCTCACCATTACTTCTTCTTTTTCCTCCTCTCATTACTCCCTACCACCTACTAGCAGCAGGAGAAGGCAAGTGCAAACTTGCTTCTCAATCACCCATTTTTATGGTTCATTTCCCTTCCTCTCATGATCCTGAGAGAGATTAGTTCTTAGCATTTTTGATTTCTACAGCTGGTTTTCTCTAGATCTAAGTTATAGTATTTCGGCTGTTCATGGGTTCTTGGACCACCAATATTAGCGTGTATTTCTGGCACTGGAACAAGGCTCCATAGGACTTGGAGTTTGGGAGATGTTTCACGCACACGTTCTTACGTGCTCGCGTAAACATCAGCCCAGTCACGCACACGTCTTTACGTGTCTGTGTGTATTTTTAGTCACGCTCGTGTTCTTACATGTTAGCGTGTATTTTTAGTCACGCTAACGTTCCCATGAGCGTGCGTGTATTTTTAGTCACGCTCGCATTTGCGTGCGTGAATTATTTGTCACGCTCGCGTTGTCTGCGTGTATTTGAGTCACGCTCCTGTCCCTGAGCTTGCGTGTGTGACCTTTCACGATCACGTTGGCGTGACTTTTCACCCTCACGCTGCGCGTGCGTGCATGAATTATTTGTCACGCTCATACGTTCACACTTGCCAGCGTGTATCACTTTTCACGCTCACTATTCACGTCCATTTTCCACGCTCACCCCAGCTAGACTTAGCGTGACTTGTTGGTCTTAAGCACAGACTTCTTGCGTGACTTTTGGTCTTAGCATAGATTTGTTGGCGTGACTTCTTGACCTGGGTGTTTTAATTGTCTTATAATTATTCATTTAATGATGGCATGATAATTCTTCTATTATATCCTTACGCCTTTTTGCATTAACTTGATAAAATCATGATATGTTAATATTGTCAAATAACGATTGTTATGAGGAACGTGCTTTGTGTCATGATTGATCCACGGATACCCAGTATGACTGGAACTTGACCTTGAGAGTTGTAGACTCGACCCATGTAATACTAAATGACTTTTATGCCTTGTCACCATTGATAATGATTGTGACATGGACTAAATATTGATCATGCGTTCCTAGTTGGAACTAAGAGACTGGCTAGTCGTCTTATTGAATGAAATGAATGAGACACGTTCATGTTATGAACTATTGCAATCGACTGGCTGATTCCGAAATATTGACATACATGCACATGCAGGCTTCAATCTATTTATTTATTTATTTTCTACAAAAGAAGCATGTGTACTTTATGGTCAAGGCATGATTACCGTGGTTAGATTTGATTGTTGCATTACGCTATGTAAGATCTGCAACCTAACCGCACTGGTATTGTTGTAGAGTTGTGCATATCGTACCCCGTACGAAAGTACTCATTTGAATGACCATGATCCACGGCATGGGACTTCACTTAACGTAGAGACCATTAAGTTAAATAAAATAATGATGGCATGGAGAGAATGGATTCCCGAGTTCTTACATGGCAGCCCCCTTGGGACTATTAAGTGCCCGATGGGCCGGCTGGTTCCCACAGATATTGTAGATCTGTCACACGGGCAGGAAACGATATCTGATTATATTATTGTACATGCTATAACGGCGGGCGTCCCGCTGGGACTCTTCTAACTACATGATTGGCGCAATTGATTGATTGGATAGGCTAGCCTTGCTTGCACATAGTAAGAACTGAGGAATCCCTAATTGTATAATTCCAGGATAACTTGGGACTCATAATAGCAAGCCGTAGAATTTGATTGGCCGTTCAAGATAATTTGTTTGTGTACTATACTACTTTGTTACCTAACTGGGATGCTCAGAATGTCAGGACATGACGGGCCAACTTCTGTCCTTGTTTGGTTGGGAGGTTGGTTCGAAGTGTCGTGATGTGACGTGAATCCTAGTAGCAAGCAGAGATCTATTATTATATTCTTTTACTTACTGGTGTATGTCCTTCTTATCGTCCTTCCTTATGGTACTTGCTATTAGAGGTCTAACCTCTCTGGTTTTACATGGCCAGATTTAGAGCCGGTTCCCGAGGATCCAGCTTACTTCTACCTCCAAGATGGTCAATACTAGAGGCATGATTGCAGGAGGACTCGAGTGGGTTCTTTACTTCACCGCTCGTTTTGATTATTTACCTTTATACTTAGCCGTTTGGCACCGACATGTTAGTCGGATTGTTTTGTACTTACTTTTACATGATTGTAATTAAGTCAGACTGCAGCTGATAACAATTGTGTATACTTGCTATATCATCTGGCTATATTTTGTAAAGCCAGATCTCAAGAACATTTTGACTGAGCGTTTGGGACGCTTTACTGCTTTACCTTACATGTTCTATATTTCTGTTTCTTGTTTGAATGATTGAGACAATATATGTGTAATGACCATAGTAAGACTTTTATGTAGTATGCACCCCCTCGTCTGGTTAGACAGCATTGATCGTATTATACGGTATTCATCTACCCGTAATACGTAGCTGGCTGAGTCACTCCCCCGCTCTCCAGTATTCTGGTTCTGGGGCGCGACAGAAATAGTAAAGATTTGAGTAGACCAAAGAGAATAAATTGGACATTTAGGAAATGTGATCCCTTAAGGGAGAACTGAATTCTAATCGTCTTGGTCGAGGGTTGATTAAGTGAACGATTAGAATCATTCTCGAGTGCTCAAGAATACTTGGGAGGACACGATAACAATTCTAGGATTAAGGAACAAGGAGTAGTTAAAGACGAGGATACAGCCACATGAGTCGGTCGATGGCTATCTACATTTGTGTATAATTAACCGATTGGGCAACCAAAGATGATACCTTGAGTCTACCTAGCAAGTACAGTGTCTTGTCTTTCTAAGATAAGTAAAGCCCACAACAAAGAGTTCAAAGACGATGTTATTTAGTACGAAATACGAGGTTCATAGGCGACGGAAATAATTCAAATAAGAGTTGTCAATGCTGTCGGGATGAGACTCTAAGGCAGGTTTAACTATGTCTCCATCCACGTAGAATAATATATGAAGGCGAACCAAAATGCAATAGGTTGATCAGACCATCATGCACCGGTTCTGATTAGACAATATGTTAGTGGGTGCACCCAATAAAATATGTCATGATCAAGCTTGATAACGAAATAAGCTTGCAAAACTGAAGCTACGTTAGCAGCGTGAAATAGTCAAAATATGAGCAAGGGAGGTACTGATGAAGAAAATTTTAAATAGTCCCGGATCTTTTAAAATCAAGGCTCGCCCAAAGTTTGGGCCTATACAGTTGTCCTAGTGTTTCTTCATTTATGGCTTGGTAGACTAGATAAGGTAGGGTCCTCTAAATTTATAGTCTAAGTGAACTTACCAATGTGGTTCACAAGGAAAAAAGGTTTATTAGGTGGTGAGGTATTCTACCTAACTTACAAGAGTTAAACTAATAGTATCATGAGGCAATGGGTCAAGCAATCAAGATAAAGTACAAATTTAAGCATTTAAGGAATTTAGTAGAACACAATCACATATCGGGTCGAAAGAATTGAGTCGAGGTTGAATCCCTATCCGTGGTCAAAAATATATCGGTATCATGGTAAAGATTATAGTTTGGCCATTTTGACCATAAGGTCATATCAAGAAATAGAGTACAAGGAGATGGATTTTGATGGGACATGATATGTCTACAGGAAGGTGGGCTTGTCTAGGTCTTATATATGAAATTTGTTAGGAGAAAAAGTGTAGTGTTGTACTCCAATTATAAAAGTCACGGTAGGGGACGCCAGAAGATCAAAAATAGAAAATGAGAGTTCACGAGGTGATAATTAATGCTCAATAATAAAGAAGATCAAGTTAAAGCAGGAAATAAAATTAATTAAAGAATCCATTAAAAAATAATTTAGGAACACAATTTCGGAGAGAAGATAGTCTCCTAGATGAACACAGTTAAGGAACTATTAACTCATTATTCCAATTGCAAATGGGTTAGAAGGTCGTAATTAAAAGATCTAGAATTGAAGGAAGGTCGACTAAGTCAATGTGGAAATACAGTCGCATAGCTGGGTAGATGACTAACAACACTTGTGTATATACTACTATCATGGTCATAAGTGACATGGCAATTAGTGTGGAATACTTCTAACTCATTAGGGCTACCTTTGTGGCCTACCATTAAAATTTCAACTCCAGTTTCCTCCAAAAAGTTTCAAAAATAAACCACCAAAATTCATATTCACTCCAAGCCGTTCAAATTCATCATAAAAATTTAAATCACTCTCATCAATCTCAAAGCAAAATTTTATCACGTTACTACTATCATTTTCCAAAATTTACATTTAAATTCAACTACTTAGCTCAAAGAGATCATAATTTACGAATCCATAAAAATTTTACAATCAACCAAAAATTTAACACCGTAAGATTTTCAAATAACTCATAAAAACTCATAGCATATTAAAAACAATCTCAAAAATTAAGCTCAATGCTCTCATCAATTTTAACTTCTATTTATGCTAAGTTATTCCAACAAAATCACAACTTTTAAATGGTAACTTACTTTAATCAATCAAAATAACATTTTATCACATCAATTCGAAATTCTCCCAAAGATTTTAATATTAGCAATCCCTCATTAAACTAAAATTTCAAATAATCTTATCAATCGAAATCTTTTTTTTATAGCAAAAATCTAAATAGATTTGTAAATCCTCAATCATAGGACACAATTTAAAATAAAGAGAAATTCCCAAAAATCGTTTTTAATTATTGTAAACCAAAATTTACCATCCTTACTTCCACTTAAAATTCAAATTTTTACTAAACACGAAAATTGCAAGTTGTACAACTCCGTTTAAATAATTCCTACGACTATTTTTAAAAGCTAAGATCATTTTCAAACCAAATTTATAATTTTTCAAAGGTATATAACTATAATCCTATAAATTATCAAAACTCGAAAGTCAAATAAATTTTATATTTGTTCAAATATGTATATCTATCACCCAAAACTCATAAATATCACAACTCGAAAAGCAAATCGATTTTTACACTTGTGCAAAGATGTATAACTATAACCCAATAAATCATAAATATCAAATCTCAAAAAGACAATCAATGGTACAAAGATTCTAGTTTTTTTTTTCTCTCCTTCCTGCAGTATCAATCCTATGGTGTTTACTATTTAGAAATCTCAAGATTAAAATCTTCCTTGGTAGTATCCTACTTTACAAATTACTAATCATTAATTCACACAAAAAAGCCTTTTTAACTCAATTAGAGTCTTGAATGTATTCCAATTGCCAATATGACCATTTTAGTCGTGTGTTTGACCTATGAGCATATACTTGTGTAGTCATATTCCTAGTTGACACTAAGCACGAAAATAAGAATCAACGGTAGAAAAGAATCAAGCAAGATACAATTCAAGGAAGTCGAACGAGAGTTCAAAATTTGAAGTCAAAGGAAGAGGTCAAGCTGTATGGATAAGATTCCTAGACTCTAATCCTATATTGCAGGCTCACATCGGTACAATTACGTAACCGAAGTGACAAACTCGACCTGCATGAGCCACCACAAAAACATGTAACGTCCCAGTCCCAATATACTCAGGACTAGGTACGTATCCATGCCCACTGTATACATACGAAGTATACTCCAATATATGGAAACCTCGTATGAATATATAAGCTGTAAAATGCAGTAGAAACCATAATAACTAAATCTCATCCACTAGATAAATAAATGATATAAAAGCAACTTTGAATTTGTCATGTATACAATCATTGGGCGGAGACAAAGTCTACTACCAACTATCTCAAATAAAATGTACAAGAAGTGATTGATAAAATAACGAGACGAACCAAGCGCAATCGTCTTCGAAAGAATGGAGAAGATCACGGCCTTGGCTAGAACACCTGCAAAATTATAGAAGCACACACCTAGAGAGATAACCAGGTCCTCAGAGGGACGTAACAAGATACATAAAGAACATGCCATAATAAACTGAATATATAATATGTCACAAACCGAAATAAGTGACAAGACGACAATAAGGTAATCTAACCGTACTACAGTGTTTATGCAGTTAAAAACAAACCTTCAACGCATGGGCACTCTGGCTCAGTAGCAATAATCTCAGGTATGGCCCATCAGGATACCAGGGACCTCAAAGCATAACATTCATCGAATGTCAGAGGCCAACAGTAAATCAGTATCAGGATCCAGGACCGTATCTTCCGCGGAGATAACCGGCAATAGGGAAGTACATACTTGGCCCATACGTTAAGGAACTGTTCTCCCCCTCCCCCCAATGTCTAACAGAGTCACATCCATGTCTCATATACCTCTACTAACTGCTAAGTCTCCTAACATGCCTCTATTAGCAGTTAGCCCTAACGCATGCGCATGGGGGATCAGCCCACACACAAGAACCTCTACATGCTACTCATCTCACACATCCTCATGGTACAACCGTGTCAAGGTATATGCGATACACCACAGACGGTAGTCTCTTAACTCTAAGTCCATATGCAGTCAAAGGATAATAAAAAAGTATATATAATATCACTGAGCAGGCAGTAAATCAAGAACTGGAAATAAATGAATAGTGATATGTAATAAAATGCAAACTAAAAATAAACAGTATAATGGCAAGGTATCTTGCCTGAGGTTATGTGCAAAAGAGAATAATCCAGTAGCTCGAACCGACAAATAAACGAAGCAAGAAAAGCCAAATCCCGCAGATGATTTCGGATGCTGCAACAAACATCACGAACGAGTTTGGAATATAAGATATGTCTAGGAAACGCCTATCCAAAAGTTAAATTCTGGAATAGGGGCAAAATCGTAATTTCGGATTAAAACGATGTCCGCCATTGGACCCGTCTTGCACCGAAATGCACGCCAGAACCTACGGTCTCTAAAGTCGTCAAACTACATGTCTACAGATTTTTTTTGATGAGACGAACCCAACGGTATGTCCAATTTTGGATTCCGGTGAGTCGTGCACAAAATCGCCCGTTGAGTGGGATTGTGGGCCCGCCAAAATAGCGTCCCGATCAACGGTCTCATAATTGGACCAAACTTGGCTCACGGGATCAAAAAAATATTTCGAGTCCAATGGAACAAGTTTCGTCGCGATTTGATGAGTGTGCACAAAGTAATTGAGAAATTCTGAAAAGCCCGATACGAAAAAATTTGATGGATACGGGTCAAATTCGTCGCGCACACGCAACCAATTTGAATTTCGTCAAAGTCCGCACGTCCGCAAATTCAATACGGACCTTTCGGTACTCTCGGTTTGCGACGGGGTTGCCCGATTTGTCGGAACGTACCTCTTACGGGGTTTTTAAGGTTTATAAAAAACTGATTTTTCGAGATTTTGAATTTAATTAAAACTGAAATTTATTGCAGAATAAATAAATCTATTTGAAGGGGATGATAGAGGGTCATGGGGGGTTTTCTACACGAATTTACGGATCTAAAAACGGATTTAAAATGAGGAAGATATAGATCGGGGAAGTGGAATACCTTAAAGTGGGAATCTGTTGTTGTTGTTGTTGTTGTTGTCGTGGGCGGCTGCTGCGGTTGGCACGCTTGTCGATGAGAGGGGAGGAGGATGGAGGATAGAGGAGAACAATTTAGGGTTTGGGATTAAGATGGTGGCGGCAATGGTGTTGATGTTGTGTACTTCATATATAAGGAATCGGCCACTTAATACTAATGTTGTTGCCTTTGTTTTTGTTTGTTTTTTAAGTGGGCGGCTCCCCTCTATTTGTTACTGCTTCTTAGGTTGTGGGCGGCTAGCAAATGCTAGCTGCTGCTATTCCTTTGTTGGTGAGGTGGGTGATCGGGTGGGGCCGACCACCCATTTCCTTATTTTTTTTTTTCTTATCAAAACTTTTAAATAAATATCTATATCTATATATGTATATATCCATAAATACACCAAAAAATTTATTTAAAATTCAAATACCATTTAAAAGTCAATTATCCAATTATTTGATATATTTGAGCATATCTACATATATATATAAATTCAATCCTTAATAAATCAACTCAAAATAATAGTAATATTTAAATAGAAAAGCATATTTATTAAATTTCCACAAAATAACTTTAATAATAATAAATTAATAAAAATTGCTCCAATGGGTGAACTGTACCACACACCCTTATTCGGGTCCAGGAACATGTACAATCTTGTAAAATATTATTTAAAAATAAAATACCAATAATTGTACAAATATTTAAATAATTAGAAATTGTACATAAAATTCTAAAATAATTTAGGAGATATTTCTAAGTACATAAAATATGTCTACATGGCCACATTTGGTCACACTACCTGCTTACATGGGCTAAAATTTGGTTCGGGCCCAGTTCGGACTGAATTGGACAAACCGGGTCATCTAAAAATTAATATATAAAATAATATTTTATTAAATTACTTTAAATAAGTCCATTCACAACTCTGTTTGGTTTTCCTAGTTTGGTCATCACCATGGCTAGGCTTCCCCCGGCATGGCTAATGTACTAGTCAAGGCACACTGCTACATTTTCCGTGCCAAAATTCATGGTAGTCTTGTGTTACAAAATTTAACAGTGGCTAAAGTCCTTCAAAATAAATAAAATCATAAATTGTATAAATTCATTTTTAAGTCTAATAAAATAAAATTTTAATTTAAAAAATAGGGGGGTTTACATCCTACCCAACTTACAAAAATTTCGCCTTCGAAATTTAGGATTAATAGGGTAGATAGGGTTGAGGGATAGGAAGAGTTCGTCAATACCAAAATGCAATTAAAATTTTTGGAGGAGGCAATAAAACGGCGCTCAACATAACCACGCATTAGAAATTTGAGGAGTCGATATATACAAAAATATCTCATGGTTATGGAATTGAATAAGAGTTGCTAGTGATGGTAACAAAATTTGATAATCCAGTTTAGGGAAATAGTTAGGATTTGAGTAGACCAAATTAGAGAATAAATTGGACATTTAGGAAATGTGATCCCTTAAGGGAGAACTGAATTCTAATCGTCTTGGTCGAGGGTTGATTAAGTGAACGATTAGAATCATTCTCGAGTGCTCAAGAATACTTGGGAGGATACGATAACAATTCTAGGATTAAGGAACGAGGAGTAGTTAAAGACGAGGATACAGCCACATGAGTCGGTCGGTGGCTATCTACATTTGTGTATAATTAACCGATTGGGCAACCAAAGATGATACCTTGAGTCTATCTAGCAAGTACAGTGTCTTGTCTTTCTAAGGTAAGTAAAGCCCACAACAAAGAGTTCAAAGACGATGTTATTTAGTACGAAATACGAGGTTCATAGGCGACGGAAATAATTCAAATGAGAGTTGTCAATGCTATCGGGATGAGACTCTAAGGCAGGTTTAACTATGTCTCCATCCACGTAGAATAATATATGAAGGCGAACCAAAGTGCAATAGGTTGATCAGACCATTATGCACCAGTTCTGATTAGACAATATGTTAGTGGGTGCACCCAATAAAATATGTCATGATCAAGCTTGATAACGAAATAAGCTTGCAAAACTGAAGCTACGTTAGCAGCGTGAAATAGTCAAAATATGAGCAAGGGAGGTACTGATGAAGGAAATTTTAAATAGTCCCGAATCTTTTAAAATCAAGGCTCGTCCGAAGTTTGGGCCTATACAGTTGTTCTAGTGTTTCTTCATTTATGGCTTGGTAGACTAGATAAGGTAGGGTCCTCTGAATTTATAGTCTAAGTGAACTTACCAATGTCGTTCACAAGGAAAAAAAGTTTGTTAGGTGGTGAGGTATTCTACCTAACTTACAAGAGTTAAACTAATAGTATCAGGAGGCAATGGGTCAAGCAATCAAGATAAAGTATAAATTTAAGCATTTAAGGAATTTAGTAGAACACAATCACATATCGGGTCGAAAGAATTGAGTCGAGGTTGAATCCCTATCCGTGGTCAAAAATATATCGGTATCATGGTAAAGATTATAGTTTGGCCATTTTGACCATAAGGTCATATAAAGAAATAGAGTACAAGGAGATAGATTTTGGTGGGACATGATATGTCTACAGGAAGGTGGGCTTGTCTAGGTCTTATATATGAAATTTGTTAGGAGAAAAAGTGTAGTGTTGTACTCCAATTATAAAAGTCACGGTAGGGGACGCCAGAAGATCAAAAATAGAAAGTGAGAGTTCACGAGGTGATAATTAATGCACAATAATAAAGGAGATCAAGTTAAAGCAGGAAATAAATTAATTAAAGAATCCATTAAAAAATAATTTAGGAACACAATTCCGGAGAGAAGATAGTCTCCTAGAAGAACACAGTTAAGGAACCATTAACTCATTATTCCAATTGCAAATGGGTTAGAAGGTCATAATTAAAAGATCTAGAATTAAAGGAAGGTCGACTAAGTCAATGTGGAAATACAGTCGCATAGCTGGGTAGATGACTAACAAAACTTGTGTATATACTACTATCATGGTCATAAGTGACATGGCAATTAGTGTGGAATACTTCTAACTCATTAGGGCTACTTTTGTGGCCTACCATTAAAATTTCAACTCGAGTTTCCTCCAAAAAGTTTTAAAAATAAACCACCAAAATTCATATTCACTCCAAGCCGTTCAAATTCATCATAAAAATTTAAATCACTCTCATCAATCTCAAAGCAAAATTTATCACGTTACTACTAACATTTTTTTGTCACGACCCGCACCCTAGAGTTAGGGCACGAGAACGTAACAACGTCCAGCCTACGCCGCAGTGTCGGCGGTAGAACGCTGTCCTAGGTCTCAATGCATCTAACAGTATAAGACTAAACAGTTTATACTCCCCGAATGGGGGTGACATAGCAGATACAGTCTCAATCACATCTACGGTAAAGCATGATAAAGATAGATAAAAACATGAAATCCAAAATAAATATAGGAGATAGAAGTCTAAGTGTCTACGATACATAAACCCAGAAATACATATCAAAACTCAAATACAGTAATCCACAAAGTAAATACAGCTCCAGAAAAAATGAAATAACTATCTAAACAACCTCTACTGTGTCTCCTCTAGGCTAGCAGGCTATCCCAGGCCATCTGTAAAATTTATCAACAGGTCCAGTCAGGACTGGAGCGAGCACAATACATCTCAACAGTTCATAGCAGGTTAGAAAATATATTCATGCAGTAAAGTAAGACACAAGTACTGAAAGAAGTGCAGTATGTAAACAGAGAGAGAAAGCTGTAATAGAAATATCTACTATAAGTAAAAAGCTACCAGTGACTAGTGATTTAGAGCACAAAGTCGACATATGAACGGCTTGATTGTACATGGCTATACTCAAGAGGCGTACATGGCTATTCTACTTTGGAATTGTTCACATGGCTATTTATACTCCCCCGTACCCCCAATTAATACACAAGTATCCAACCAGGTTATGTTATATGATGCTATGTAACAGCCCCCGAAGGGTAGTAGACCCCGAAGGTGATAGACCCCGAAGGTGATAGACCCCGAAGGTGATACATTATAGTCCCATAAATGGGATAAGGATTCTAGGAAGACTCTACGATCATAAGTGTATGTCTTAAGTGATCAAAGAACCAATAAAACATATGATACGCCATGTAAGTGAAATGCACAGAACATGTAGTACCCGATGCTCCCTAAGGATAACATCTCAAGAAGGGATCCATATAGTACCAATTCGTGTGACCAACGTGACAGTACAAGTAAAGTAATCTACTGCAGAAAATAATTCTAAGCAGGATATAAAATGATCAGAGAATGTACTCGCCTCGATAACCTGAACAGCTGATAAGTATAGGGGGTCCAACTGAAGCCACAGAGTCCTATTTAAAGCAACACAAGTTACAAGGTGTCTGGCTCCTAATTAGAGCAGCACAAGTCACAACATGTCCAGAAGGATAATATAAAGTACTACAATGTATTCTACATGAATCTAGGTCAAACTAGGCCAAAGTCAACCCTTGGTCAACTCTGGTCAACTGCACTAGTCAAATTAGGTCAAACTAGGTCATGTCCTAACCCAGTAAGTCTTACTAGGCCTAACCAAGACTATCCTAGCAAGCACACATCAATACAAGGCTATACAAGTGTAAGTGAACAATGTGTCAAGTGTGATAGTGTCAACATAGTGTAAGGGGATACATGAGGTAATATAGGATTTGTGTTAACATAGAATATTACATCTCATTAACTTGTATATTGTATACATTACATCTATTATTACATTACATTCATGCTTGCATTCATTCATCATTCATTATTCTCTTGCACCACTATATGCACCATACATTACATACTATGGAACCTACATATTCATTACAAGCCATACTTATGCATGCTTACAGTAGATAGGATACTTACACCTCATACATCATTTATTTAACCATTTACTCATGCTTGTATTCTCTATTTAATTACATAATGTATATATATTAATATGGGTTAAAATCAAATAGAACATTATATTACACACAAGGGTGCACAAAATGCATATGCCGAATAGTAACTCCTACTAATAATCAATATTGTACCATCTCAGCACGAATTAAAATTTAGGATTAAAGTATGTTATAGATCTATGTGTTAGCTTTTCGAAACTTTAAACGGATCGCATTTTCGTTTCCGGAAACTCCCGAAATCGCGAAAACACCGAGAACGTATTTGTCTTTCGTACAGCTGACACTCAAATAATTCTCCAGAAAGTTACAGAAAATTTAGGCCTATTAATACATGTTTTTGGAAAGCTAACTTCAATACGCTTCTTTTAAAAAAAACAGGAGATTAAACCGAGCTTTGAGCTAGAAGTTATGACATTTCTAAGTTAGGGCTGAAATTAAAAACGTGGATAAAATCATGACGGATTTAGGTAGTTTGAGACAAAAGAACACAAGTATATAACATAATATATTAAGAACTCACTCTCTATACTAATATGTATATATGAGACACTATAGAACACATCTCCAATACAAAAATATGAGATTAAACATGTAATAATTCATTCATACATAACAACAACACATAGCACATAGTGTGTCCAAATTTGGGATTTTCCCACATGGACACAACCACAACACAAAAGGACACTCCTATGACCTCCAAATGGACACGAAATGGACACAAATGGAGATACAACTATGGGGTCATTCCTATGGGTTCAAAATAGACCTATATGCATGAGGAAATGAAAAGCAGAAGGGATTTATACCTCCCGGTAGATCGAATCGAAGAAAAGCCTTCCCGGAGCGACACCGACACGTAGAGATTCCAAAAGGACACGAACGAGCTCCGAATCCTCCCAAACTTGGGTAGCTTCCTCCTTGGATAGAATGGAGAAGGAAAGAAGAAGATTTGGTGGTGAAATGGAATGATTTGGTGGAGAAATTGCTAGGGATTGCTCTCTAGGAATTTGGGGAAGAACAAGAGAGAAAAATAGATGGATAATGACAAATGGGAGGCTCAACCCTATCCTTATTGTGGATGGCCATAAAAATAGTTTTGTCCTATTAGGAAAAGTCCAAAAGCCCCTTTTATAGTCTATTTACTAATACATTGGTAAGGGGTTAAGTCGGGGGTAGTTTGGTCAATCCTAAAACACTAATCCATATTAATACTAACCAAAATAATTAGTCTAGTCACTAACTAAAAGTAATATCATGTGGACTAAAATTAATAGTATGTGGGCCATGTCTAACTAGTGTGTGGGCCCGCTAGAGTCAAAACTACCCCGGGTTTTCGATACAAGTCGGAATGAGTTGAAATTCGAACCCGACTCAAATAACCCCAAATATTACAATAAATAAATAAATAATTCCAAAATAATTTAAAAATAAAAAATGACAAAAATACCCCTGTTTCTGGAAACTGGGGGTGACAAATCTATCCACCTTAAAAAATTTCGTCCTCGAAATTAAAACAAAGCAATCACAGAAAACACATGCAGAAAACAATCTCATTCAAATACTTTTCAAAAAAATCAGCAATAAAAAAAATCTCCTTGAGGCACATCAAACATTTATAAATAAAAACTGATACGTATCCGATACGGACACAAAACCATCACACCTATCAAAGGTCAAAATTAACAATCACCAACGCAATAAATATCAAAATAATTCAAGGAGGTCTAATGCAAAATATCCTTAGGCCAAAAATGACATTAAAATATCCTAATCACATGGTTAGGCTCTAGGTCAAACAGTCTCTAGGGTTTCACTAGCAAAACATCAAAATTACAAGTCAAGATTTTAAATAGTTTTAAAATGATTTAAAAAATTACCAAAATTATATCATGATTTAAATGTCAAATCAATAAATGATTAAAATTACAAAATTACTCTCATTTTAGAAATTGGGTGTTACAAGTCTACCCACCTTAGAAAAATTTTATCCTCGAAATTAAAATGTCCATAGTCCCTCTAGGTCAAACCCCCACAAATCAAAGTCCCAGATTAAAACAAATCATGTGATCAAAAGGATGACATACAGGGTCATGGCATACGGTGGTAGTGAAAGTCTCATCTAGGTATACTAGTCATGCTAACCGAAACGGTCATAGGGTATCAAAACATACAAGCAATTTAGGGTGCTAAACTAGAGAAGTTACAGAAACAACAAACCATCAAAACTGTAAGGCGGTCTACCTTCCTATATGAAAATGGTACTTATCAAAACAAAATAAAGGCATCTACCAATTATCTGAAAAAGGGTACAAAAAATCAAATTCAAAAATTAAGGAATTGAAAATCACTTGCATTGAAATCCAAATCACAATATATATATACAGAGAGAGCGTTAGAGAGGAAAAACTAGTATTATGTAATGTTATGTGGTTTGTATGTGTATGGGTGCATGTGAAATATACATGAAATTGTATATGAGAAATTGGGTTTCAAAACAACGGCTATCAAGTTACACTAATCATGGCATATTGGTTAAACAATCTACAATACGCAACTTATTTACTCATAACATGCATGGCTAACCTTATACATATATATATAAAGAGGGTGTGTGTGTGTCCTTGTACAGGGTTATAGCCTAGTATTGAAAGGTTAAACCCAGTTTTAGTTCAGCATTTACATGCAAAGTCTGAAAATAAGCTAATATTTAAAACAGTAAAATATTAACATAATGCAGTCTCAGATTTTAGGGTTTTGAAACATCGCAACCCATCTCAATGGTCCTAATACATCCTAACATGATAGAAATGAAACCCTAACATACTATCCATACATTTATCTATGCACACAGTTCAATATTACATGTTAAATCTGGAATTTAACTAAACATGGAAATCAATGTAAAAATGTTAACATGTAACTAGTTTTCAGGGTTTTGGAGAAATTTGAACATTAAAAAGCAACTCAATGTTTATCACAACTAACATGTAAGAATATGAAACATAAATTTATATCCCTACTTCCCACAAGGTATATAGCTCAAATATTACATTTAAGAAATAAAACAGCAATTTGAACTAACATTTGGAATCCCGCATCAAGGGTTAACATGCACACAGTCTCAGATTTTATAAATTTAAACACAAAACTCAACCAAAATTTTGAATTGAAACCCCACATATAACATACATGTGCAGTGATTTAAACATAACTAATAATATAAAATTTATATTTAAATTACGAATTTAAACATGGAAAAGCAGAGAACCAGAAATATTGGGATTTTGACAATTTAAACATCAACAACATATTAATATGTATTTAGATAGGTAGAAAAATCAAGTGTAGCATGCATACGTGTTAGGCAAAGTGTCTGCTATATATATTCATATACATATTCTCATGTCCTAATATAAAAAAAATTATTTCTACGTTAAGACTAACATTTAGATTCCTACCAAGATTGCAAGCAGGTGATTGACATAATCAAGGCAGTTTTATTATTATTATTTAATACAAGAATAATAGCAAGGAAGAAATAACGATAAAATCTGTTTTGCTTATCTATTTATAGAAGAACCATTTTGAAATCCAGAGCTAAATTATCAAATCCAAGATAAAGTCTAGCAAAATTATCGATTCATTGCATTAAGAAGAAACTCATAGCAAGAAGTTACGCAAAGGTTTATAAAAACAGGCAAACCTACTCTTAAGTTAAATAATGAGAAGCAAACAAAACAAAACAATTAATAATTAATTTTTTTTTGAATGACAGAAACAAAAGTAGAGAAAACATGTTTCGAAAACATTTAAGGCACAATCTGATAATCATATGCGTCTGTCCAAAATCATGGTACACTAAATCATCGTCATACTAGTAAGCAAGGCTACGATAATCATAGAGTCATTGACTTATGCACATACCTCTAGAATCATGGTATTTAACATTTTCGTGGTGCCGCTAGCTTGGCTGCAAAAACCTTAAATTTCCACACCCGAGAAATATATCCAGAGTCAGACTATATATCCTCACCATGCTGGCTAATGTGACTATAGAAGACTAGATTCCATAACATAGATGACCTAGCCCATATAATTTTATCTTGTCAAAAAAATTAAATTAAATCAACAATGAATACCCATAAATCAAATCAATTTATCAACGAACTTCAAAATTCAAAATGAACAAAAATCCATCAAAATACAACTCGAATGCAACAACTATCATCAAGATTCAAAATTCGACAATCATTCATCAAAATCAATGAATACAACTCAAATTCAACCATAATCCATCAAAATCAAATTTAACAACAGTAAGTAAAAATAAATCAAATCAAGGAAAAAAAGAGTTCTCAAATCGAAGTTAAAATAAGATTCTCAAGGGTCGTCCCGGGAATCTCTCAAGGGTCCTAACTGTGATTGAGTACCTTCAAAAATATATTTTATTTCTACTGCAGGCTGTAGTGGTACTCTAGCTCGAATACCACTACACAAACTCGACCTGCATGGGCCACCACTAAAAACGTGTCACGACCCGCACCCTAGAGTTAGGGCACGAGAACGTAACAATGCCTAGTCTACGCCGCAGTGTCGGCAGTAGAACGCTGTCCTAGGTCTCAATGCATCTAACAGTATAAGACTAAACAGTTTATACTCTCCGAATGGGGGTGACATAGCAGATACAGTCTCAATCACATCTACGGTAGAGCATGATAAAGATAGATAAAACATGAAATCCAAAATAAATATAGGAGATAGAAGTCTAAGTGTCTAAGATACATAAACCCAGAAATACATCTCAAAACTCAAATACAGTAATCCACAAAGTAAATACAGCTCCAGACAAAATGAAATAACTATCTAAACAACCTCTACTGTGTCTCCTCTAGGCTAGCAGGCAATCCCAGGCCATCTGTAAAATTTATCAACAGGTCCAGTCAGGACTGGAGCGAGCATAATACATCTCAACAGTTCATAGCAGGTTAGAAAATATATTCATGCAGTAAAGTAAGACACAAGTACTGAAAGAAGTGCAGTATGTAAACAGAGAGAGAAAGCTGTAATAGAAATATCTACTATAAGTAATTAAGAGCTACCAGTGACTAGTAATTTAGAGCACAAAGTCGACATGTGAACGGCTTGATTGTACATGGCTATAGTAAAGAGGCGTACGTGGCTATTCTACTTTGGAATTGTTCACATGGCTATTTATACTCCCCCGTACCTCCAATTAATACACAAGGATCCAACCAGGTTATGTTATATGATGCTATGTAACAGCCCCCGAAGGGTAGTAGACCCCGAAAGTGATAGACCCCGAAGGTGATATATTGTAGTCCCATAAATGGGATAAGGATTCTAGGAAGACTCTACGATCATAAGAGTATATGTCGTAAGTGATCAAAGAACCAATGAAGCATATGATACGTCATGTAAGTGAAACACACAGAACATGTAGTACCCGATGCTCCCTAAGGATAACATCTCAAGAAGGGATCCATATAGTACCAATCCGTGTGACCAACGTGACAGTACAAGTAAAGTAATCTACTACAGGAAATAATTCTAAGCAGGATATGAAATGATCAGAGAATGTACTCGCCTCGATAACCTGAACAGCTGATAAGTATAGGGGGTCCAACTGAAGCCACAGAATCCTATTTAAAGCAACACAGGTTACAAGGTGTCTGGCTCCTAATTAGAACAACACAAGTCACAACATGTCCAGAAGGGTAATATAAAGTACTACAATGCATTCTACATGAATCTAGGTCAAACTAGGCCAAAGTCAACCCTTGGTCAACTCTGGTCAACTGCACTAGTCAAATTAGGTCAAACTAGGTCATGTCCTAACCCAGTAAGTCTTACTAGGCCTAACCAAGACTATCCTAGCAAGCACACATCAATATAAGGCTATACAAGTGTAAGTGAACAATGTGTCAAGTGTGATAGTGTCAACATAGTGTATGGGGGTACATGAGGTAATATAGGATTGTGTTAACATAGAATATTACATCTCATTAACTTGTATATTGCATACATTACATCTATTATTACATTACATTCATGCTTGCTTTCATTCATCATTCATTATTCTCTTGCACCACTATATGCACCATACATTATATACTATGGAACCTACATATTCATTATAAGCCATTCTTATGCATGCTTACATTAGATAGGATACTTACACCTCATACATTATTTATTTAACCATTTACTCATGCTTGTATTCTCTATTTAATTACATAATGTATATATATTAACATGGGTTAAAATCAAATAGAACATTATATTACATACAAGGGTGCACAAAATGTATATACCGAATAGTAACTCCTACTAATAATCAATATTGTACCATCTCAGTACGAATTAAAATTTAGGATTAAAGTATGTTATAGATCTATGTGTTAGCTTTCCGAAACTTTAAACGGATCGCGTTTTCATTTCCGAAAACTCCCGAAATCGCGAAAACATCGAGAACGTTTTTGTCTTTCGTACAACTGACACTCAAATAATTCTCCAGAAAGTTACAGAAAATTTAGGCCTATTAATACATATTTTTGGAAAGCTAACTTTAATACGCTTCTTTTAAAAAAACAGGAGATTAAACCGAGCTTTGAGCTAGAAGTTATGACATTTCTAAGTTAGGGCTGAAATTAAAAACGTGGATAAAACTCATGACATATTTAGGTAGTTTGAGACAAAAGAACACAAGTATATAACATAATATATCAAGAACTCACTCTCTACACTAATATGTATATATGAGACACTATAGAACACATCTCCAATACAAAAATATGAGATTAAACATGTAATAATTTATTCATACATAACAACAACACATAGCACATAGTGTGTCCAAATTTGGGATTTTTCCACATGGACACAACCACAACACAAAGGACACTCCTATGACCTCCAAATGGACACGAAATAGACACAAATGGAGATACAACTATGGGGTCATTCCTATGGGTTCAAAATAGACCTATATGCATGAGGAAATGAAAAGAAGAAGGGATTTATACCTCCCGGTAGATCGAATCGAAGAAAAGCTTTTCCGGAGCGACACCGACACGTAGAGATTCCAAAAGGACACGAACGAGCTCCGAATCCTCCCAAACTTGGGTAGCTTCCTCCTTGGCTAGAATGGAGAAGGAAAGAAGAAGATTTGGTGGTGAAATAGAATGATTTGGTGGAGAAATTGCTAGGAATTGCTCTCTAGGAATTTGGGGAAGAACAAGAGAGAGAAAAATAGATGGATAATGACAAATGGGAGGCTCAACCCTATCCTTATTCTGGCTGGCCATAAAGGTGGTTTTATCCTATTAGAAAAAGTCCAAAAGCCCCTTTTATAGTCTATTTACTAATACATTGGTAAGGGGTTAAGTCGGGGGTAGTTTGGTCAATCCTAAAACACTAATCCATATTAATACTAACCAAAATAATTAGTCTAGTCACTAACTAAAATTAATATCATGTGGACTAAAATTAATAGTATGTGGGCCATGCCTAACTAGTGTGTGGGCCCGCTAGAGTCAAAACTATCCCGGGTTCCCGATAAAAGTCGGAATGAGTTAAAATTCGAACCCGACTCAAATAACCCAAAAATATTACAATAAATAAATAAATCATTCCAAAATAATTTAAAAATAAAAAATGACAAAAATACTCCTGTTTCTGGAAACTGGGGGTGACAAATCTATCCACCTTAAAAAATTTCGTCCTCAAAATTAAAACAAAGCAATCACAGGAAACACATGCAGAAAACAATCTCATTCAAATACTTTTCAAAAAATCAGCAATAAAAAAAATCTCCTTGAGGCACATCAAACATTTATAAATAAAAACTGATACGTATCCGATACGGACACAAAACCATCACACCTATCAAAGGTCAAAATTAACAATCACCAACGCAATAAATATCAAAATAATTCAAGGAGGTCTAATGCAAAATATCCTTAGGCCAAAAATGATATTAAAACATCCTAATCACATGGTTAGGCTCTAGGTCAAACAGTCCCTAGGGTTTCACTAGCAAAACATCAAAATTACAAGTCAAGATTTTAAATAGTTTTAAAATGATTTAAAAAATTACCAAAATTATATCATGATTTAAATGTCAAATCAATAAATGATTAAAATTACAAAATTACTCTCATTTTAGAAAATTGGGTGTTACAAGTCTACCCACCTTAGAAAAATTTTATCCTCGAAATTAAAATGTCCATACTCCCTCTAGGTCAAACCCCCACAAATCAAAGTCCCAGATTAAAATAAATCATGTGATCAAAAGGACGACATACAGGGTCATGGCATACGATGGTAGTGAAAGTCTCATCTAGGTATACTAGTCATGCTAACCGAAACGGTCATAGGGTATCAAAACATACAAGCAATTTAGGGTGCTAAACTAGAGAAGTTACAGAAATAACAAACCATCAAAACTGTAAGGCGGTCTACCATCCTATATGAAAATGGTACTTATCAAAACAAAATAAAGGCATCTACCAATTTTCTGAAAAAGGGTACAGAAAATCAAATTCAAAAATTAAGGAATTGAAAATCACTTGCATTGAAATCCAAATCACAATATATATATACAGAGAGAGCGTTAGAGAGGAAAAACTAGCATTATGTAATGTTATGTGGTTTGTGTGTGTATGGGTGTATGTGAAATATACATGAAATTGTATATAAGAAATTGGGTTTCAAAACAACGGCTATCAAGTTACACTAATCATGGCATATTGGTTAAACAATCTACAATACGCAACTTATTTACTCATAACTTGCATGGCTAACCTTATACATATATATATAAAGAGGGTGTGTGTGTGTCCTTGTACTCAAAACAAAATAAGTCTCCTAACATGCCTCTATTAGCAGTTAGCCCTAACGCATGCGCATGGGGGATCAGCCCACACACAAGAACCTCTACATGCTACTCATCTCGCACATCCTCATGGTACAACTGTGTCAAGGTATATGTGATACACCACAGACGGTAGTCTCTTAACTCTAAGTCCATATGCAGTCAAAGGATAATAACAAAGTATATCTAATATCACTGAGCAGGCAGTAAATCAAGAACTGGAAATAAATGAACAGTGATATGTAATAAAATACAAACTAAAAATAAACAGTATAATGGTAAGGTATCTTGCCTGAGGTTATGTGCAAAAGAGAATAATCCAGTAGCTCGAACCGACAAATAAACGAAGCAAGAAAAGCCAAATCCCGCAGATGATTCCGGATGCTGCAACAAACATCACGAACGAGTTTGGAATATAAGATATGTCTAGGAAACGCCTGTCCAAAAGTTAAATTCTGGAATATGGGCAAAATCGTAATTTCGGGTTAAAACGATGTCCGCCGTTGGACCCGTCTTGCACCGAAATGCGCGCCAGAACCTACGGTCTCTAAAGTCGTCAAACTACATGTCTACAGATTTTTTTTGATGAGACGAACCAAACTGTATGTCCAATTTTGGATTCCGGTGAGCCGTGCACAAAATCGCCCGTTGAGTGGGATTATGGGCCCGCCAAAATAGCGTCCCGATCAACGGTCTCATAATTGGACCAAACTTGGCTCACAGGATCAGAAAAATATTTCGAGTCCAATGGAGCAAGTTTCGTCGCGATTTGATGAGTGTGCACAAAGTAATTGAGAAATTCCGAAAAGCCAGATACGGAAAAATTTGACGGATACGGGTCAAATTCGTCGCGCACACGCAACCAATTTGAATTTCGTCAAAGTCCGCACGTCCGCAAATTCAATACGTACCTTTCGGTACTCTCGGTTTGCGACGGGGTTGCCCGGTTTGTCGGAACATGTCTCTTACGGGGTTTTTAAGGTTTATAAAAAACTGATTTTTCGAGATTTTGAATTTAGTTAAAACTAAAATTTATTGCAGAATAAATAAACCTATTTGAAGGGGATGATAGAGGGTCATGGGAGATTTTCTACACGAATTTACGGATCTAAAAACGGATTTAAAATGAGGAAGATATAGATCGGGGAAGTGGAATACCTTAAAGTGGGAATCTGTTGTTGTTGTTGTTGTTGTTGTTGTTTTTGTTGTCGTGAGCGGCTGCTACGGTTGGCACGCTTGTCGATGAGAGGGGAGGAGGATGGAGGAGAGAGGAGAAAAATTAGGGTTTGGGATTAAGATGGTGGCGGCAATGTTGTTGATGTTGTGTACTTCATATATAAGGAATCGGCCACTTAATACTAATGTTGTTGCGTGGGTTTTTTTTTTTTTTATTATTTTTTTTTTTTATATATATATATAAAGTGGGCGGCTCCCCTCTATTTGTTACTGCTTCTTAGGTTGTGGGCGGCTAGCAAATGCTAGCTGCTGCTATTCCTTTGTTGGTGAGTTGGGTGGTCGGGTGGGTCGACCACCCATTTCCTTACTTTTTTTTTTTTAATTTTTTTCTTATCAAAACTTTTAAATAAATATCTATATCTATATATGTATATATTCATAAATACATAAAAAAATCTATTTAAAATCCAAATACCATTTAAAAGTCAATTATCCAATTATTTGATATATTTGTGCATATCTACATATATATATAAATTCAATCCTTAATAAATCAACTCAAAATAATAGTAATATTTAAATAGAAAAGCATATTTATTAAATTTTCACAAAATAACTTTAATAATAATAAATTAATAAAAATTGCTCCAATAGGTGAACTGTACCACACACCCTTATCCGGGTCCAGGAACATGTACAATCTTGTAAAATATTATTTAAAAATAAAATACCAATAATTGTACAAATATTTAAATAATTAAAAATTGTACATAAAATTCTAAAATAATTTAGGAGATATTTTTAAGTACATAAAATATGTCTACATGGCCACATTTGGTCACACTACCTGCTTACATGGGCTAAAATTTGGTTCGGGCCCAGTTCGGACTGAATTGGACAAACCGGATCATCTAAAAATCAATATATAAAATAATATTTAATTAAATTACTTTAAATAAGTCCATTCACAAGTCTGTCTGGTTTTCCTAGTTTGGTCATCACCATGGCTAGGCTTCCCCCGACATGGCTAATGTACTAGTCAAGGCACACTGCTATATTTTCCGTGCCAAAATTCTTGGTAGTCTTGTGTTACAAAATTTAACAGTGGCTAACGTCCTTCAAAATAAATAAATAAATAAATAAAATCATAAATTGTATAAATTCATTTTTAAGTCTAATAAAATAAAAATATAATTTAAAAAATAGGGGTTTTTACATAAGTTGTTTAATACTATTCCCTTAATTGTTTCCTAGCCCACAACAATTACTTCAAATAAAATCTCTTGTCGATAAATCTTTGGTCTTGATGCGGTTCATTTTGGGTCTACCAGCTTTGCGTCCAATACTTGGTACTCCAATTTGACTTCTAACTAATGCAATTTAAGGAGTGTAAAGAACTGAAATCGATTCCATACATGGCTGATAAGCATTTCTATTTTTTTAAATAAAAAATGAGCATGATAAAAACTTTCAATTTGTATATTACAAAAGTTACACGTAAAGGGTATATGTACACATAATAGTAAAGTATGATACAACCTAAAAAATGAACAATATCAACGGACCACATATGTTATTTGTTTCAGGATCTAATATTTTAAAATTAAAATTATCAATTTGCAACATTTAAAATGGTGTGGTTATCTTTTGATGCAGGCCATAGTTTTCAGCATTTTCAGACAATAGTTTATTCTAAAATTTTAAGTCGTTTGTCTATTTTTTGCCATGAAATGATATAATCTTAGCTAATACAATCAAATAATATTGTTATTGGTTTATCACATAAATTTTTAATTCAGGTATTAGAACATTCAGTAATGTTCGAAGTGTTAATATCAACTCTAGGACAAAGCATAAGATGTTATCTATTGCGCAAAATCACGGGTTCCATCATCTACACCAATAATCCATTTTGAAACTCTCATATTTATCTCATCCAACTCATTGTATTGCAAGCTTATCAAACCATACTTGATATTTTCTTACTCCGGGTACTTTAATTTTTAATTCTTTTTAAGATGTTGAATACAAAAAAATGTGGTGAGTCAGAAAAAGTTTAATGCATACCATTTACTAATTGTTTTTGTTATCTGATATAAATGACATATTATCCATTGATAAATAATGCTTTCAAAAGATCTTTTAAATTAGCTAAAAATTATGTCCATGAATTAGTATTTTTATTTTTAGCAATGACATAAACAATTGGATATAAATTATAGTTAGGATCATGATCACAAATAAAAAAAATAAATTATCTTGATATCTAGATGTAAGAAAAATAGCATCAATACTAATCACAAACAAACAACCGCTTAAAAAACTATCCATACATGTCTTAAAATAAATAATTATTCTTCAAAACTTATTATTCTTTGTAGCCTTTATAGAACATTTTCTCCTGGGATTTGTTTCAATAATTGTACAAGCATATTCTTTAAGATTACCATATGACACAACTACCATTAATTTCATAATACAATTGTTTGGGCTTTCTAAGGTTTAGAATATTTAATATATATTTGATGACCTCTATATATTATTTACAATGTGTAATGAACTATATGACTTGTTATCTCTAATTTTATCAATTACCTTTTTTAACACATACAATAGTAACTTATGGATGACATCATGTTGTAAGTGCACCTAAACAAAAATGTCGACTTTATAATATATAAGAATAACAAATGTTCCTCCTTCACCAATGACTTTAACATATAGTGTCCATCAACAACTTGGTTCATCACACTTATATATAATTTTCGAACATTGTTCAAACAAGCTAAAAAAGTAAAATTATGTTCACTTACTACATCACTTATAAAACTTTCAAATTTAGAACGAGATATAAATATTTTTCCAACAAATATTCTGGGAATGCGAACATCATCGGCATTATCATCTAAATGATCAACTAAATCACTATTATTTTCTTCATCGTCACCCCTTTCATTTAATATACTTTCTTCTTCAGTAATAAAACAATTTGGTGAGAAGAAATATGACCAATATTAACAGTTTGGTTATCAAAAAAAAATGTTGATTACTTATATCAAATTTTTGTATTGGTGGAGTAACATATATATATATATATATATATATATATATATATATATATATATATATATATATATATATATATATATATATATATATATATATATATATATATATATATATATATATATTCAGTGAATGTAAATTACTTTCAAGGACAAAATCCCATGTTTCTTTACCCTCTAATAATAAACAAGCAGAGAAAAAAAATACTTTAATATAAATTCACATTGGATAAAACATGATCGAAATAAGATTGCATAATTTATCTAACATAGTATTTCGATAAATTAAAATAAATCGGGTTAACCCCATTCGTAAAATAACTCATTTAGTGTACCTCCACTTGAGCATAATGTTATTATTGTTTGACCAATGGCAAATAGATATTGTAGAGCTTCTGGAGAGCTATTAGAGATGAGCTACTAGAGAAGTATGTGGAGAAGAAGAAAAAAATGTGCAGAGAAGAGAATATAGAAGAGTATGATTAGGAAGCTTCTGCAAATCTCCCATCAATTTATAGATACTATGGTTTACTGCCTTAATGACAGAATATAGGTCGATGATATGGCACTGATTACTATGTATTGAATAGTATTTGGGATTTTTATCATATTTTACTCATACTTTCTTGTGGTATTTGCTATTAGGGGTTGACATATCTTATTTTGTTTGGCTAAATATAGTAGCATAGTCGGAGAATCTACCTTTTTTTCAGCCCGATGTCGCTCCCCAAATGGAAGGTCGTCGTGGATCCTGAGTGGATTTCTTCTGCACCACTCTGATTTTTTTTTGAGGAATTTATCCGTCGAGCACCTGTTTAGCCTGTCTATTCTGGGAGCCTATTCTCCAACCATTTTGGTAGCATGATTGTATCCTTATTCAGACTGCAGATGACGATGTGATCATGTATTATTTGACACTGTGCTAGATTTTATTTTGTATAGCTAACTTCATGTTCATTTTGATAGAGCATCGGGGGCGTCTTATAGCTTCATCTTATATGTTCTATATTCCTGTTTATTGTTTGAATGTTTGAGACATAACATATTCTGTGAGACCATAGGATAATTGTATTAAAATACATACCCCCTTGTTTAGGTACAGCTGTAGCCGTATTGCAGAATATTGATATATACCAAAGTGCGTAGTTGGTCGAGTTATACC
Organism: Iris pallida; assembly: GCA_029216955.1. NCBI lineage: Eukaryota > Viridiplantae > Streptophyta > Magnoliopsida > Asparagales > Iridaceae > Iris > Iris pallida. Next base: position 2,350,223 of record JANAVB010001796.1, on the reverse strand, counting down.
TTTGTTCGCCGTATTTCGATACTGGACACACCATTAATATATTACCCTATATTATTCATGTGGATGCTTCTGAGATATAGAACATCCTACAATTTTAGTCTCCATATATGTATTATATACCATGGACACACAATGCTTCTTCGAGCTAATCATGTTATGCAAAAGTTCAGGATGAGACAAAAAAATCCTGAGGTGCCACCATGTTTGAGTCGTGGTAGAGCCAATGCAGAGAGGCTCTCTGATTCCTTGTTGGAATTCCAAATTCAAAACATATGGCGTGGCATACTTGTCTCAACAGATGTCACATATGACCGAGGGTAATTGAATAATTAGTTATAAACTTTAATTAATTACGAATGTATTATGTTCATATTTTGTTGAAATTATACAACACTCGAGAATAACACTTACATGCTTTTGTAGAAACCCCGTCGTATAAGCGACCGAGATTATGGATTTGAGGACTACCGGTTCCAACAGCGTGTTATATTTGATTCTAGCTTGTGAGTTTTATGCATGTGACACTGGGATGGTACATGTTTTTTATTTATTATTTTAATCAATAATATATTTTATTAGATATTTATACGATTTATTAAATTTTTAGCGTCCTAGAGTTCAACACACGATCCATAACCCATATAGTAATATGATTAGATCGATTATACAAGAACATGTGGATCATCTGGGAGCAGGACAAGAGCCCTCAATACCTCCATTATATTATCCTACAGGAAGTGTGTGTTAGAGACGTACAAGTCTCCATAAGGTTAGGCAGACTATCACAAGCATACCATGTAAGACTAACGAAGGAACTTCACGTCAGAGTACGTATGGTTGAGCGTGCGTTTGGCTTATTCGGTTTCAACGGAGATGAAATAGTCAAAAAGGAATAAGTCGAACTTCTAAAAATTGAAACCGAAGCGCAAATAAAAAAAACCAAAACCGAATGAACCGATAAGGGCAATTTTATTGATTAATGGGCCGAACACAAAGTTAGAGGTTGTGGTTAATTTAAATATACAATTTTTATGCATACATTTGTTGTATACTAGTTATTGAATTACCAAAGTTGGGCTTTAATACACCTACATAAAAAAAGTTTTTTAAATATACATATATTTAATCATGAAATGTGCATAAAACTGAGGACAATTATATAATTCATTAGAGAAATCCAAAATACAAAATCGATTGAGAAATTTTAATCTTTTCAAAACCAAAATCAAACAAAAATATTGATTTAAAGAGTTTGGCAGGGGCCGCACAAACGCAGGCCCCCAATGCAACAAATTATGACGTTCACTCTCCCACTTGGGGAGATGATAGGCCAGCACCACCCCTCCAGAGTGCAATGGAGGCCACTGTCCTAGGCCTGGGCATTCTTGATCACCCAAGGACCCCGTCCAGGTAAGTATGTTTTAATGTTGGACAATGCCCTCTATTTATGAGCAGCTCTTCCCTCATCCTCTGCGCCCATCCGATGTGGGACTAAAGGGAGAGAGAGAGAGCAATGCTTTTGTGCCTCGTTAGTCTTCTTTTCAATTGTTTCTCCCTTTGTAGATCAGCAAAGCCACACAACAGAAATAATCATTATTTATGTATGTCTCCAATCGCCAACACTCGTATACACAGGCAGCCTCCCCATAGCCATAGGAGGAAGAACCTGGGAACGATAGTCATATCATTCATATAGGTAAGGTAGCCAATCAATCGCCAACATTCAATTTCCTTCCTACATATAAACTTGACACAATCAGAAGAATAATAGGTCCTCAATGACAACTTAATATATATGTATGGATCAACATCGCTGTCACAAACTAACCCATAGTATGCATGTATGTCTCATTTTAACAAATATAAACCTGGCTGTCCTGTACATCCAATTATGTGTAAACCGAATCAATTCCTTTTTACAAAATTAGTATTCCATTTTTCAACCGAAAACCGAAATTAAAAAAAAAAAAAACGAAACTAGCCATAACCGAAACCAAAGTTTATCCCGTTGGACTATTTTTTATTGTTTACATAATTGAAACTCAGGGTATTTACATAATTGAGTAAGCCTTATTTAGTTTTAGACTGAAAGAGAAATCTAAAGCCGAATAATTTTTCTACTATTTTCAAAATCGAATCTGAACTGAATATTTTTCAAATGATTCAAAATAGTCAAAACCGAACTTCTAAAAACCAAAAGCGAATCAAAATTAGTCCTAACCGAAATCGAACTGTTAATCAATTCCGTTTATTCGGATTGTTCGGTTGGACTAATTTTATTGTTTAATGAGCCGGACCAAAAATTAAAATTGTAGTTAAACTATATTAAAATTATATATATATATATATATATATATATATATATATATATATATATATATATATATATATATATATATATATATATATATTTTATATATATATATATATATATATTTTATTTTTATTTTATATATATTTTATATATATATAATATATATATATATATATATATATATATATATATATATATATATATATATATATATATATATATATTTTATATATATATATATATATATATTTTATTTTTATTTTATATATATTTTATATATATATATATATATATATATATATATATATATATATATATATATATATATATATATATATATATATATATACCGGGCCGGTCCTTAATAACTGAAGGTCCTGTGCGAATTTCAAAATGTGGCCCCTAAATTTATTTATTCATATTTTTAAATATATTGTTATTTGTCGTTATCAAAATCTTTGGAGATGCTCTTGATTGTATATTATTACTAAATCTATAGGTAGTTACTAAACAAAATAACTAAAGCTCAAATAATCTATATTCAAGCACATTATATAGTATAATAAAGATGTTTTAGATAGAAGTTAAATTGTCTAAATCTGGCCTCAAAATTTTATGTTGATGAAAACATATAATAAAATGAATAACGATCAATACCCAAATGAGAAGTGTAATATTTAATCACACAATTTAGAGCCACCAAGACCTGAGTAGGGCCAGCCAAGGGCACGGACAAGGTGGGCGACCGTCATGGACTCCCAATTTTGGAAGTCCCGTAGTTTTACAATTAATAGACTAGGTATATCAAAAAAGAAAAAAAAAACAAAGATCCAATATGGAAGCAACAAAAAAGCCAGCGCTCTAATCGGAAAAAAAAAATATGATAGCTTGATTGATGATTTTGATAGCTTAGTTGATGATTTTGCTTGTAAAAATGCTAAAAAAAATTATTTATGTGAAAAAAATGGCCCAAATTTTAGATTTTGTTATAGGTCCCGTAAATCATAGGACCGACTATGGACCTGAGTCACCTGATTCAAGACCAAGAGCTCCAGTCTTCGACATCAATATTTATTAAATAAATACTAAGCCTACACATCCAAATTCTTAAATTGTATATATAAAAAAAATCTGATCATTATTGTAGAAAATAAATTCATCTAACAATTGAGGGATCTTTAGAAACAAAAATAGCAATTAACACACCGGTCAGAGCAATATCTTTAAGAAATCCTAATTTTTTGTATGATTATAAATATGATTCTTAGCGTCAGTAGGGAATATGGATCCAAGAATTGGAGGTCTGGAAGGGATTGTAGAGTAGAAATTGAGAAAGAAATGGAAGAACTTGAAATACAAAATTACAAAACTAACCCTAATATTTTTTTGAGGCCTCCAAAATTTGGAGGCCCTGTGCGGCCGCGCTAGTGGCACGGCCCCAGGGCCGGCCCTATATATATATATATATATATATATATATATATATATATATATATATATATATATATATATATTATATATATATATATATATGCAAATGACCTCTAGCCTAGTGGTTAAGAGAGATGCATGCGGCCCAAGTAGTCGGGAGTTCGAGCCTCAGTGGAGGCGAGTTCGCCACAAGTACCCATTGCTTCAAAATATATATATATATATATATATATATATATATATATATATATATATATATATATATATATATATATATATATATATATATTTCGTGAACTAGTTAAATTATAAAATTGGGCCTTAAAAAAATTCATAGACCCAAAGCCGGACCAGAATTGGACTTATGGGTAGTCTATCCTAGCTATTTTCCTTATTCTGGAAGCATTGGTGATGATTGTTTCAACATCCGGGGACGTCTGCGGAAGTCCCACTATTGTTGCTTTTACTTGGTTTGAGGCTTTCGCCTGCAGGACATCATCAGATCATTGTCTTACCCCGAGGCAAGTATACCTTGCCACTATGTCATTTCTTTTGTTAATTTCATATCTTGCTACTTTATTGTTGTCTCACAATTGTGCGTCCGAGTATAACTCTGGGTGCAACCAACGAGATACGTTGGTCGTTACAGTTAGCCTACTCCATTAGAAACCACCCATGTACTGCAGAGCGGATACACTAGTATCTCGTTAGACCCTGACACATGCTTGGACACGATGATTGATACACGTATCACCTCATTCGATTGATCATCCGTGCGGCCAGTACGTGCGACAGTATAGTTCATGCTAGATACTTTCATTATGACATATTAGGCCCGGCCGTACTGGGGATTGTCCGTATCATGGAGTCGACTTGCTCTAGATACATTGGATCGGGAGGACAGTTACTAGACAAAGGGGCTTCTATTGGTGTTTGTTGTTGACAGGAAGGCAGTTCGGACGAACCCCACTGCGAGATGATCTCATGTTCGGAGAGTCCCATTCGTCGAAAGATGTTCTCATTGCATTTACACATAGTTGATAGAGCACCCCTGAGCTTTATGTATTTCATACCATAGTGGCATGTATATTATGTTTCTTGTTGCGTCCCTCTGACGAACTGGTTTTCTTCCAGGTTGGCTAAGTGGGTTGGCAGAGTTCTTTGTCGGATATTTGCTGAGCACCCATTTTATTGCAGGTATTACTCTTCTTTAGTATGCATGTTTCATTTCTATATTCATACCTGCTTGATTTACGTAGTATTTGTAGGCTCTTTTTTCTCTCGAGTCTACTCGGGCTAGTATAATTATTTGACTGCAGACTAGTATTCATATTTTCCTTTCTTTAAGTTTTTGTTATATCGATTGAGATATAGAGTGATAGTTACACCATTTTAAACAGCTTACACGTATTCGAGTCGGACTAGAGTCTGGTTGAATACGTAGCTGGCCTATGCCACGTGGCTCGGTCTCGCATATTTTGGGACTGGGACGTGACAACAGCCGTAGCTGTATTGCGAAATATTGGTATATACCAAAGTGCGTAGTTGGTCGAGTTATAGCCCTATTCGTCGTATTTCGATACAAGACACACCATGAATATATTACCCTATATTATTCATGTGGATGCTTCTGAGATACAGAACATCCTACAATTTTGTCTCCATATATGTATTATATACCGTGGAACATAATGTTTCTTCCCGCTAATCATGTTATGCAAAAGTTCGGGATGAGACAGATAATTTCTGAGGTGCCACCAAGTTTTAGTCGTGGTAGAGCCAAGGCAGCTCTTTGATTCTTGGATGGAATTCCCAATTTGAAACATACGACGTGGCATACTTGTCTCAACATATGTCACATATGACCGAGGGTAAGTTATTAAATATATAATTAATTATTAAATTTAATGAAGTACGAATGTGTTATGTTCATATTTTGTTGAAACTATACAACACTCAAGAATAACACTTACATGCTTTTGTAGAAACTCCACCGTATATGCAACCGAGATTATGGATATGAGGACTACGGGTTCCAACATCAAGCTATATTTGATTCTAGCTTGAGTGAGTTTTATGCATGTGACACTGGTATGTTACGTGTTTTTAATTTATTATTTTAATCCATAATTAATTTTATTAGATATTTATACGATTTATTAAATTTAAAAACATTAAATTTTCAACGTCCTAGAGTTCAACACACGCTCCAAAACCCAGATAGTACGTAATATGATTCGAGCGATTATACAGGAACTTGTGGATCATCTGGAAACATGACAAGAGCCCTCGATACCTCCATTATATTATCCTGCAGGAAGTGTTAGTTGGAGACATACAAGCCTCCATAAGGTTTGGTAGACTATCACAAGCATACCATGTCAGACTAGCGAAGGAACTTCAAGTTAGAGTCCGTATGGGTGAGCGTTCGGCTTATTCGCTTTCAACAGAGACGAAATAGTCAAAAAAGAATAAACCGATCATCTAAAAATCAAAATTGAAACCCATCCGCAAATAATAAAAAAACCGAAACCTAATGAACCATTCAATTTGTTCGGTTGGGCAATTTTTATTGATTAATGGGCCGAACACAAAGTTAGAGGTTGTGGTTAATTTATACTAAAAAATATGTAATTTTTATGCATACATTTGTTGTATACTAGTTATTGAATTACCAAAGTTGGGCTTTAATACACATACATAAAACTTTTTTAAATATTCATATATTTAATCATGAGATATGCATAAAATTGAGGATAATTATATAAACATGATCAATAAATAACGTAGTATTTCGAATGTTTTTCCGATCATTTTTCAAACCGAATTTTTTTTCAAACCAAACCGAATATCTTATTATGTTCGGTTCTCGGTCCAAAACCGAATAATGCTCACCCCTATGTCAGGGTCGTTCGTGCACTTCTCGGCATGATAATGAGGGCACTTCGCATCGAGGTGATGCAGACACTTCACTGTACAAGAAATTTGATATGGAATACTATACGTAGATATTAATGACTCCAACAGGATTAGAACCTGCTTAGGAGGAGAATTGGCAGGAGGAGGATGGTTCAGATGCGCATGCGGAGGATACGGCAGAAAGGAGAGAGCAACTACGTCACAGACGTGGTGTTCTTAGGAATTTCAGAAGACTTGTCATGAGTGGTAACTGATTTATTGGATATCTATGTCAAGGCGCATGCCCGAGACATTTTATTTTTCAGACTTCAGGCATGTTTCATTTTATTTGAACGTTTGAAAAAGTAGACGTTTGAGAAGTCTTTATATATAAAACTTTTATTCATTTTCGAATTTAATTATAACATCAATGATAAAAATTTACTTTCTCGGAAGGTTAGTATGATACTTTTTATCCATTCATATCCAATTTAAGAAGACAACTATATGCAGGAGAAAGTTATCCCAACTTTGCTCCTTTTGAGAACTGAACAATTATTTTGGAATTGACAAGACTCCGGTTCTCAGAACATTAATTTATGCACCATTTGTACATCTCTTGAAAGATGAAAAAACAAAGCATCAAAAAATTACAACATCAAAGATAAAACAAACATACAACTTTTTATTAATTTTCAAGTTTAATTATAACATCAAAGATAAAATTGAATATCTAAGTGGTTAATACTATTCCCTTTATTGTTTCCTAGCCCACAACAATTACTTCAAATATAATCTCTTGTCGATAAATCTTTGGTCTTGATGCGGTTCATTTTTGGCCTACCAGCTTTGCGTCCAATACTTGGTACTCCAATTTGACCTCTAACTAATGCAATTTGAGGAGTGTAAAGAAGTGAAATTGATTCCATACATGGCTGATATGCATTTCTATTTTTTTCAATAAAAATGAGCATGAAAAAATTTCAATTTGTATATTACAAAAGTTACACGTAAAGGGTATATGTACACATGATAGTAAAGTATGATACAACCTAAAAAATGAACAATATCAATGAGCCACATATGTTATTTGTTTCAGGATCTAATATTTTAAGATTAAAATTATCAATATGCAACATTTAAAATGGCATGGTTATCTTTTGATGCGGGCCATAGTTTTTAGCGTTTTCAGACAATAGTTTATTCTAAAATTTTAAGTGGTTTATCAGTTTTTTGCCATGAAATGATATAATCTTAGCTAATACAACCAAATAATATTGTTTTTGGTTTATCACATGAATTTTTAATTCAAGTATTAGAACATTCAGTAAGGTTCGAAGTGTTAATATCAAATCTAGGACAAAGCATAAGATGTTATCTATTGCGCAAAATCACGGGTTTCATCTGTTGGAAATTAATGCATGTTGATTCAGGAGATGAAGAACAAAAATAAATGCGGAAGCGTACCTGAATCCATTGATTGGCTTAATGGATCTTGAAGCGGTCGTCCCTTTATGGGGTTCGATCTTCCAACCTGCTACGGCCCTTAATAACAAAGATGAAATCTTTGTTCCTCTCTTTGTTAATGGGGATACATAAGAGAATAGAGAAACCATCTCTTTGGTGGCCGTATGAGTTGGGGACTATAACTCTAATGAATACATATATTTATATGTTTTGATATTTCTAATTTGGCCCCCTCATCAAATTAGATTTATCTCCGGTATCTACATATTATTTCTATGACAATTATACCCTTAAGCCAATTTCCAAATAGACCACTTTAATTTGGCTTAATTATTAGATAGCCCAAACACAATTAATTTTACATGTGTGGCCCCTACTATTGAATAATTCCAACAATCTCCCACTGGGCCACATATGTAACCTTATAATTGTGTTAACCTTAGTGAGCTCATAAATTGCTATCTTAATCCTTAGGGTATATCCGGACAATCTCGTCCATTAACCATATCAATATAGGATCAAAGCGGCATTCGTCACATATAGCGTACCTAAACCATCAATGGTCGCATATACCAATATAGCTAAACGACATAGATCAATCATGGATGGGTAGCATAAAAATTACACGCAATGCGATCAATACATGTCTATTTCCAACTGGTCCTCCTTAACTTTAGTGAGATCAATACTTTAATATAATGAAAACAGAATGAACTGAATTTTCATATATCTGATCAGATAAATATCCAAAATACTTTAATACATAAATGTGTCCAAAACCAAATAGCACCCAAATACATAAAATACAAACTCCCACTGTATTGCCATCACTACAACAAAAAACCCTTTTAATGACGGCTAAAAAGCGTCATTAATGACGAACTATGACGCTTTTTTTTTTCACAGCAACCGTTATAAAAACGGGTGTTATAAATGTTTTTTAAAAGCATCATAAAATAACCGTCATGAATAGTTTCTATAAAAGCGTTATGAATAGTTAATATATAGTGCACAATTCAGAACAATTTTAAAACGTCATGCATAGATAATATGTATAGGCTCAATGCAGCACATTTATAACACTTTATACTATTCAAATTAGCATATTTATAATGCTCTATACTGCACAGTATATATTACATTCCAAAAACTTAACATTATATATCACCATCTTATTATATTTCTCAAAATAGAGTACATATCAACATCTTCTTTACATTGAATATCCAAATACATATATATATTTACAACAGTAAAACACACAGTAGTGGTTCCCTCACAATTGAGAACAAAGTGCAACAAAATGCTAAGGTGTAGAAATAAGCCTAAATTGAATACATAATCAAAAGTCTCCATCCAACCTTTCTCTCCAATTCTGGTAGTGCCTTCTTGAGTTTGCTGATAGTATCGGCCCATAGTGCTTTGAGGCCTCTACGCCATTCTTCCTGCCATAATGTTAACACTCTCCTGAATAGCCTTAGCATAGTCTAGGACAATCTGTCCCGAGGCATTCTGATACTCACGGGGCATATCCACGTAAAGAAGTTCCTGGCATATTTAATTTGGCAGAGTATGGGCAAGACCTCAACAGTTGTTTCTACAAACAAATAAGAAACAACATTCAATCAAGTGACAAAAATCAACTCAACCCCACCAAAGGAGGCTACATAGAAGTTCAAATTAACAAATAATAAAACCATAAGTCTGACTCATGAACATCAGATAATACAAAATAAGATCAAACTAGTATGCAACAGGAATATATCCATTTTGCTAAGAATATAAATGAATAACGTTGATGGTGATGGGAACGAGGATAACACGTACCAAATCCACGACCAGGCTTATGGTTGCATGTTTCGCAGTGCCATACATCCTGAAAAATTGCATATTTATTAAGCTTTGAAACTTGTAATGAACCAGACCGATTGCAGGATTTCTATCAAATCTTCAAGCACAAATTTTGTGGTAATATGAGAGGGACACAATCAACAACACCCGATATAGACCAGCAATGGCAACAAAAAGTTTGATAAGCTCCTATCATATCCAAGCATACCTGAGGGAAAACGCCAGTAGTTTGCCGCCCATTCCCATACTGAGAAACGCACCCTATATCATACAGATGACATGTTACAGAGGTTATAGAAAATTTAATGAAGGGTTCTACTACCTACCCATATCCAAAAGGAGAGTAGTATGGGATATACGGCCTCCTGTAACCCATGTATGGATTGAATCGTCGTGGACGGTACTGCTTCATTCCAGGTACTTCTTCAGGTGTGCAAGAATAATGCACCTGCAATGACATCGGGGAAATGTGTGTCACTTGTCAGAATCAATTACGGACTTCTCAACAAATATACAACAGAACATCAGATGCCATGATGATGACAGGTAGCGGAGTGAACTCCAGACTTTTAAATATCATTAAATCTTAAGGAATCATTTCCCAAACCTTCTATTTGAAGTAGTAGATGGCATGGCAAACACATATTCAATAGATTATATCAATTGGTCACTTGGTAGGAAGATACCTCCACTATAACCATGAGAAGAAGTCTTACGCTAGGAAACAATTTATATAGGAAAACCTGAATATTCATATCAACTACACAATCGCTTGTCTCAACAATTAAGCATGTCCCAAATTTATCAGGTTAGCTGTATGAATGTATTACCTCTAACGACTCTATTGAAGTCTATGTCCTCAGTTACGTTCCATTCCTGGCATCATAATCAACTATTGGTTTGCCCCTCGCCTCCAAACTCATAGTGGCACCTTCAACGGCAACCTGGCCAATCCTAACTGGCGCATACACCTCAATCTCCATTATAGATCTGATGGGTCATCATCATCATCGTCTGATTTTGTACAAATTATCATGGTTTTCTTCTGTAACCGAGTAATTAATTGATCAAGTGATGCCTACATAGCAAGCACCACGAAAAGAATCCGCAAAAATAGAACGATAATTAATCGGAAGAAAATTAAAAGAAATTTTTTTGGTTCGATCACCAACCAGATCCGAGATCCAGAATCAATGGCCTGCCGCCCCTGGCGCCGCTGCCGGCGATCTTCATGATCCCTCCTCCTCCCGATCCGGACATCATGACCTTGAACTCCTCGAAGCTGACCATGCCGTCCCCGTCCTTGTCGACGCCGTCGATCATCTTCCTGCACTTCGCGACCGACACCTCCTCGTCGAGGCTCCGCAGCACCTTGGCGAGCTCCTCGGCGGAGATGGAGCCGTTGCGGTCGAGGTCGAACATGGAGAAGGCATGGCGGAGATCCTCGAGGGCGGCGGTGGGGTCCACCTGGAGGATATTGAGGTCGATGAACTCGTCGTGGCTGATGAAGCCGTCGCCGTCAGCGTCGGCCTCCTCCATCATCCGTCGCAGCCCTAATTTTGAAGAGAACGGGCTCTAGGGTTAGGGTTTTGGAGTTGGGAGAAAGGAAGAGAAGAAGAGGAGGAGATGAGGGTGTTGCTGAACTAGAGTTAGGGTTTTGGATCTTTCCTTAGGATTTTGGAGTTGGGGGAGAGGAGGAAGGAGAAAGGAGAAGACCGATCAGAATTGGGGGAGAGAATTTTTTGTTGAAGCGCGCGGGTTGTAGAAGGATTTTGCCAAAAATTGAACTTAAAAAATTTACAAGTTTGCCACCGCTCTAAAATATTAATGACGTTTTGTTTTATAAACGTTATAAAAAGTCCAGAATTAGCCCAAACCGTCATTGAAAAAGTATTTTGAACTTTAATAACGCTTAGGTATCAGCCGTCATTAAATCCCTTATCAAGCGTCATTAAAGGGTATTTTTGTTGTAGTGCATATTCTTAATTAAGATAACACCTATATGAGCAGTACGCTCATGAAAGACCTTGGGTGATAATACTTTTGTGAGCGGATCTGCTAACATGGAGTTTGTCCTAATGTGCTATATAGACACTTTAACCATTCTGAATTCTTTCCTTCACAACTAGAAACTTTATGTCAATATCCTTGCCTTATACAAGTTTCTGTTGTTATTGGAAAACAGTATTGGTGATTTACTGTCACACCATAATTTAAGTGGTCTTTCAACACCCTCCTGTAGGTGCAACATTGTGACAAAATTTCACAACTATATTCCCTGAATAGATGCCTCACAACATGCTATAAACCTTGCTGTCATGGTAAAAAAATTATGAGTACATGTTTGACACTCATCCAAAATATATCTTTATTAGTCAGCATAACCTGATGTGGATCTCCTGTTGTGTTGCATCCAACAAAATCGGAGTCGAAATGCCTTATGATCTCCAGAATTATTCCATCTCCTACAAAGAGCATAATTTCTTGTTCTCTATTAATTACTTAAGTAGTTTGGCTGCTATCCAATGATCCATCCATAATTGCTTAAATATCTGCCTAACATCCTAATATGTACGCAACATCCTGACGCGTACATACTTGAGCATATATTAGACTCCCTACAACAGGTAATTAAGGAAAAATCTATTGTATTTTTTTAATTTAAGGCTAACCTTAGGGCACTTGATTGAAACCGAATTTGTCTCCTTTAACGAGAGGTGTCACCTGATTTGCATTGGATACTTTAATCAATATACAAAACCAGAAAATTATTCCTACTCCCACGGAACTTGTGATACACACAATCTCAACAGTGTTTATCTCAAAACCAAACAAGATAATCACTTGGTAAAACTTTAAGTACCTTCGACGAGAATCCTGCTTGGGTCAATGAATAGATTTTGTCAATATGCAAACCATATTATTTGGGTCTTTCGACACAAAGTTTTCTGCATGCACCATAAATTGTTTCGTCGAAGTTACCATTGAGAAACACAATTTTGACATCCATTTAATATAACTCAAGATCAAAATGTGCAATAAGTGCTGTGATTATTTTAAAAGAGTCTTTCAAAGATACCGAAGAGAAAGTCTCTTTAAAATCAATCGTTGACTTTTGAGTAAAGTCACTAGCTGCATGACGTACTTTATACCTCTCAACATTATCCTTTCGAATCTTTTTTGGTTTTAAATGTCCATTTTCAACCAATGAACTTCGTATCTTTTGGTAATGTGACAAGTTCCTAAACTTTATTGTCTTGCATAGACTTATACTCCTTATTTATTTCTTCAATCCACTCTTAAGAGTTGGAACTTTCCATGGCCCGATGGAAGATGATTGAATCACCTTCCAATATTCCATAGTTTTCCTCACGTTCCTAGAGAAATATGACAATATTGTCCCAAATTATATTTCTCCTTTCTCTGGTGGACCATCTAATTAATATTACCGATTCTTGAGGTTATTGAGTTTGTTCCTTAGGAATAATTACCTTATCTTGAATGGGGTGCCGCTACATTGTCGTTGTTAAAGTATCTCAACAACGACTTATAGAGGTAATTCGACATTGTCTTATTGAGGCTCCGAATTCACTTCTTGATCAAGACAAGTATAGAATCCTGCACATCGTCAAAAGTGATAGTAGAAATCGTAATTAATTTCTTTTCAAAGACAATGATCCTGACTTTATTTCTCACCCAAACTCAACATCCTCAAAAACTATTATACTTCTCATCTCAAAAAATTTCTTAGTGTGGGATCATATAATTATTAACCCCTCGATCTGTCAGCATATCCAATAAAGTAGCTACTTACAATTTAACTTTGGTCTGTCTTCCCTTTACACATTCGATACAGACATTGAAGTCTATAAAGTCAATGGAATCCATATCTCATCAGACACGAGTCGTTCAACTCTATTTCTAGAGATGTGACCTAATCGCTTATGTCATAGTAAGGCTAAAAAAATATTGTTAATTTTACATTTAGTACCACATGACTTCATTTGCAAGATTTCATTATAAGATGCAATAATTTCAACTGAATATAGGTTATTATAAACCTTAAGGGAACCGTTACTAATAATATTTGAATTTGAAGATAGACTAAATCTATTGTTTCCAAATGAACAATGATAACCAGATTTGTCCAATAAGAAAACTGAAACTGAATTTCGTCTAAAAGACGGTACAACAAAAGTGTCTATCAAATCCAAATAATAACCGGTTCCCAATATAACCTAAAATGTCCTATTGCTTACACTTATACCGACTTGCCGTCACCCACATAGATGTATCTTTTACCATCAATTGGCTTTCGGTAGCTCAGACAACCTTGTCTAGAAATACTAATGTGGGTAGTAGCACTAGAATCTAACCACCACGTGTTTAAGTACTAATCTATATTAACCTCAGAACAGACCAAATTTAGAAATATACTTTTCTTTATACGCCATACGTGGTACTTTGTACATTTCTTTTTTATGTGTTCTGGCTTGTCTCAAAAGAAATAACCCTTAGTTTTATATTGTTGTTTCTTTTGAGCTGGACCCTTAGCAGCTTCTGTATTTATTTTCTTTTTGTTCTTAAAGTTTATCCCATTAAACATAAAATTTAAATTCTTATTGGCAGATATTCTAGCAACATTAACTGTAAAGAGAACAAAACAACAGAAATGACATGCTCTAATTAATAACCAAAGAGTAAAATATAGTCAAACAAATTCAAATAATGGTGAACCCCATCTCAAGATACCTAGTATATCATTAATATCAAGTCTTTGGACAGTGATATTAACTGTAAGTGATACTCTTGGTGTAATGATCAAACGTTGACAATAAGTCATGTCAAATAATAAGCCTATCTTGGATCGGGTTATTATTCACATGTAAACCTTACAATTGTCATACATTTATCACTACATGTATGTGTGCGATTCGGCCAAGTATTAACCTTCCTTTGGGCCGACTATTACCCGCATGAATATACACACACAAACATCCGACATCCCTCATAGGCTATCTACGCAAGAGAGGTCACTTTGGCGACTTCTTGTTTCAATGAGCCTACTTAGAATATTAGACAACTATTGCTAGTCACAAAAGGCACCAAAAAATTTGAATGTTGACTAAATTTTACAAAACCGAATCATGTCCAAAATTTTATGTACATGCATATTTGAACATTATAAATAAAATCATACAAGCTTCAATCAATTTCATGTTCCACAAAAATTGTCTTGAGTAGAAAGCCATACATGGTTTCAAAATTGCACCTCACCTTGGAATCATTTTCAAAATTGATGCCAAACATTAGAACAATACTATATATGCAGACATATTGAGAAGCTGATGCTAGATTTGCAACCTTTTGTCTGTTTTTCTTATCAATAATCGAATTTCTCTGTTGGCATAAAACGGCCCAAAAAAAGGAGAAAAATGATAACCAGATTTGCCTAAAATAAACATTGTTAGATCAATCTCTCTCTACAGAGAATAAGCACTCGGCACAAGACGACACTTTTTCTTCAAAATCACACTGAACAACCGAAAGTCTCATTGCCTAAAATATTATAAATCCTAACCAAGTTTTCCTTTTGACAACAAAACATATGTCCCAAAAATCAAAACATTACAATATCACACGAAAATTCTAAACCCTAACAAAAAGCTGAAGATAACATAGATTCCGTTTGTGCATTATATAAATAGAATATGCATGGATATATGCACAAACTTCTATGTTTATTAACTAAGTGGATTAAAAAAAAACTTTCTAGTGCTAATTGTGCTGTCATGAAGTGTTATAAGTATTAGAATTTCAGCAAGTCTTTCCCGATGAATATGGTTTGTACGCACAATCATTGAACACACATCATCTTTAATTAAAATTATTTGAGGAGATATTGAGTTGATATTTTCCAATAGACATGAAGTACGCATGAAAGCTGGAATCAACTCAGAGTGATTCTACATAAAATTGTTCGGTGGATGATACAAAATTCAATCGAACAATTGGAACCCTAATTGAATCAGATCAAACGATCTAGGGTTCCAGAACAACATAAAAAAATATTGATCTGAAACTTCAAACTCAAGAATCAAACATGGAGGCTCTGATACCACTTGTTGGAAATTAATGCCTGTTGATTCATGAGATGAAGAACAAAAATAAATGCGGAAGCGTACCTGAATCCATTGATTGGCTTAAAGGATCTTGAAGCGGTCGTCCCTTTATGGGGTTCGATCTTCCAACCTGCTATGGCCCTTAATAACAAAGATGAAATCTTTGTTCCTCTCTTTGTTGATGGGGATACATAAGAGAATAGATAAACCATCTCTTTGGTGGCCGTAAGAGTTGGGGACAATAACCCTAATGAATACATATATTTATATGTTTTGATATTTCTCATTTGCCCCTCATCAAATTAGATTTATCTCCGGTATTTACACATTATTTCCATGACAATTATACCCTTAAGCCAATTTCCAAATAGACCACTTTAATTTGGCTTAATTATTTATAGCCCAAACACAATTAATTTTACATGTGTGGCCCCTAATTGTTGAATAATTCCAACATCATCATCTACACCAATAATCCATTTTGAAACTCTCATATTTTTCGCATCCAACTCATTGTATTGCAGGTTTATCTAAACATACTTGATATTTTCTTACTCCGGGTACTTTAATTTTTAATTTTTTTTAAGATGTTGAATACAAAAAATGTGGTGAGTCAAAAAGTTTCACGCATACCATTTACTAATTGTTTTTGTTATCTGATATAAATGACATATTATCCATTGATAAATAATTCTTTCAAAGGATATTTTAAATTAGCTAAAACTCATGTCCATGAATTAGTATTTTTGTTTTTAGCAACGACATAAACAATTGGATAAATGATAGTTAGGATCATGATCACAAGTAAAAAATAAATTACCTTGATACCTAGATGTATGAAAAATAGTATCAATACTAATAAATAAACAACCGCTTAAAAAACTATCCATACATGTCTTAAAATAAATAATTATTCTTTAAAACTTATTATTCTTTGCAGCCTTTATAGATATTTTCTCTTGGAATTTGTTTCAATAATTGTACCAGCATATTCTTTAAGATTACAATATGAAATAACTACCATTAATTTCAAGATACAATTTTTTGGCCTTTCTAAGGTTTGAAATATTTAATATATATTTGATGACCTCTATATATACTATTTACAATGTGTGATGAACTATATGACTTGTTATCTCTAATTTTATCAATTACCTTTTTAACACATACAATAGTAACTGATGGATGACATCATGTTGTAAGTGCACCTAAACAAAAATGTCGACTTTATAATATACGAATAAACAAATGTTCCTCCTTCACCAATGACTTTAACATATAGTATCCATCAACAACTTGGTTCATCACACTTATATATAATTTTCGAACATTGTTCAAACAAGCTAAATAAGTAAAATTATGTTCAATTACTACATCACTTATCAAACTTTTAAATTTAGAACGAGATTTAAATATTTTTCCAACAAATATTCTGGGAGTGCGAACATCATTGGCATTATCATCTAAATGATCAATTAAATCACTATTATTTTCTTCATCATCACCCTTTCATTTAATATACATTCTTCTTCAGAAATAAAACAATTTGGTGAGAAGAAATATGACCAATATTAACAGTTTGGTTATTAGAAAAATGTTGATTACTTATATCAAAATTTTGTAATGGTGGAGTAACATATATATTTATTTTCAGTGAATATAAATTATTTTCAAGGACATAATCCCATGTTTCTTTACCCTCTAATAAACAAGCAAAGAAAAAAATACTTTAATATAAATTCATATTGGCTAAAACATGATCGATAATAAGATTGCATAATTTATCTAACATAGTATTTCGATAAACTAAAATAAGTCGGGTTAACCTCATTCGTAAAATAACTCATTTAGTGTACCTCTACTTAAGCGTATGTTATTATTGTTTGACCAATTGCAAATAGATATTGTAGAGCTTCTGGAGAGCTATTAGAGATGAGCTACTAGAGAAGCTGTGGAGAAGAAGAAGAAAATGTACAGAGAAGAGAATATAAAAGAGTATATGATTAGGAAGCTTCTGCCAATCTCCTTTCAATTTATAGATACTTTGGTTTACTGCCTTACTGACAGAATATAGGTCGACGATGTGGCACTGATTACTATGTATTGAATAGTATTTGGGATTTTTATCATATTTTACTCATTCTTTCTTGTGGTATTTGCTATTAGGGGTTGACATATCTTATTTTGTTTGGCTAAATTTAGTAGCATAGCAGGAGAATCTACCTTTTTTTGCAGCCCGAAGCCGCTCCCCAAATGGATGGTCGTCGTGGATCCTGAGTGGATTTCTTCTGCACCACTCATGATTTTATTTTTTATTATTTTGAGGAATTTATCCGTCGAGCACCTGTTTAGCCTGTCTATTCTAGGAGCCTATTCTCCAACCATGTTGGTAGCATGATTGTATCCTTATTCAGACTGCAGATGACGATGTGATCATGTATTATTTGACATTGTGCTAGATTTTGTTTTGTATAGCCAACTTCATGTTCATTTTGATAGAGCGTTGGGGGCGCCTTATAACTTTATCTTATATGTTCTATATTCCTGCTTATTGCTTGAATGTTTGAGACATAACATATTCTGTGAGACCATAGGATAATTGTATTGTAATACATACCCCTTGTTCAGGTACAGTCGTAGCCGTATTGCGGAATATTGATATATACCAAAGTGCGTAGTTGGTCGAGTTATACCTCTATTCGCCGTATTTCGGTACTGGACACACCACTAATATATTACCCTATATTATTCACGTGGATGCTTCTGAGATACAGAACATCCTACAATTTTAGTCTCCATATATGTATTACATACCATGGACACAATGCTTCTTCCAGCTAATCTCGTGATGCAAAAATACAGGATGAGACATAAAATTTCTGAGGAGCCACCACTACCAAATTACAGCATTTTAGCGACGGAAATTTTCCGTCGCTATTACCGTCGGATCACCGACGGATTTGTGACGAAATACCGACGGAAAGCAGTGGACAATTTTTTTTATTTTTTATGTCCATATCCGTCGCTACGCCGTCGATAGGTAGTCGGCCAAGTAGCGACGGTTTTATATCCGTCGCTAGAACGTCGCATATTTTGGCGGCAAAAACCTAAAATATTGGCACAGATTTGACTGACGACTTAGCGACGGAATCATCCGTCGCTACTCTGGCGCGAGATTTACTGACTACTTAGCGACGGAATAATCCGTCGCTACTCCGTCGCTACTTTCTGTACCCTAACTTAAATTGAACCGATGGGGGGGGGGAATTTTCATTCCCCCCCAAAACACTCTCTCTCTTCCCTCTCCCTCTCTCCGACGATCTCGCTCTCTCCGACCGGCGATCTCCCTCTCTCTCTAAGGTATGCTCTCTCTCCCCCCCTCTCTCTCTCTATCTCCCTCTCTCTCTCTCTCTCTTTTACGATTTGGGGGTTGGGGGGCTATCGTAGTGGTCGGAGAGGGTGTGGGGCAGGGGGGTTTCGGGTACGGGGTGGGGTGGTCGGGACAAGGGTGGAGTGGGGTGGTCGGGGGCAGGGGGGTCGGGAGGGGGTCGGGCAGGGTGGGGGGTGGTCTGGGCAGGGGGGTTCGGGTAGGGGTGGGGTGGTCGGGGCAAGGGTGGGTGGGAGAGGGGGCAGGGGGGGTCGGGCAGGGGTGGGGGGTGGTCTGGGCAGGGGGGTGGGAGAGGGGGTCGGGCAGGGGTTGGGGAGGGTCGGGCAGGGTTGGGGGGGTCGGGGAGGGGGGGGTAGGGGGGTGGGAGAGGGGGTCGGGCAGGGGTTGGGGGGGTCGGCAGGGGTTGGGGGGGGTCGGGGCAGGGGGGGCAGGGGGGTGGGAGAGGGGGTCGGGCAGGGGTTAGGGGGGTCGGGCAGGGGTTGGAGGGGGGTCGGGGCAGGGGGCGTAGGAGGGACTCTGGAGTCCCCGCGCAGGAGTCCTCCTCCTCTCCCATAGACACACACACACACACGGACACACACACACACACGGACACACACACAACACACACACACACGGACACACACACACACAGACACACACACACACGGACACACACACACACACACGGACACACACACGGACACAGACACACGGATACACACACACTCAGACATATATATCATGGTTTAAAGTATCGGCCGATACCGATCCGATACGGCCGATACCGATATGGTTTGGCATGTTCCGATCCGATACCGACCGATACCAAGTATTGACCGATACCGACATTGGGGGTCTTTGTTCCGGTCAATTCGACAAAGAAAATTAAACAAAAAAGACAAATCAACAAGGGTTTAAAGCATAACAAGGTTGTAGAAGCATGTAAAAGAAGAAAATCACATCAATTGAAGAAAATCATCTATTGTTTGTAAACCAATCGGTAAGGGTGACTACTATTTCATTTAATTTCAAAACTACTAAGAAATAACACTGAAAATACTTAAAATTATGCCTAAATGTATAAAATATGTTTTTAAATGTAAATAATTTATTAATAATTATTGTTCCCCGATACCAAAAAATCCGATACTCCGATCCGAAACCGCCAATACTACCGATATCGCCGATACCAATACTCATAGGAATAGTCCATACCGATTCCGATACCGATACTTTGAACCTTTATATATATATATATATATATATATATTATATAGGCATAATTTTAAGTAATTTATTAATAATATATATATATATACACAGACACACGTCGTGAAGTCTAGTATATATATTTGATTAGCTAAGGTAGAAGTTTAGCCTAATTAAGGTTAGTTTTGACAGAGTTGACTTGGACTCCTAATTTGACCCAGAACTAGTCTAGTATACCATCTGCTCCTCCTTTCTTCCCTTCTTCTCATTCGACTATCTCGGCCTCCTATTCGGCCTACTATTCCGATATGCGTTTGATACGGTCTACCTAACCTATATACTGATACTAATCTGATACTCTCTGATATTAAGTACATCCGGCTTACTAGCTAGCGGATCCACCAGTTACATGATTATATACTAATTATGTTAGATTGTGATACTAAGTAGCCTCGTCGTAGGCCTAGCGTGTTATCCACAAGTTTAGTTTTTCTTACGATATGAGTATCGGTATCGGGCTATAATTCTTCTGTTTAGTTTGTCTTACGATACAGATATTCACATCAAATCGAGCATGAATCGTTACTTTGTTGATCGTACATGGATGTACAAACGACAACACGAGAGCAGAATTGGTGTGAGTGGCGATTTTCAGGCAGGTGTGGAAGTATTTCTTAAGTATGCCATGAGCAAAACTCAGTACATGGACGATAACAAAATCAAGTGTCCATGTGTTAATTGTCACAATAGACGTTTCGAAGAAGTGATGACTGTGAGAGATCATTTGACCCGTAAGGGTTTCGTACGTGATTACGGCCTGTGGTCATCGCAAGGTGAATTATATTCAGAAAGACAGGTTGCAGAAGCTGGTACTTATGCTTTTGATGATAATGCTGCAACGGATGTCCTCGAAGACGACGGATGCTCTGTGGATTATGGAGACATGCAGAACCTTGCACGAGATATGGTGTATGCTGCGGCAGGGCCTAATTTTGATCCGGAGGATCCTAATCCCGAGGCAAAGGAGTTCTATGATATGTTTAAGGACGCAGATACTCCTCTATATCCTGGTTGTGAGACTCATTCCGCACTGTCAGTGACGATGCGGTTGTTGAACATAAAGTCTGATTTTAACTTGCCACAAGCTTGCTATGATCGGATCACACAATTAACTAATGAGGTGTTACCGAAGGAATCAAAAGAGCTCCCAAGAAACTTCTACAAGTCAAAGATGGTCCGACAACTGGGACTGGGGTACGAGAAGATAGATTGCTGTCGCAATGGATGCATGTTGTATTACAAAGAGAATTGCGTATTAGAAAGTTGTTGGTTCTGTAATGCGGATCGTTACAAGACAGTACAGGGAAAAGGAAAGTCAACTAGAAAACGACGTCCTTACAAGTATATGCATTACTTGTCGATCACGAAGCGCTTACAGAGGATGTATATGTCTCTGAATACAGCAGAACACATGACGTGGCACAGTGAAGATCGCATAAAGGACGAAGGAGAATTGTCACATCCTTCGATGGGGAGGCGTGGAAATATTTTGATTTGTGTCATCCAGATTTTGCTGCAGAGCCTAGAAATGTACGCCTGGCGCTATGTTCTGATGGCTTCGCCCCTTTCGGACAGTCGGGATCTCAATACTCATGCTGGCCGGTCATTCTTACCCCTTACACTATGCCACCATGGATGTGTATGAAGACTCCTTATATGTTCTTGACAGCTATCATACCCGGTCCCAAAAATCCGACAAAGAACATCGATATATATTTACAGCCGTTGGTGGATGAGCTGAAACAGTTGTGGGAGATCGGCGTCACGCCTATGATATTTCCAGAAAACAAAACTTTCAGATGAGAGCTTCACTCATGTGGACAATCAATATTTTCCAGCATACGGTATGCTGTCGGGATGGAGTACACACGGCAACATGTCTTGTCCGATATGTATGGAAAATAGTAAGGCGTTCCGCCTTAGATATGGAGGAAAAACTTCTTTCTTTGACTGTCACCGTCAATTTCTGCCAACGAGACATCCTTGGCGAAAGAACAAGGACGCGTTCAGATATAAAAACAAGAATTTTCTGAACCTCCTGCCAGATTGTCGGGATACGATATTTGGGAAGATGTAAAGGAATTGCCCACCGCAATAGAAGATCCATCGAACAATCGTGTCGAGGGGTTCGGACAAAGCCATAACTGGAACAATCGTGTCGAGGGGTTCGATAATGTCTTCAATACCGTTATGGATATTAAAGGAAAGACGAAGGACAATCCAAAAGCAAGACAAGACATGGCCGAGATATGCAAACGTCATAATCTAAACTTGATAAAGGGGAGCTGGTGGACAAGTAACTAAGCCGATAGCGCCATACGCATTGAGCAAGGAAGATAGATTAATAATCTGCAAGTGGATATCTACTTTAAGATTTCCCGACGGCTATGTGTCGAATTTGTCTAGATGCGTTGATCTCAATGAACGCAAGCTAATAGGAATGAAGAGTCACGACTGCCACGTATTTATGGAAAGATTACTGCCCATTGCGTTGAGAGAGTTGTTGCCTTCTGCTGTATGGGTTCCGTTGGCCGAGCTGTCTACATTCTTCAGGGATCTATTCAACTAAGCTCACGGTGCAACATATGATACAACTTGAGGAGAAGATTGTCTTAACAATTTGTAAGTTAGAGAAAATATTCCACCGGGTTTCTTCGACAGTATGGAGCATCTACCGATTCATCTAGCATACGAAGCCCGTGTCGGTGCATCTGTTCATTATCGATGGATGTACCCCTTTGAAAGGTAAATAAAATCGATATAATTTAAGTGGATTTTACAATTCATTGTTAATTCTCAAGATAATTTGTCTCTCTAGGTATCTACATCATCTAAAGAAGAAAGTTGGCAACAAGGCTCATATAGAGGCTTCGATATGCGAAGCATATCTTATCGAGGAGGTGTCAAACTTTTGCTCCATTTATTTCGATACTCATGTTGAGACAAATCGAAATAGACCTCAAAGGAATGACGAAGATGTTGAGGAAGGAGGTATATTCAATTTAAGGGGCAAGCCTATTGGGGCTAGTAAGAAACGGTGTTGAGTGACGATGAGTATGATGCCGCTCACCGATATGTCTTGTTAAATTGTGACATACAAAAAGTGAGAGATTTGGAGAAGTAAGTGACTACACCTCGTTATAATCTCTAATTTGGTGAGGTAAGTGACTACACTAATTTTTATTCTCTCTAACAGTGTATTTAGAGATGAAGTCAAAATAAGGACACCCGATATTACCGATGAGGGACTTCAAAGAGAGGTTGATTTTACCTTTCCGTCATGGTTTCGAGATTACGTAAGTAACTGAGATAATATGTTATGCGGCTACCATTTAAATATATATATGCAACTAAAACATTTAAAGTTTACAGGTTTTATTAGCTGAACCAAGTACACTCACAAATGAGAGCATTCGTTATTTGTCATTGGGACCGAAGAAGCATGCAAAGACTTGGCCCGGCATGTCGTTAATGCTTCAAGTTTAAGACAACTCAACATCCTATAAATGCCGAATTTCTCAATGACGGCTTCAGTACGAAGGATTCTGGTGTTTGCATAAAGGCACAATCTATGACGACGAGCCGGACTTTGACTATTATGGAGTGCTTCGGGATATTGTAGAATTACAATATAGTGCCCCATTTGATATGCATATTGTTATGTTCAAATGTGAGTGGTTCGATACGACACCAAATATCGGTTGGAGAATCGATAAACAATTTAGATTCGTCGATATAATCATCGCAGGAGGTATAGAGGGTCCGACACGTTTGATAGCAAGTCAGGCTGTTCAAGTCTACTATACAGCTACCCAAGGCGTCGTAGAGATCGCTTTGACTGGTGGGCAGTATGCAAGATTAAATCTAGAAATACATTCAACGTTGGAGACCCAGCATACCAAGAGGACCAGATCGAAAAGCCCTAATACTTGGGACAACAGTCTTGTGACATGGATGTTGAATTAGAGGTTGATATACCTCTTGCTGATAAAAATAGAGGGGAGGAAGAGGTTGATATACAAGACTTAGATGTCAACCAGGGAGAAAGAGGCGTCTTGTCCCAAGTATTGAGACTGAAGAAGAAGAAGAAGAAGAAGAAGAAGAACTTTATGAGGTTGAGGATGAGGATACAGATGAATTCGACGATGAGGATGATGATGATGATGAGGCCGAGGCCGAGGAAGAGGACGATGACGATGATTAAATCGCTATATTTCAGTTGTATCTTGAAGCACCAATATCTAGTCTCGAATCCTAAATTACCCTATTACATTTGGATTTACAATTACAAGTCTAGTGGAACACAAGATGCCCTTCATCAAAAGTTACAAGAATTGTACTTTGTTGTATTGGTGCGTGATTTTATCAGATTTTGTGTATCTAGCTTTTATTCGTACTTCACTTCTGATTGTAATATTTATTCAGTTTGGGATATTTGCGTATTATTGTATGAGTTTCTTTTTGCAGATGGCACTCCTAGGCCTACTCGTCTGGGCGGCACTCATCGCCCTGCTGCTGGTATGGATATGTTTAGTTTTATATTCATTTATAATCTATGTTGTCGGTATTTTGTTTATGTGTTCTATTTACAGGGCATGGTTGCGAGCACCCGTACTGGTGGAGCTGGCCGTGGTCGTGGCGGTGGCGGCGGCGGCGGCGGTGGTGGTGGTGGTGGTCGTCGTGGGCGTGGGCGTGGGCGTGGTGGTAGCGGTCGTGGTCGCCAGCCGCATTCCCCGGATGTGACCTCCGATCCCGACTTGGAGAGCCCGGACACAGGCTCTTCCCGCCGTCATTCTTCCTCGGTGCTACCGACATCGTCGTCGAGGCCTGTGACTCCATCCGCTAGCGGATCCATTCCGCCACCGGATGTACCAGCGGATGCAGCAGCAGATGCAGCAGGGGGCCCAGCAGTTACTGCAGGGTGGGCCTCGGAGTACCCCGGGATTCAGTTTCATCCTGTTCCGGGGAGTACGTGCGCGGACCCGCGGATCCCCCGACGCCACCAGAGAGGCTGGTGGGCGAGTTTCGACGAGAGCTATGCCCGCTGGTGAATCGTAAGTAAATTTAAGTTAATTATAAATTTGTTTCATTTATTCAAGTTAATAATCCAGTCGTTGCTTCTTTATAGGTTTTTTCCCGTGGGATGCTGCCCGGATTCTAGGGCGCATTATCCGGGATAACTACCATGGCCCCTACCTCAATTTTTCGGAGGTGCCTCAGGACATGAAGTACGTCTGGATCGACGAGATGAGGGTATAAATCCGTCGGTGAATTATTAATTATCTTTAAATCATTAAATTTTTTTACGTGATATTTGAATTTGTATGTCAGAGGACGTTCTGGTGGCCCTCCATCGCGAGGAGGCGATCCGCAGGACCTACAAAGCCGCCGCCGGGAAGAAGATACGGGATGCGGTGTAGACCTTCGTACGGCGCATACGAGGAAGGACTGGATCCGGCGGAGTACTATGAGCAGATATTGGAGAAGATGGATACTCGCAGTTCAAGCTGAAATCGGAGAAAGCTAAGGCTAATCGACAGGTCGCGGGTCTGCATACGGGGGGATCAAGGCCCCACGCATTGACGCGTGCAGATTTGGTGAGATAGCACAAATTCAAATTCATTCTATTATTTAATTTCGTACTGTTAATATACGAAGTTAATTAAATTCTACGTATGCAGGCCCAACGGGCGGTGAAGCAGGGGAAAGAGGCGGAGACGGTCACCGCTCACGATGTATTCGTGCATACGCACAAGAGGGAAGGACGGGAGCTTCGTCGATGCGAGGCCGAGGAGACTGATGTAAGTACTTACGTTTATGAGATTTATGTTAGAAATATAATTATTGTTAAGTTAATTAGATAAACTTAGGATTCAGACTATAACTTAGGGAAACATAGGATTAGATTATAACTTAGGAAAACTTATAGTATAAACACATTCATTGGATAGGCTGCGTATCGTGAGGCACTTAGTCGGCTTGAGATCGAGCCCCCTTCCGAGAATGTCGGCGAAACGACGACGTGTTCGTAGAATCGTCGGCGGCGTTAGGAAAGGGCACGTCTACGGCTTAGGTTCCATGGCACCCTCGTTGCAGCCGTCCCCGAGATATCCACCGCCTCCGCCTCCCCCGCGCCCCGGTTGACGATGTGAGGGCGCAGCTTGCGACTCTGACCTCCGCGGTGTCAGATTTGCGGGCGATAGTGTTGGGGCGCTATCCGTCTGCTCCCGTCCGTCTGCTCCCGGTTCGTCTACTGCTGCTGCGGTGCTTCGGATCGACCTGGTCCTTCTTCCCCGGACGGCTTTCGTTTAACCGCTCTGCGGACGCCCGCATCGTATCGGATAACACCATCTTGAGCTCCTTGACATGATGTCGCCAGAGCAGCTACACGCTTCCAGACCATGTCTTGTCCCAAGTGCGGCACCACGGTGGAGGAGTACATACGCAAAGCGGATGCGGGCACGAAGCACGAGACGATCCGACGGACGGGTTTGATTTTGTTTATGTTGTTGGTTTTGTAGACATTTGGATACATTGTATGTTCGGATATTTTTTTATGTTTGGATAATTAATGTTGGATATTGGATATATTGTGTTGGTAATATTTTGTTGGATATTGGATACGTTGGATATTGGTGTCGGATATGGATATTTTGCATATGGATATAGGTGTTGGATATTGGATACGTTGGATATTCGTGTTGGATATGGATACATGGTGTTGTATATGGATATTTTGCATGTTTGATATTGTGTTGGATGTGTCGTTAAACAGGAAAGAGTCTGTTTGCAGTATTTTTTTTTCAAAAATTAGCAGTTAGCGACGGACTGGCGACCACTCAGCGACGGATAGTCCGTCGCTAACTGGAGAAACTGAGGTTAGCGACGGAGTGGCGACGTAAAATCCGTCGCTACCTGGAGCATTTCAATAAAGCGACGGATTGGCGACGGACGATCCGTCGACCTGATGCTGTTTGATGTCCAGAAATTTTAGCTTTCGCGACGGATTGGCGACTAACTTACGGCGGACTGGCGACCACTCAGCGACGGATAGTCCGTCGCTAACTGGAGGAACTGAGGTTAGCGACGGAGTGGCGACGGACTATCCGTCGCTACCTGGAGCATTTCAATAAAGCGACGGATTGGCGACGATCCTCGACGATGCTGTTTGATGTCCAGAAATTTTAGCTTTCGCGACGGATTGGCGACTAACTTCGGCGGACTGGCGACCACTCAGCGACGGATTATCCGTGCTAACTGGAGAAACTGAGGTTAGCGACGGAGTGGCGACGTAAAATCCGTCGCTACCTGGAGCATTTCAATAAAGCGACGGATTGGCGACGGACGATCCGTCGAACTGATGCTGTTTGATGTCCATAAATTTAGCATTAGGACGGATTGGCGACTAACTTACGCGGACTGGCGACAAAGTCCCGACGGACTATCCGTCGCTAACTGTAGGAATTTAATGTATCGATGGATTGGCGACATAATATCCGTCGCTACCTGGAAATTTTACATTGAGCGACGGTTTAGCGACGGAATGTCCGTCGGTAATTGGGTATCAGAAATCTCTGATACGCTTTTGCCGACAAATTTACGACGGATTAGCGACGGATATTGGTATCAGAAAATCACTGATACGGTTTGCCGACTCGTTAGCGACGGAGTTTTCCGTCGCTAACCCTATATCCTGATACATGTTTTGACGAAAGCTAGTCGGTAATCCGTCGCTATATATATTTAAATGCGCCGACGGTATTCCGTCGCTAAGTCGTCGCTGAGCGACGGAGTAGCGACGGATATGTTTTAGCGACGAGGTTATTCCGACGGCTGTTTTACCAAATATCCGTCGTAATCCGTCGGTATTTATTTTTGGCGACGGACTACCGACGGATAAGCCGTCGGTAAATCCATGTATTTTGGTAGTGCACCCTGTTTGAGTCGTAGTGGAGCCAATGTAGCTCTCTGATTCCTGGATGGAATTCCAAATTCGAAACATACTGCATGGCACACTTGTCTCAACAGATGTCACATATGACAGAGGGTAAGTTATTGAATAATTAGTTATAAACTTTAATTAATTACGAATGTGTTATGTTCATATTGTTGAAATTATACAACACTCGGAATAACACTTACATGCTTTTGTAGAAACCCGTCGTATAAACGACTGAGATTATGGATTTGAGGACTACCGTTCCAACATCGAGCTATATTTGATTCTAGCTTTATGAGTTTTTGCATGTGACACTGGGATGGTACGTGTTTTTTATTTATTATTTAATCAATAATAGATTTTATTAGATATTTATACGATTTATTAATTTTTAGCGTCCTAGAGTTCAACACACGATCCAAACCCTAGATAGTAATATGATTCGAGTTTATACAAGAACTTGTGGATCATCTGGGAGCAGGACAAGAGCCCTCGATACCTCCATTATATTATCCTACAGGAAGTGTTAGTTAGAGAACAAGCCTCCATAAGGTTAGGTAAACTATCACAAGCAT